>OX453287.1:13497365-13514865 GCA_949710005.1 Ricordea florida
GAAGCATTGTACCAGACAATGTACGAGATCTGTTGGACGTGGGAGCTTGTATAACGCTCTGCACTGTTTCTGGAATACAATTGCCTGATTTTCTTCCACTTGGACACCAACTTCTGTGAAACCAAAACCACACAAAATTGAGAATTGCACATCAGTGAATTTAAACCCATGGCCTGTCAAACCCGAGAATTAAACTGGGTATGACCGTGGATTCTTATCACTTTGTCAGTGCTGTTCAAAACTTGTGAGACAATTTGAGTGTTAGTCCTTCGCTCTGAGAAAGAGCTAATACTTGCGTTTTAACTTAAGGTTATACAATTTACATTATACATCCGTTTGACAAACCCTATTTTGGGTGTTTCGACTCGCCTGTTTGATTCTCCCTGGATCGTATCACTCTCACGATTCTGACTCCATCGCGAGTGAGAACCAGTAATAAACGTTTCCTGTTTTTATAAAAAAGTACCTCTGTGTCAACGTAGGGGGTGGTGGGACCCTGCGTGGCTTTCCTTTCTTCTCAACCCAGGCCTGGCAACGCTCTGCACACTGAATGTTCCTCTCGTATTTTTCATCCTCTTCTTTCATGACGTTTTCTTTTTCTTCTTTTTTCTTCTTCTTGATTTCCTCTTTTATTACCTCATCCTTTCTGCCTTTCCTTTAATTTGAAAACAATCCAATTCCCTGGTTTTAGGTGAAGTAGGTGCAAGTTTGAATGTTGAAAGTTGTCTCAGGGTGCGTTCCTTTGGTATAATTCAGATCAGGATTTGTGATCCAAGACGACCGACATCCTGATGGCTCAAAGTAACTGATGAATGCATGTCCAAAATGGGATTCTGATCAAGACAGACCACGATTTGTAATCTAATGCCCCATTCACATCAACTAAACAGGTTTAGTTAAACCAGGTTTTAAACCGTGAAAAATGGTAACCTAGCACTGGAACACGGACTTTTAAACAGGATTCAGATAAACTTGAACATGTTCTTTCTATTTGTGCTAAATTTGTAGTCTACAACGTCACCAAGCAGCTTATATAAAGGAAACAATCTTAAACCGTGTTTAACTAAACAACATTTAAACATGTTTAAGCTTTGGTGTGAACGGGGTATAAGATCAATTAGATCAAGGTTCATCAATAGATCCTTGTCCACAGCGGATTCTCATCTGGATCAGTACTTGTGTCAAAGATTTCTAGGAAAGTGATACATTAAAGTGAAGGATGAATCCTTGTCCTGAGTGGATTAATTTGTCCTTTTTCTTTTCCTGCAATGTGATCGGATTGATCCTTGATCACAAATCCTGATCCGAATCACGCAAAAGAAACACACCTCAGTGGTTTTAGAGGTTTAAGTCTTTAAAGCTTTTTACAGGGGGTTTTAGGCTTGTTCACCACCTTTCTTTGTTTTCATGTTAGCCTTTCCTCTGTTCCTTTCACTTGTTTTGGATACGCAATTCTTATCTGACCGTGTCGTGAACAAGGACTGGAAACTACCGAATTCACCAATTTGAGTGGCTGAAACCGATATTGAAAACGGTCTAAATTCTGCCACCTAGACCGGTTACATTTTGCGGCTAAAAGTCGCAAACTAAATTTTAAAAAATATTGACTATTTTCTTCTAACGATATTTATTTATGGAAGTGCCAAAAAGCCTGGTGAGAAAATAGTATAGAAGACGAGCAAGCCTTGGCAGAATCAAGTTCGCCTTATCGCCGTTCGCAAGGAAAATATCAGCTAGTGCAAACCAGTTACATTAAACGAATTAAATTGTTCTTGTTTGTCATATAATAAACATCTTATTAACTGAGCAGGAGATCTGTATGGGAGAATCACCGCGTTCGGTCTGTACTCACGACCTCCGTCAAGATTCTCCCATACAGACCTGCTCGGTAATAAGAGCTAAGTACTAATTTAAAAAAGATAATTATACACATATGTACCTTGCGCAGAAACCCAAAATTTAGAAATCTGAAACAAGCTTAGGGAGTGCCATAAGATTAATCGCCGCAGAACCAACCAATGAATAGTATTTTACAACCTCGTTGACACGACCTCCCCGTTATATATTACGACCTACGACCACTTTCTTAATGCTCCAGTCGTCTAAGACATAAATTGCTGGAAACACTAGTAAAGTTTGAATGACGGTTTTGTAGAAATTTTTGTCGAATTTTCCGATCGGGAAGGAATCGAAGTTGCTTATAAAGAAATTTGATAACTGCTCGCTTACAAGGTGCAAAAGTTGAATCAGAAAGAAAGTGGCCATTTGTAAAGTAGCTACTTGTAAGAGGTGGTCAATAAGTGAGAGCGGACCGTAATAAGTTGATTCAGCCTAAGGCTTCCTTTTAATTTTTTGCCCCTAGCATTTCTATGATCACTTTTTCGTGAAACATTAGGATGGTCGCTAAGGAGTGATCTCACCGTGCATGTATGTCCCTAGCAGTAGAGAGAGAACCTCTTACCAGTTTTCGAAGGCTTTCTTGGCATTTGACTTCGTTTCTTGCTTTTCCTCTTCCTTTTTCTTCTTCTCTTTCATTTCCTCTCGTTTTTTCTGATGTTTTTCTTTGAGTTCTTCATCCTTTTTACCCTTCCAAGACTCAAAATACTTTTTGGCATCTCTCGCTTTCAGGTTTTTCTCTCTTTGCTTTTCAAACTCTTTTTTCATCAGTTCTTTCTTCTTCGCACTCAATTCTCTGTTTGCTTCCTGTTTCTTCTCATTCCAGGAATCAAATGCTCTCTTTGCCTGAGATAAACACACAGGGATGTTTAAAAAAATATGTATTACACAGCAAAGAACACGGTTTCTCCCACTGGACAATCAAAAGTTCTTTTCTGTCAAAACTTCTGAATGTTTTAAGAAGCACTATTTGCCTTTTGTCTCTGCCTTTTGCCATGAAAAGACAATTATTGTACCTACAACTACTTAACCATTGCCAACAAACACACTTTTTAAGTTTAACTGTCAGCTGATACCAGGGTGTGCAATAATACAGTCAACTCTCTATTAAGCGACCACCCTTGGTGCAGGATAAAGTGGTCGCTTAATGGAGGTTGTCGCCAAAGAGAAACGTCAAGAAAAGGAGTCAAAACCTGCATGGATGCACTGATTATTACTATTTATTACCTTATATCAATTAAAATGAAGCAGATGTACAAAGCTACTCCGAGAAAAAGAATAATAATAATTAGTATAAATACTCAGGTGATTATTCATAATCGCGTGTTCTGATTGGTTCGCTATCTCGGATTATTAGCCGATAATCACCTCGACGAACAAAATGGCTGCCAGTCGTACAATGTGTGTGTGTGTGTGAGTTTCATTTTCTACAATGCTTTTTCTTTTCTTTTTTTGAAATTATCACCTGTGTATTTATACTAAAACAATTATTCGCCTCAGGCTCAGTGATTATCGGTGAACATTCACCAATAATCACTTCGCCTTCGGCGAATAATTGTTAATTAATTCTTATTATTCCATGTCGTTGGGAAAGATTGGAAACACTGGTGTATTTCATGTGAGAAATAAGGATTCCTATCATACTTGGCAACTATTAAATTTTCACTGCCATGTGACCATGATCGGAAACCCATAAGCTTGAGAAGAAGTCTAGGGACAGAGAAGAAGCTCGATTGAAAGAAAGAAAAGTAGGAAATCATGACTCGAGAAACTGAGCACACACATTGTACTGAGCACACACATTGTACTGAGCACACACATTGTACTGAGCACTAAGCTAGTCGAGTTCAATATTTCCCAAGTATCATATTTGAAAACTGCTTTTCTCAGTCTATGAGCTTTTTGGGGCTTTCTCGTTTCCATAGCCCGTCGTAAAGAACTTCCAGTTGTAACAACGACGTGTCCGCCGTGTTTTGAGCAGAGGCACGTATTTCCCAGGAAGTACGTCACACTACTGAAGCCAGTTTGATTGGTTAATAAGGTTTCTATTGCTTTCCAAATATGGTACTTGGTAGACTGAATGTGGACAAACCGGTGGTTAAAGACATTCAGAGGCATTTACAAGTATTAAGTCTTAGGGATTGCTACTATGATCTAACAGCATTCTTTCGCTTGTGCAAAATATCTGTCAGCGCCATCTTGAAAACTGAACTTTATGACAACTAAGTAAAGCAAAGAGTTCGGAGGGCGGAAGGGGGAAGGGGTGTGGGATCCCTATCGGAAATATAGAACGAAAGGATTTGTCAAATTTCAGGCTTCGAAAGTGGTCGCGGTCGCTTACGAATTCTGAGAAGTGGTCATCTAAGAAGGAATTTTTGAAACATTGCTTGACTGAGAAACAAAACGGTTCTTAACAAGGGTCGCATAAAGGAGTGGTAACTTAACAGAGCTGCCGCTATAAAGAAAGAAGCCAGCTGTACACATACTGTAATAGTTACAGTACAATACGTGCGTCAAGCAGAGTGCGCGTGAAATCTACGCTCGCGTCGAATGGTTCAGCAAGGAGCATTGGGAGGCATTGAATCCATAGTTTCATCTGAAAGAGTGCAAACCACAAAATGAATAACAATTGGAAAAAGCGTAAGAGACTGCCATTTAAATTTCATAAGCTAAAGAAATAAATGAAATATTTAATCAAATAAAACATAAATCCCATACCAGTTGTTTGCGTTGCCGTTCTTCTTCCTCCTTTTCCTCCTGTTTCTTCTTCTCAGACGCTTTACTGGCCACTTGCTCCTTTAATGTGCTGTGCTTTTTTGCCAGCCACTCATCATACACAGCCTGACGAATGGAAGAGGAATCTAACCTATCCAGTGCCTTCGCACTGCCCCCCTGGCTCCAGGTGGAGTCTGGAGTGTGCCCTCTTAGGTTTGTCATGGATGAAGCCCTCCTTGGCACAGGTGACGGGCCGCGGGAGGAGGGTTTAAGTTCTGTCCAGTTGCTTCTTTGAACTGTTTCTTTCAGTTGTGGTGATTTTGTCATTTCATTCAATCTCTGATTCGCCTTCAGTGGTCGTGTTCCACGAGACTTGAGTTCATCTCCGACTAAAAAGAAACAATATTTAGAAATAAAGTACTTTTTAGAGCAACAAACGCAGCCAGATTTTATGGTATTACGGTCATAAGAACACAATTTCAACTACAGTACTTAGTTCAGAAGTTTTGAATAATTATATGAAGCAAATTTAAGTCATAAAGGGTTGGTGCATGTAGCTCCATGTGCATGCTCCACGCTAGAATAACCGTAGTGGTGTTGGCAACTAAAAAAACTAAGGCTCCGTCCACTTGGTAAAGGAATAATTGTTTTAATTTGTATAAATACACAGGTGATTATTTTTAAAAAAAGAAAAAGCATTGTACAACACGAAAAAACTTTATTTCATCAAAAGCGCGCGAACGACCGGCAGCAATTTTGTTCGTCAAAGGTGATTATCCGCAGATAATCCAAGATAGCGAACCAATCAGAGCACGCGATCTTTTATAATCACCCGAGTATTTATACTAATGTGACTTACACCAACATACAGTGGTATAGCCAAAAAACCCATGAGACTTGAAAAGTGTAACTGCCTCTGAAGGTCTTCAACCACAGTTTGTCCACATTGGTCCACAATCAATCTACCAACTACCATATTTGGTAAGCAAGAAAAACCAAATGAGCCAATCAGTACCAACAAGCTCAAAGACTGGGGAGAGCAGCTTCCAAATATGGTACTTGGGAAATACTGAATCAGTACAAACTGTGAACCTCAGTTACAAATTTCAAGTCTTATGGGTTTCAAGTATACCAGTAAGTTAATTTAACATCTCACTTTAATAAACTACAATTTTTTTGTACTATACTTACAGGAACCTCACATCAAATGGCTTGACCATTCCACTACCACCATCAGAGTTGTAATTCTCCTCAGTGAGAGCTGATTGCATTCTGTTATGTGTTTGGCATTGAATCTAATCAATATCCTTGAATTTTTTTCTATTCTTACCATCTACTTGCCTTAATACATCTATTGAAATCATAAAGGCATACTGATTTTAATTCTTCAGCCAAGATGAACTTTACAAGGAGGAGGGAAGGGGGATGTGTGCATTAGAGACCCATGAGATAATCTTGCATTCACATACACTGTACATTGTACATTTTTGCAACAAATAAATATTATTAACTATTACACCTTACCTGTGCTATCAATTATGTTTTCAGCTTGTGGGGCATGTTCTTCAAAAGTGTCTTTAATGTCTGTTGTTTTCAGCTTGTTTAACAAAGAGCTTTTCATTGCACTTTGAGGCCTTTGGGGAGTCAGGCTTTTCTTCAGTGGCATTCTTTGCACAACATGCTCAGTTAACGATGATTCCTTATCCAGTGAAGTCTGTTTTGATGGAAAGGCATCCATGCTTGTCTTAGTCTTCAGAGATGTACTTCTAAGATATGTCCCACCATACATGTGTTCTAAGGTTTCCTGGTCCAAAGTCATCTCTGCTCTATTTGTTGACATCAGTTATGGCTACATGGGGAAGGTTTAGGCAATCTACTTGGAGACCTGTCTCCAGTTTGAGGTTTTGACCACTTTAACTCTTCCACTCTTGCTCCTTGCCTTCTAGTATCATAGTCAGAATCAATGACTATTTCATCTTCACTTTCATCAGAGAATTCCTCCCTGCTTACCTGAGCTACCAATGTACCTTTGGCTTTTCCTAATGATTTGGGTCTTGAATTACCATGCCTTTGAACAAGATTTTCATTTTCACTGATAAATTTGCCATCCTGATCAACAAATGGAGTTGTCATGCTTCTTGAAGACTGGTTTCTTCTATTCTGTAGAGCTTCTTTATTTTCTTCTTTTGTTGAATCATGCTTTTTTCTCAAGTTAGCTTTGGGTCCTGCACTTGTTCTTCCATGTGCATGTTCTAAGTCATACATGTAGTCTGTTTCAAGTGAGTTTCTTTTATTACGTAGAGCTTCTTCATTTTGTTCTTCTGTTGAATCATGCTTTTTCCTCAAGTTAGCTTTGGGTATCTCACTTGTTCTTCCATATGCATGTTCTAAGTCATACATGTAGTCTGCTGCAAGTGAGTTTCTTCCATTCTGTCCAGTTTCCTCTTCCTGCCTATCTGTTGAATGAGGCTTTTTTGTCAAGTTAGGTTTTGGCCTCTCTCTTGTTCTTCCATGGACATGATCTAAGTCATACATGTAGTCTGTTAAATGTGAGTTTCTTTTATTCTGTGAAGCTTCCTCATGTAGTTCACCGGTGGAATCATGCTTTTCCCTCAAGGGAGCTTTGGGAATCTCACTTGTTCTTCCGTATACATGTTCCAAGTCATACATGTAGTTTGCTGCTAGTGAGTTTCTTCCATTCTGTCCAGTTTCCTCTTCCTGCCTATCTGGTGAATCATGCTTTTTTCTCAAGTATGCTCTAGGCCTCTCTGTAATTTTATTTTCTGCAGAGGCATCTGCTTCAAGTAAGTTAACAGGTCCCTCTCTTGGAGATAACTTGGGTTGTGACCTAGGGATAGGTCTAGGTGAGCTTGAGTCTAAAGAAGAGCTGCCACTGTGGTTGTTTTGAGGAGACGATCTGGGCATGGGAACAGGTTTCTTACCATTTGTTTTGACTGACCATGTTACTGGGGTTCCTGCTACACCTGAATTGTGAGCAGATAGTTGTGAAGTAACCACAGAATGGCTGCCAGTTTGTGACTGTCTTGGTGAGGTAATTGAAGGGTGCCATCGAGGTACAGGTTGAGGATGTTCTGAATGTAAGATTACAAAACTAAGACATTAACAATCACTTTGTAATACTAAAACAGTGCATATATACATGGGTTACTGCTCATAATTATAAACATGTACATGCACAATTCCAAGTATCTTAACCAAAAATTGTGTGTACACTGTAAAGCATAATTCAAGTGCATGTTTAAACCAGTTTTGCATATTTTGAAAAAGGCAAAGGCATACATGTCACAGTTGCCATTGATCAACAGTCAATTCAAGTAGTCTAATTGTTTTAGTAGAAATTAACTAACTGAAACACTGCTTTTGATTTTACAGATATCTACTGATTTTTCAACTTGTAAAGTACATTGTCTTCTTCCAAGTCCAGCTGCTTTTGCTTCTTGCTATTCATCACAGATTATAGTTCACCACTAAATTTTCTCTGATTCTTATTGGTCTAAATTGATCAGGTGACGAGATAGTGTTCATCCGCAGAGAGACACTATCAGCCCATAGTGCCCTTCCAAGGAAAATGCCCGGATGGATAGTACTCATCTGTGAACAAGTGAATTTTCTGACAGTTATACCATATTTTTTAGCCAATACACACATTGCAAATTATTGAAATTTCAGGCTGTGCGCATTGATAAATATTTGATGAATCTGCATTTAGTGGGTTTTGGCTGTTTAGCAACTGGCACACGGAAGAAATTTAGTGGTGAACAATAAAGACAATAGAGTGTTTATGTCTCGGAACTATCTGTCTGATAGTTGCCCCTCTGGAATTTGATGTTCTCAAAACTAGCATTGTTTTAAGAACATCAAATTTCTGTGGGACAGCTATCAGCTGATACATGTAGCTCCTTGACAGAAACACTTGATTGTTTAAATAGATGGTGAGTATATTAGCCAATCAGATTACAGGATTTGTGACAGTATGTAAGTTGGCTTCTACTAATGCAGAATGTACAAGTACTACCTCTCTAAAGGTAAAGTAAAGGTGTGCACTAGCCATAAGGCCCACAAAGTCAGAACTAATCCCAGGTCCTATAGTCAAGATGCAAATTCTCAATAGTGGATTACAAACACTTCATACATCGTATGCAAGGAGAATTATTTCCCTTTGTTGTCTGTGTTGGTATGGACAGGAGAAAATGGATAATGATCACAATCTTATTGCACGTCTATTTAAGTACATGTACATGTAGGTATATGGCTTGAATTCCATATACCCCCAAAACTTTATTATACATACTCTACCCGTCAGTGTTTCGTTCTTAGTAAACAAGACATGTTTGCACGTTCATTACCCTAAATAATTCAGCTACAGTATGAAGTACTGTACTGGGTGATAAGGATATCTAGCCACATTTGCAAATCCAACTGTCATTTTCATAACAACTAAACATAAACATGTACTTTTCGCGATTATACCATCTTCACTGCCTTTCTCAAATCCCACAGAACTTTGTCTGTCTCCGAAATTCGACTCTCTTAAAACAGCCCATCGAAGGAATCCCTTTTTCCCGAGGTGCGGTTATTTCTACCAAAGGCGATCTCGACGTTAGAGTCGTCGTCGTCGTCATCGTCACTTGAAAGCGAAGGCGCCTCGAATGAAACTCGTTTTCCGATGGATTGTTGGCCCGGAAATTCCTCGTTTTCTCGTGAATTACTGTCGCCCAGTGAGCCATACGTAACCCTCTGTTTGGTTAACTGCTTTTTACCACTCATTTTAAAACTTTATGTCTAACTGAACAAGTGACGCTGGCCTTTTTGTAGCTTTTTAGCAGAATTCCAAGAAGGCCATCATTAAAGTTAGACTGAATTAAGATGACATCTTATTTAGGAAAGCAGACACTAGCCAAGCAACTTGGATTACCAAATGACCCCACCGGACAAAAAAGCAAACAGAAAACGGGACCGTTACAAAGAAAATTTAGCACCAAATCAAAACAAAGCGAGCTATGTCAGGAAGGCGAGTACAGTACACCTGCACATCTTTTCTGCGCATTTACATTCACCAGACCGATCACCATGGTTATAGCATAGGAGCCAGGCCTGAAACAAAATGGCGGCGCTCCTTTGAGGTTTTTGTCAACATTATAGATGGATGAAACTACTAAAATCGAGTCTTCAAGGCCAGCTAAAACGTTCGAAAGTGGACTCAGGGTATTTGGATTTGGCTATAATGGGTTTTCACAGATTTTTGCGGAAGAAAACGGCAATAATGATGGTGTAACCGTCCAGTCGCTGTGTTCGTCGGAATCCGCAGTTCCCTCTGTTGTTAATGTCCAGAGAAATATAACTGGCGTTGTAGCTTCCTGGTCGACCACATATTATCTCAAAGGTATCCTCAATTATTTTTTCAGTGAGAGAAGTAAAACTAATTTTGTGTGTAATTCTGTATTTTGTTTATTGCACTAAAAACTTTCTAGGTTACATCAAACGCTTAATATAAGCTCCGCTAACGGTTTGTAGTCACTTCGTCCCCAAGCCATTTCGCCCCTGCCATTTCGTCCCCAAGTTTGGATGACTCGTCCCCAGGTTTGGTTGGCTTAGAGTTCTTTGCAAATTATAAACTCAATTGATGCTTTGGTTTAAAAACCTCATTATGAACTTGAGATTTTTTTTTTTCGGTTCGTCGTCAAGCGCGCGAGTGGTTCGTGACTTAGCATTCTTTGCGCAAGTGGTTCGTCGGCAAGCGCGCGAGAGGTTCGTTTGGAAAGGTCATGAAACGTGAAACAATTGTCAGGTAAATTTAACTTTATTACATTTCAACAAATACGTTTATTGAATTGACATTTATACTGAATTACATTTGGGGACGAGCCAACCAAACCTGGGGACGAGTCATCCAAACCTGGGGACGAAATGGCAGGGGACGAAATGGTTTGCGGACGAGGTGACCAGTTACCCCGCTAACACTAATGTTTTTCTCTACTGAACAAATCTCTTGTACGGCCAATCTTGGAATATGGGGTACGTGTCTTGTGTTCTTCCCTTTAAAGGATATCCATGCTCTTGAGAATGAACAGCGAAGAGCTTCAATTGCTTTAAATCAACGCAAAGGAGATGTCCTATGAAGACCGATGTAAACTGCTAAAATGGCCCACTCTTTCCTACCGGCTTACCAGTCGTTTCGTACCCACGACCAGTTCGTACTCAGACGATTCGTACCCAACACAGACGATTCGTACCCAACAAATTAAGACGTTTCGTACCCATTCTATTACCATGTTGTTTTGTGTCAAACAGTATCTTGTTCTTCTTAAGTATTGTGTTTTCACTTATTTCATTTGATGCAGTGCAAAGTTAAAATGTTCAGTTCAAGTGTTCAGTTCAAGTCATGAATAACTGGCCTATTGATGCTAAACAAAAGGGGTTTAATTCAAATGAATATATGAAAGACCATATATTTGAACTGCGGAGTAATATGAAATGACATTAATTGATCATCGCAGTTATGTACACAACTTAAGCAGCTGTGAAATTAAAGGCTGAAAAAAACCCAGGCCTGAAGGGGTTTACTTGTATCGTTACATCTTTAACGACTTGTCGCATGCAACAATCGAGTAGCCGATCACAGAATATTTGTGAAGCTTGTGTTGCGCGTGCTTAAGCCGGTTTTCTTTGTCAAAATGCACTTATAAATCAAGGATGATAAACAGTCAACATCATTCAAGGTAACTTCAGTTGCTCTTGATCTTTAATCATTCTCAAAGATGCTTTTTGTTATGAATGTTAACCATGGTACGAATCGTCCAGAGGGTTGGGTACGAACCATCCAAGGTTGGGTACGAATCGTCTACATTTGGGTACGAATTGTCTGAGTAGGAACTTGTCGTGGGTACGAAGCGACTGGATACCTTCCGACCGTAGAACTTATCTATCTTTAATTGAATGTTATAAGATAGTTTTTGGTTTTTATAATTTAAAATTTGAAGACTTTTTTGATTTCACCACGACTCGGTCTACAAGAGCAAATCATCAATACAAACTCTATATCAAACCAGCAAGACTTAGTTGTTACAAATATTCTTTTTTCGTTAAGATTATCAAATTATGGAATGAGTCACCCGGGGATTTAGTGGAAGCTGATAGCTTTCAGCTTTTTAAATCTAAGCTCCAATTGTACTTAAATATTTGATTGTAAAGATTGTAAAGATCTTGATTTATATTTTTTCAGTTTTTTTTAAGGGAGCTTTTTTAGGGCTAGAAGTATGTTTTCTTCTTAGTTTTTAACTGAATATATAGTTTACTTCAGTAATAAATAAGGGAACGCGTCCAAATATCGGCACTGGGTCATGCCGATGCCGATCAAATGGGTGCCGATTCCTTCCGATTCCGTTTTCAATCGGTACTGATTGAAACGGAATCGGCAACGGGTCAAAACTCTTTATCGGGCCAATTAACGTAAGTTATCAAACACTGACTTATATCTGTCAGCGTTTATCAAGGGTTGAAATAGTCGGTCACGCTACGTTCAAATACTTAGTTTATGTTAGCAAAAGCAAAGCGTGATTGATTGTTTCTTCGATGCACAAACAGGCTGGGTAAGACCTACTGTTTATCACTGCATGGCTTACGGTCGTTTCGCTACAAAGTCGTTTTGCTACTAGTCGTTTCGCTGCATATCGAGGTCGTTTCGCTACATTCAAAAGTCGATTCGCTGCAAAGGACGGGTCGTTGCGGTGCACAAAAAACCATAGTTAGTGTGATAAAACAGTTTCCATTTGTCAAAAACACACGTTACTCGCATGAAGTTTTTTTTATCACTGTAATTTTCACTCAGAAACAGGACACATATTTATATAGAACGCAGAATCACTTGGTTTGCCTATTCCCAGCGCGTCTACGAAGCGCATTCCGCAAACGCTATTCAGTGAGAGGAAAAGCAAACTAACACACTGGTTCACTTCTGCGTCTACAAGAACTGCCCTAATGAGACTTTTATTGATAATTGTCCACAAACAACAAGTTTCGTTGGGGCAACATAACTCGAGTATTCGGGAGAAATCACGCGCGCGATGTGAAGAGTTTCAAAACACGACATTTCAGTCCGAAGCTTATGTTCATAAAACAACGTATAATAATTTACAAGAAGTTTACAAGAATTACAGGAAGTTGCAGTGAAACGACCCATCCTTAGCAGCGAATCGACTTTTCTATGTAGCGAAACGACCTCGATATGCAGCGAAACGACTAGAAGTGAAGCAACTTTGTAGTAAAATGACCGTACGCCTAAGCGTTTACCGAACAAATTTTAACAGGCAAAAAAACATCCATGAAAGTATTGCTATGATTATTTTACAATGGAGAACAAAGTTGTAAAGATTGTTTTGAGTGAAGTGACTCTTTCATTATTTGGTTTCGTTACACATTTACAGGATCACATTCTTATCAGATAAATATGATACTCCATTATTGACATCGGAATGTATCTGACTCCGATTGAATCTTCAAAGTTTTTTATCATATCGGAAACGGCATCTAGTGGCCACAAATCAGCACTGATTCCGAACCATCGAAATATTGATCAGGTCCGTTTCCGTTGATCGGGTTGCCTATTTAAATTTGGACGCTTTCCCTAAAGTTTGTATGTATGTAACTTCTGAAGACACTTCCACAATTTGATTGGTTGAGAGCAGCTGTACCATAGTTGAATGTAAAATAAATTATCTTCACATGAAAATTGCATTAATTTTCTCATAGCAACCAAATTCATGAGTCTGGTTTTGTACGATTGTTTACAGAGAAAAGCCACTGTCATAATACTTAAAAACGTCTGTACAATGTACTGAAAGTTTACAACGGCATAGTATTCACATCAGACGCCAACAGAACGAGGCTATGAAAAATCTTAGAGAAGTTTGACGAATACACAATCGCAGAAGTCAGTAATGGTTGCAACCAAAGGCCAGAGGAACCGGCTCTCAGATCTCCGGCTAAAACCTGTGGGTTTTGGGACTGTTCAGTAGATAGTTTATTAAGAGATATTATTCTTGTAGGAGTTAACAACAACAATCTATGTAAATGCCTGTTACAAGAGAGAATCTATATCTTAAGAAGTGTATTGATCTATGCTGATGTTCCAAAGCTGCAACATTTTATTTGAAAAACATTAATTTTCTGGTTGTGCTAATAATACAATGTTGTCAATAAGTGCATGATCATACAAAGACTAACTGGAAAGATGTAAGGAAGCAACACTATGATTGGAATGCAACGAATGGATTGCAGAAGAAGGCAGGGCATGCATCACAGAAATGCAAATTTTGTGGCAGAAAACCATCCTATGAAAAAAGATTGCAAGAAGAGTACACAGAGTTTTCACAGAACAAGATAATTATAGCAGTGATGACAGCTATGAAAGCAAAAAATAATCAATTCCTTGTTGGTGTTACAATGGATTTGACTGTTAATGTGGTTGCGCAAACATCTGGATGCACTAGAGACGCATACACAAAAGTAGAAATCAATGATAAAAGGGAGTTCAGTTCAAATTAATTGTGAAGTGTTGATTAATGTTATCAGCCAGCATCAAATAACCGGAAGTCTTGCAAAACCTTATTGTGGAGTGGCAGAGAGATGAAGCGTCTCAGAACTACCCTTTTGAAAGGAAAGAACCCAAAAAGTGGAAAGAAGTACCCGACTGAATTTCTAGTTGTCCCTGATAGCTTTACACCTCTGATAAGTGCACAGCAAATGGGACTAATAACTGTGCATGCAGATGAGTTAAGACAGTTGAAGAGCTGGTCCAGGCAGCTGTATTCACCAAAGTCTGGGAACCCTGCCAGGTACCTTCCATCTCCAAACTGAGTAGGGTGCAGAGTCGTGCATTACACCACCAAGGAGATTTTAAGATAGAGCTGGCTGGCTGGAGAGTGTTAGAGTGCTAGAGACGTGGGATGAGCCAAATCCTGGCTTAGCAGTGTCATCATAGCAACCAAGAATTGTGATACACTGCACATGTGCATTGATCCCCACCCACTGAACCAAGCACTTAAGAGAAAGACCTATTTAATATCTTTGCACATGTCAGCTCTCGCATTAGATCATCAAGCTTAATGTAGTTTTGTAACTTTTATGTCAGTTCTGGCATCAGATCATCAAGCATAGATAGTTAAAACTGATGCCAGAGCTGACATGCGCGAGGATATCCTCAGCTGTAGATCTCACTACAGGTTGCTGGCACTGTGTACCCAATGACGCATCAAGCCTGCTGACTACATTAGCCACACCCTTTAGAAGGTACAAATGGTGGAGACTTCCATTTGGATTGTCCATATCAAGTGAGGTGCTTATTCCAGAAGTGCATCAACCAAGCACTTGAGGAACTACAGTAGATAGAATACTTAATATCACCAATGATATACTGGTCTTTTTGGTTAGAGACACAAAGCAAGAGACTTGCGTTGATCAGCACAGGTAGTGAGAGGTCCTGCTGAAGAGATACAAAGAGCACAGAATTGCCCTAAAAACAGAACAAATTGAAGTTGAGAATCAAAGAAGTGCCCTTTTTGGGTCGTGTGTTCTCTAATGAAGGCCTCAATTTGAAGGCTGACACGGCAGGGGACATAGTTAGACTGGACAAAGGAACAAGAGAATGCATTTCAAGAGTTCAAGCAACTTGTGACCACCACCCCAGTTCTTAGTTACCGGTACTGACGAGAAGGCTGAATTAGAAGTACAGTGCGATGCTAGCAAATCAGGCCAAGGAGCAGTCCTCATGCAGGGTGGAAGTGCTCACCAACACTGAGCAGCAATATGCACAGATAGAAAAGGAAATGCTTGTGATTGTTTTCTCTCTTGAGAAATGCGATCATTACATGTACACTTACAGTCATGCCACATGAACATTCTGGGCAACCACAAACTGCTTAAATCCATCCTTGGCAATCAGTTGTGTCTGCGAGGAGCAAGAGAAATGATGTTCTGGCCTGGGATGTCAGCAGAGATACAGTGGCCTAGCTTCTTGCCCCAAAAAATAGCACAATCCCCAAATGTGTGAGTGTTGTAATCAGGATACAAATACACATCTATTAAATGACAATCAACAACGTTAACAATTCTCATGCTTAAAAAATCAAAAAGTAGGCATTTTGAAACCACACATACTCCATGATCACCATTGACAGTTGATCTAGTAAAAGCAGAAACTTGTTAAAGCCCTGTCATTGTTTCCCTTTGGCTTCTTTTACGTTTTATTCCAAGTGCCCTTGCCTGAAAAATGAGCATTTTGCTCGAACTTTTCGAAACTGGAAGGCTGGTGCCCATCACACCACCCCCTCCCCTCCCCCACAAGGCCCATATGCCTATTCTCAGAGCTCCAACATTTCACCAAACATTGGGACTTTTTTTGAGCACTGAACAATCAGCCCTGGGAATAGCAAGGCAAAGGAAAGGTTGAATCGGCCATCAAGACTGCATGCAAAGCGCTCCTACATATCAGTCCTCGGCTATTGCATTACCACACAAGGGCTGGACTCAAGTCCAGTTCAGTGTCTTATGAACAGGAGGGCAAGAACATTCCTTTCCACTACAACAGCCTTTCTGCAGCCAAGAACATCTACAGATCCCAAGCAAGATATTGAGGACTTGACAAGATGCCAGGAACCTTGCAGGGAGCTACAGTCTACTGACACCAACAACGCACCTAAAGCAGCAACTCTGTAGCCAGCACCAGCTAGACCACAATGCACACAGCGAACACCCACCTATGTACAGTAATCATCAAAGGACAAATCATTGTTACTGTTGAAATATTAACTCATGGTCATCTACAATATAATAGACAATTGCACCTTGATGTGAGTTTCTTGTATGCGAGTCTTCATGGCTAAGGACATTGTGCAAGAGATGTTCATATAGACTCTCAAAACAGAGAGGATGTTACAATCTGTCATCTATTATGCTAATCCTAAGCGAACAATGATCATATACTGCAGGTATGTACATGTATGTGCTCAAGCAAGAGGTACCTTTGAAGTAAACCAAGTTCTAATACCAAATTGAGTGTTCCAAGTGTCTATTGGAACACTTCCAAATTTCGCTTTCCCTTTTTTGGCAAGGTTTTTGCTAAATATACATTTGTAGTGCTCATGGCGTTTTTGCCAAATGTCGGTGCCAATAATATTAATTGGTGTTGGTAATAATAATAATAATAATGATAATAATAATAATAATATAAAATAATAATAGCCTATGCATTTACATTCTGCAGGCTTCATAAACAAACCTGTGTGCATTACAAAAGTTAAAATGAGGTAAAATGACAAATTCAATTTCGTGCAAGATAAACTAATTAAGATAATATACCTTTGCTAATGCGTACTTTAATTCTTTTTTCTTAGTTTTTTTTTTTTTAATAAACAGGCCACTTCAGATGTATTGATGTATAGAATAAAACCAAGATTCTGACTTAACTACAATTTTGGCCTCCCATTGTTTGAATGAAAGTGGTGTTCTAGATCTTCTTTACTATCATCTCATATTCTTTTTCATTTCATTTAGAAAATGGGCAAGTTTGTGCTGTAGGGTGGATCCCTGGAACAAAATACATTGGAAGTCAAGAAAATCTCTTTTCAGACAAAAATGTTACAGATCTATCTTGTAGTTGGACACAACTTGTTTCTCTGACTAAAGACAGGGCATGTTTCATCTGGAAAGATTATACAAAGCCAAACTCTCTTCCTCTTAAGGTGAAAAGCAATGCTAAATTCAAGGCTATTGGCTGTTCAGAATCAAGCTGCATTCTGGTAACAGGTGTGTACTAGTATTGTTAATGCATGTCAAGTATAACTGCTGAAGATAGTTGAAAATAGTTTATAAT
>OX453287.1:13519865-13522365 GCA_949710005.1 Ricordea florida
CCCCTACCCCTCAAGTATTTATCATTCAGTTTTTACATTCCCGCTAAACTCGGAAGTAGCTCGGCCAGTAAAAGAAAAAACTCAAGATGCGAGGACTGTACTAGAAAAGATCTTCGACAGCACGTAGCAACTCTTCAACAACACCAGACAGCATCTGAGGATGAAGTTCGGAAAGCTCCTTCATGGAAAGGAAGCGTCCATCCCGCGACCTGAAGGCAATGTGGACCAAACAAACTGGGTTATTAACCTCTCTTCCAGGACCCTCAGCAACGCAGAAACCACCCTACATGAACCGAAATCATCATGAAGGTCGAATCAGCCATCAGACCACTCGACACGGAACATGCTGATACTGAATGGGAGGCCGTCAACTGTGTACTTCGAAAGGCCAAACCATCTAAGCCTAACAGCACAAAAAAGATGCGACACGCGCTGAAGATCGTCAAAGAGGACGACACCATCTTGGTTCCTACCCTCGGCAAAGGTTGTGCTAGTGCAGTCTTAGACATCGACGGATACCATTCTAAGATGTTAGCGCTGATGGAAACTGGAGCTTACCAGCTGCTGGACAAATCGCCTTTGATGCGAAGCTACGGACGAACTGTTATCACTTAAACGTAGCAGACACCTGTCAGAGACTGAATATAACAAGATCAGGCCCAAACAGAAACAACCACCCAGGATTTACGGGGTAAACAAGATCCACAAAGCTGACGTACTCATTAGACCAGTGGTACCTTTGCTCACGACCTATCAGGTTTCTTTGCCAAACGTCTATCTCCACTTAGAGGTAAATCCAACTTCACGGTAAGGAACTCTGGAGAATTCGCATCCATCATCAGCCAAAAAACCATCTTAAACTGATGAAGTCATGGTATCTGTCGACGTAGGGACGCTATTTATTGACGTCCCCATAGACGCAACAGTACGAGCCGCTTTGCAGAGAACCACGATGGGAGCCTTTCAGATCGTACAGTCCTCATGCCCACTCAGATTTCAGACCTTCTCAATTTTGTCCTGAGATCCACGTACTTAAAGTACAACGGATCGTTATACGAACAACAGGAAGGGGCACCAATAGGAATTCCCGTTTCCGCTCTCATCACTCACCTCTACATGGAAGTGTTCGAGGAACAGGCCAGGTCGTAACTTCGCGACTCACATCCAAGTGTCGACGTCGTGAAACAAACGAAAAGTTTATACATCAAAACTCAAGTGGAATCGCAGGATGAGCGCAACAGACAGTCCTGCTGCAGCGGCTGCAGAGGTAGATGCTCCTCTAGTTGAGTGACCTGTATATCCTAATTCAATTCCGGCCAGCCGTAAGGCCTTTGATAACCATTGAGAAACGGACTGGCTAGAAATAGCTTTGTAAGGGGAAATATAAGACACGAGTAGCTTTGAGGAGGTACGCAACTTCTTCGTCTTCTCCGCGTAGGGTGTATAGCTGCGCACAACACAAATCTTGAGATTCCTCGGAAAGGATGGAAGGAAAATCTTGCGGGCTGGGTGACCAGGCCTGGAGGTCTTAGTGTGTGTGGGGAGAGTAAATTCCCATGAACCTTCCTTTTTTAAGGGAATAGGTCAAGTCCAATGAAGATAGTTCATGAGCTCTTGCTGCTGATGTGAGTGCCAACAATAGAACTGCCTTGTAAGAAAGCTGCTTCAATGTCAGATCCTCCAAGGGCTTGAGGGACTCTAAGAATGATAATGCCGTTTGGACCTTCCATGTACAAGAATACTTAGGCTTGGGAGGTTTACTCTTAAACACACCTTTCATAAACCGCAAAACAATAGGCATGCTTCCTAACTCTGTAGAGCCAACTGGGTCATGAGTCTGAGAAATAGCCGACTTATAGAGGGCTACTGTCCCGTACTCCAAATTCCCCTGTGTAACTACTGATGCCAGAAAAGCAAGGACTTCTGCTACAGGAGCTGAAATGGGACAGATACTCCGTTGAGAACACCAGCGAACCCATGCCTTCCACGGGCCTGCATACCGCTTCTGGGTGACTGCTCTTCTTGATGCCAGCAGGATGTCAACAACTTCCTTTGAAAGTCCTGTTGTTTCGTAACGATTCCTGATAAGGGCCAGACTGCTAGATGCAGTGACTGCCACAGAGGGTGGTGCACGGTTGGCTGAAATGGAAGGAACAGCAGAGATGGAGACTGGGGTAGGAGTAGAGGTTGATCCACCAGCATTTGAAGCAGTTCTGGGAACCATGGTTGCCCAGACCAGTTGGGTGCAATCAGGAGAGCTGTTGCCTGATCTTCTCTTATCTTCCTGAGGATTCGAGGGAGAAGGACCACTGAAGGGTGGATTAGACAGAACCATTTGCTCCAGTCCTGGAGAAATGCGTCCACGGCTCGAGCTCCTGGATCCGGGTACCTCAAGACATACTTTGGCCCTTGATGAGTTAGGCGAGATGCAAAGAGGTCCACGTCCAGTAGAACCTCTGACAAACTGATTGGAAGATCCCTTTGTCCAGAGTCCACTCTG
>OX453287.1:13529865-13622365 GCA_949710005.1 Ricordea florida
CTTTCTAAACCACAGACTATTAATTGCGAAACAGTATGTATACATATATAGTTTTAGAATTAATACACCTAACCCTAGATTCAATGCATTCCTTTCTAAGATAAAAACCCTGTATGAAATTGAAAGCGAAATGTCCAAATCTATCAATAAACTGAATTACTATTCAACAAAATGCGGCAAATAAGCTAGTAACATGAAAAAACTAAATGTGTAAATGTTTTGACGTACCCACTGGCCAGTTTTGTAGCTTTTGTAATAAGTAGTCACATTACGTTTCTAAGCATATGTGTACCTCGTGTTGTCTCTGTCTGTATATTATGGATTTATATTATGTGTATACTTGTAGTGCTGAATTTTCTTGTAATAGTGAAATTTCTAATAAAAACCTTAGATACAAAAAAAAAATACTTGCAGTTATTGTGTAAGCATGATTGTTTAGATCTTGGAAGTGAAAGTGGTTTTCCTATTCAAGCAGTTGCGATCCCGCTTATTAGAGCGGTTTGTATTTGACTGTCTTGAAACCCAAACCAGAGCAAAATTTTAATACAGCAATCGCAACAGCTGGACACAATCCAATGAACGCATTGGAAGTTAAGCAAAATACATGTCGTCAGCATCATGCGCGGGAAAACGCGTTTGACTTCATCGCGATTGGATTTAGTTTTTCTTCTGATTGGTTGATAAAGTGGCACTATTTTTAGCCAATTACATGTACCTATCGTAGCATTGCAAAACCAAAGGAATCGCGAAATTCCTTATAACAGTGAACCCCTCTATAAATACTGTTTACAGTGATGTTTTTGTTCTTGGTCTCGCAGGTGATGGCAGTGTTTGGACATGGGGATGGGGTAAGGTCTAGCCTTAAACCCTGAGTCATAGCATTTTTCACAGTTTCCTAAATTAATAGTCGTCAAGCAGCATAGTTGCTTAAACCACTGATTCAAACGCGTCCTCGCTCTTATTTTTTTCTGTATCTAGAAGCTTCGAGAACGAAAACAAAACTTCTTAATTAAGCAATAAACAGGATATAAACAGTAACCCGAGGTTAAGCGTAAAGATTGATTTACTTTTCAATCACGGAGAAACCTCTTCTTGGGACCACGCCCTGTGTATCTGTTGCAGGTTAGTTTGTTCCAGTAGGTCAATTCGATCTAACATAGGTTAATTGAATCTAAACCATGGCGTATTTAATTAAAACAAGAAATTAGAAATAGTATCCAAACCACTATACAGTAGGTCAATAGGTAAGGTGTCAGCGCATAAATCCATTTGGAAATCCGATAGTCTCTTGTTTAAAGCTTAAAGGGAAGTTGATGAGTAGAAAAAAAAAGAGAGAAATGGCGTGTTGAGAAAAAAGGGAATAAATAGGGAAAGGTAGGGTAGGAAAAAGGGTAATTTTAGGGGAGATAAAGGAAACGAAGTCTGGAAATGGAGTTTATTTATTCGCCGAAAGAAGAAAAAAAAAATGAGCAAATCGGTCGTTTTTAAAACAAAGTTTGTGTGAAACTAACTGAACTTGGTAAAAACGAATTGACCTGTCTTAGGGAGGGGGAGTGAGAGACCAACCCGCGCTAAGACCTGACTTGGGCACTAGAATACAGAAGGTGAAAGAAAGAGTCGACCAACGGAAACATGGTGCTTATAGTCGAGAAGACGGGTTTAAAGCTGAGAGTAAGGGTGGCGCAGACGTGAAAGCAATCGTCTCGCACCTTTGTGACTTGTGTTAAAATCCCGCGGTCTCGTGTCGGTTCAGTTTGTTTGTTGGTTCTCTCCTCGTCCTGAGGGTTTTTGTCCAGGCTAGCCAGCTTTCCTTCCTCCATAAAAACCAGCATATCTAAATTCCGTTTCGATAAGGAAAGGGGCCGCTGTAATTGGTGTTAGCTGTGGTGGTTTCCCTATCTGAAGCTAAGTTAATTTGAATTTAAAATCTGAAATGTAAGTTCGAAGATCTTGGACAAAGGCCATAACTGTCGCGCAAGGGAGAGAAATTATTTAGCACCCCAGTTCCCCACACCGGGATCAAGTGACAGTTGGCTATGCTAACAGCTGCTTGTCAATCTTAAGCATTTTGTGATACAGTTGATTTTGTTTAATTTCAGGGTACTACGGCCAGCTAGGACACGATGACAGAGAACATAGACTGAGACCAACACCACTATTGGCACTGTCTGCATTGAAACACAAACCGAAGACAGTCTCCTGTGGTGACTGGTCCACATTTGTCATCATTGCCAAGTGAAGTTACCGTAACGTAACTATAAAGGCTTAATAGGGCAACCCATGCCAGTTGGGCACAGTTAGTTATTCCACCTAGCTACCTAGTAACGCTACACTGTGACCAGTCGGTGCTATCGCCTAAAGAAGTGCTGGCAAGAAGTGGTCGAAACGTCATGATCCACATCAAGTGACTACAATTGAACAAGCTCATATCACCATAGCATCTCCCACGATGAACAATAGTATATTCCATTGCATCGTGTAGAATTTGTTGGATCATCATGCTTAACTCAACTGCCACTGATACAATCGATTTGGTCATCGCGCCAGTTAAACTCGCGTGAAATGGAGGGGGCCAACAGAGAGCAAAATTGGTGGCAATGCTAATAGAATAAAAGTACCTATATATCTCCCACGCTAGATTAACGCGCGAGTATCCTCACAGTTCGTAATATAGATTTTATGCGCAAGGGAAATGTTACTTGGGTAAGGACACCAACACTGTGGTCAAGATAACATTGTCTCGCGAGAAGAGGTGTAGACAAGCACACGGTCTCAGTTTTGTGAGGGTCGGGAGCGTTCTGTCTGAAAGTTGTTTCCCATGCATTGCAGATCACAGGTTAACTTCATGTTCATGATCATGCCAGTGATTGGCTCGCTCTTGGGACTCCTTTTCCATTGACTCTGTAGTTTGTTTCTTTCCTCTTTAATGCAAAAGGGACAAATACCGTACAAAGCCCTCACGGTACTTAGGAATTCTCCAAGCGTAAACGTACGGATTCACAGCCGAGTTGAGAAATAAAAACCTCGTCGTGATAAAGTCGGCTTTCCTAAGGGCTATCGCCTTGTTTTCCGATGCGTCGGAGACGTACAGTAAATGAACTGTGACGTAGGCTGGGAGCAGCGTCAGGTAGAACAATCCCAAGATGATGCAAACAGTATGCGCCATTGTCCTCTCGAGTTGCGTGTCACGTTTCTTTATCGTCGTGTTCTGCGTGAATTCAACTTTTCGCTGATGGTGCGAGAACGCACGTAACATTTTGCAGTATATCACCGTCAGTACAAATACGGGAATTGTACCATGGGTGTGCAGATAAACGACGCTATAAACCCTCTTTGACAAACCGGTTAATGGCAATAAGCACAAAAGAACTGCCGATAACCACACCAGTAATATAAAAACTCTGACTCGGTCTTTCGTGATACGAGATCGATATCCCATCGGATCGGACACGGCGATGTATCGATCTACGGACAATGCGATGATGGTACAACTACTCACGTGAATATTCAGGCCTATGATCACTTCGATTAAAACGCGGATATAATCGCTGGTTTCATGGTGATGATAACGGAACACGTCTCTAACAGCGACAGTGTAACCAACAAGTAAACCAACCAGCAGGTCCGACACTCCAAGATTGGCGATCAGGAAGGTCGACGGAGCTCGAAGCAGTCGGTGGAAGTTTTGTTTGATGGTCAGCAGAAGAAGAGAGTTTCCCACTGTAGTGACTGTGGCGACAATAGATATAACTATAGCGGAACTAAGGCACAACCATACCCCGCAAACAAACTTGTGCTGATAAGCTCTTGTTGTGTTTGAAAGCGCACTGTATTCTGAAACGTTTGTGGTTATAAACATCTTGAGTTGTCGGTCGAATCGCTGGAGGATGGCTCTTCTTTAGCGTATTGCGATGTTCACCTGGACTGGGAATAGAAGGACTGTTGCCATTGTGATTTAATTTCGCTTGAAAAATATGACGGTTTCTATAGCGTGTTTCATTTAATATTAATATTTCAGACCTGTTAATTAACGGCTAAAGTTTGGATCAATCAGACCTGTTAGTGAACAAAAACAAATCGGTCTTAACACATTGGCGAAATTCGCTACTATTTGTATTTAGCATAAATACTCAGGTGATTATACAAAATCGCGCGCTCTGATTGGTTCGCTATCTCGGATTATCAGCCGATAATCCTCGACGAACAAAATGACTGCCAGTCGTTGGCGCGCTTTGATGAAATAAATTTTTTTTGTCTTGTAAAATGCTTTTCTTTTCCTTTTTGAAATAACTACCTGCTTATTTATACTAAAACAATTATTCGTCTCAGGCTTAGTGATTCTCGGTGAATATTCACCGAGAATCACTTCGGCTTCGGCGAATAATTGTTAAGTATAGAGGAAACTCAACCTTAGCCCAAAAGCCTCTATACATATATAGATATCATTATTTCGCCGTTAATTAACGGCTAAAGTTTGGAACAGTAATAATGGTAAACCATATTTCGCCGTTAATTAACGGCTAAAGTTTGGATCAGTAATAATGGTGAACCATATTTTGCCGTTAGTTAACGGCTAAAGTTTTGAACAGTAATAATGGTGAACCATATTTCGCCGTTAATTAACGGCTAAAGTTTGGATCAATAATAATGGTGAACCATATTTCGCCGTTAATTAACGGCTAAAGTTTGGATCAGTAATAATGGTGAACCATATTTTGCCGTTAGTTAACGGCTAAAGTTTTGAACAGTAATAATGGTGAACCATATTTCGCCGTTAATTAACGGCTAAAGTTTGGATCAATAATAATGGTGAACCATATTTCGCCGTTAATTAACGGCTAAAGTTTGGATCAGTAATAATGGTGAACCATATTTTCCCGTTAGTTAACGGCTAAAGTTTTGAACAGTAATAATGGTGAACCATATTTCGCCGTTAATTAACGGCTAAAGTTTGGATCAATAATAATGGTGAACCATATTTCGCCGTTAATTAACGGCTAAAGTTTGGATCAATAATAATGGTGAACCATATTTTGCCGTTAATTAACGGCCAAAGTTTGGATCAATAATAATGGTGAACCATATTTCGCCGTTAATTAACGGCTAAAGTTTGGATCAATAATAATGGTGAACCATATTTTGCCGTTAATCAACGGCTAAAGTTTGGAACAGTAATAATCGTGAACCATGTACCTTTTATGTACCTGTGCCTCAGTTGTACAAGTTTTTCCGATGTTCTCATGACACTTTAGAAATGCTTTTTGCCTTTATTGTAGTTTTTATTGTGTTTTGTTTTGATTTTCTCACTTCTCCGTGAATTGGACAAGTTTACAAAATCAGTTTTATCAGTTTTATTCACACTTCTTCGTTACATGTCACGTATTAAGAACTCGATTTGTGGTCAACCGATTAAAAAAAGAAATGTCTTCTTTCATTTATTTTGTTCAAGCAAGACTTGAGTATTCAAAGAAACGAAATAGCTAACCCATATCATTATTGGATTACCTGTGGTGAGTTGGTGGATTACATGTTGTTGGATTACCTATGGTGAGCGGGAGACTTCCAACTCTATTAGTCTAGACATGCAGCATTTCAAATTTCATGTGTGCCCTCCCAACCAAATCCTATCCTTCTATAGGTGCATGTAACAGCTATGCATTTCCGGGAATCACTTTTCAACCACCTTGGCAGTGAGTTTCTACCCTTGAAATTCAGGCTAAAATTCAACTTGGTGATTATAGGATATAAAAACACAAGGCTACTGGTCCCCTCTCATTAATGAGATATTATTCTGACTTGCTGTCATAAGGGTATCATCAGGTGCCACCTGACTCATTGTCGCCAGCATTATGCGTTCATCAGTTTCCTTTTTATTTTATTTTCTGTGCAGGGGTTTACTTCCCTGTGAATTGATAATTTATGGATAGGAAAAGGAAGGTGGAAGAACATGGCTCGTACAGGATAAATACTAAAGGCGGAGACTGAAAAATATGGCGATTTTCAGTGCAGGGGTTTACAACCCCTGTGCTTGGTATGGATCTGGCACTGGAGGTGTTGTTGCTCTGGCTCTGTCCTGGGGTGGATCTGGCACTGGGGGTGTTGTTGCTCTGGCTCTGTCCTGGGATGGATCTGGCACTGGAGGTGTTGTTGCTCTGGCTCTGTCCTGGGGTGGATCTGGCACTAGAGGTGTTGTTGGTGTTGTTGCTCTGGCTCTGTCCTGGTATGGATCTGGCACTAGAGGTGTTGTTGCTCTGGGTCTGTCCTGGGATGGATCTGGCACTGGAGGTGTTGTTGCACTGGCTCTGTCCTGGGGTGGATCTGGCACTGGAGGTGTTGTTGGTGTTGTTGCATTGGCTCTGTCCTGGGGTGGATCTGGCACTAGAGGTGTTGTTGCTCTTGGTCTGTCCTGGGATCGATCTTGCGCCTGCAGTGTTGTTGCTCTGGGTTTGTCCTGGGGTGGATCTTGCACTGGAGGTGTTGTTGTTGTTGCTCTGGCTCTGTCCTGGGGTGGATCTGGCACTAGAGGTGTTGTTGCTCTTGGTCTGTCCTGGGATGGATCTGGCACTGGAGGTGTTGTTGGTGTTGTTGCTCTGGCTCTCTCCTGGGGTGGATCTGGCACTACAGGTGTTGTTGCTCTGGCTCTGTCCTTGTATGGATCTGGCACTGGCAGTGTTGTTGCTCTGGCTCTGTCCTGGTATGGATCTGGCACTGGAGGTGTTGTTGCTCTGGCTCTGTCCTGGTATGGATCTGGCACTGGCAGTGTTGTTGCTCTGGGTCTTTCCTGGGATGGATCTGGCACTGGCTTGAAGTTGAATTCACGATAGAATGGCTAAAGATAAGGGGCAATCACGGCGAAGACTAAATACAATTATGATTTTCTGTGTCTGGACGATTTTGTATATAAGATGATGAAGGCGGTAGAAAATATATAGCTGATACAGGATAATTGAGAAAGAATGGCAATGATGGTCCGTTCTAGGCGAGGGAGGATCTCCAAGGCAAAGTCTTAAGACAATGATGATTGTCTGTTGAGGGGCTTAAACCCCTGTGTCTTGGTGGAATTATTGTGCAGGGGTTTCTCTCTTGTCTTTCTCGCTTAGTCATTTGAGTTTCTTCTGTGTGCACCCAACATTAGAGACAAAATCAAACGATGTTACATTTACTGCGTGTCGTTTTAAAGCAATGGACTGTATGAGAACAGTATAGTAACCAGTTATATTGAACTAATGCATTTGTCTTTTTGTTGGTTTATTATCCTGACATCGGGGCTGTTTATTGTAGGGAGCCAATCTTCGTCATTTTCAAATTTTACAAGGTATCCCCTGTTCTTGTTGTATGCCACGATGACCCCTTTCAACCAGCCCAAGTAATTTAAAGCTCCGTCTACTTCTTCCTGGTACTGCACTTCCACAGATGTGTTTATTAAGGCTCTTCCACTTTTTCTCTTTGGTCGTTGACTTGAAAATTTTGCTCTCTTGTCGGGAGGCGTTTGCTCAATTTCTTCATCTCTTAAATTCGGTACCAATAAACTCGATCTTTTTCTCTTCTTTCCTTTACCTCCATTGGCAGCTTGACTTCGATTTTCATATCGGATATTAATAATTTTTTCGTTGGCAACGATCTTTACAGCATGGAGTCTGTCTTCCAGATAGATGTTTTAAGTATGGTACAGACATACTACTGCAGCCTTCTTTTATCGACTCTCTGTTTAAAGATTCCACCGGGTTGTTAGTGCTTGGTGTGGAATCCCACTCTTCACCTTCCCGAAGGGTAAAGGCCTTGCACATCATCCTCAATATCCGATCCCGTCTCCACCACTTCACCCAGTGCTCGGCTCGCTCCCACTTTGCATTACTTATAAGACAATTAATCTCTTGGATACCGATAATGTTTTCTGCTTGGGAAAGGGGCTTTTTTCCACTTAAAATGTGGAAATAGAGATGCACTTTTTCCTTTTCTGTTTCATGCTGTATTTTGGAGGCAATTTCCCTGAATACATCTCGCTCTTCCTTCAGTGAGGAGGTTACTATATCACTCACTCGGTTTACCGAGTTGTTCCAGTGAAAGATGCAGCCTCGAACCAAACGTTGTTTTAGCTCAGGGCCTATTGCCTTTTCGAAGCCGTTGTACTCTGCTTGGTCGAAATCTACCATTATTTGTCGAAGATTCCGACCATTTTTGAAAGCAGGAAATAGGCTGGTCAGGTTATGAAAGACTTCGATAAATGCAATTCCATATTATTCGCCATCTCGTTTGCTGCATAGAGTCCTTGAAACAGCATTAAACTCGAGCGTAACCTCGTTAAAAGAAACGAAGTTGAGGAGGTATGGAAAAAATAAATTACCTGTATACGTTATGTCAACGTACAAGTCGTTTGCACTTTTAAAGAAGTCCGCCGGATAGGGAGCCATACAAAACGCAAAATTCCGAGCTGGAGAAAGCAAATACTCTTTTCCGTCCATTTGGTATTTTCCCATTTTTTGTTGACACATTCCGTAAACTACTTGTCCTCTGGATCCTGCGATCTCTCGTGCTCTTCTCTGAAATTTTCGAACTCCAATATCTGCATCATTGGTTGAAGCTGCGGGTGCACATATCCGGTTTTCAATGCACCAAGTTTTCTTTCTCTCCTTATCCTGCTGGCGTTGGATGCGGCTGGTGATCTCTCTGCTGGAATAAACCCAAGGCCATGTCCTTTTTGCAACTGTTTAGTGGAAAGGCTGCAATCTCTTTTTACTGCGTTTTCAATTTCACTTTTTACAGATTGTGAAATTATATGAGGAGCAGGTTTTTCGTGGTTGTGCTCTTCCGTCATAGTTCCGATCCACCTTCTGCCGTCATTTTCGTCCTCAGGCCAAATGTAGACAATTTTTACGGGACAAGCTCCAGATGAAATAAGTTGGTGGCTACTGGAATGGTCCTTGCATTTGTTAAGTCGTTGCCTGTTACTAACGGTATACAAACACCCCTCCATTGCACACCTTTTCACCCCCTCACAAAACGCTCTTCTGATATAAAACTTTCCGCTCTTGTCTTCAATAGCTAATTCCACCAACTGGGTAGATGTGTTTCTTTTCGTCAACTGACAATCATCCCAGAGATAATGAGGCCTTTGAGAAGAACCAAAATCTTTCGTTTTTTTAACGTCCTCGCAGTACCCTAATTTCTTTTCTAAATTAAATCCAGGATATTCATACTCCTTTCTGCTTCTAATTGAAAACCAATTATTTTTTTCCTTTAGCATTTCTCGAAGTTTTGGAAGATAATGCTTGTTTCTTCCCTGTTGCTTCGTAGTTCCAGATGTCTGTTTTGAACCTCGAGAATAAATCTTGTTTTTAAAATTTGGTCTCAAAACCATGTTGTCTTGAGGGTGTTCTAAAACCGTCTCCCTTTCTCCGACACTCTAAAAGCCCGTGATGCCCTCGTGAATTGAAAGCCTTTTGTTATCTTGAAAATTATGTCTACCAGATCAAGATGGATAATTTGTCGGAGGTGTGTACACCACCATTGTTTATTTAATGCTTTGTTGTCATCTAAATACTTTCCTTTTCCATAACTTTCAGATTGAGCAATAAATTTGTGTTTTTGGAGCCGACAACCAACCCTTTTTGCGGCTAACAACCATGCAACTAACTTTTCCTCATTTACGTTCCTCACGGTGGGAATATTGGATATCTCCTCTATCGCGTTCAGTAGTAAGAGAGCGGTATTTTTATGTTGAAGTTTCTCTCTTCCTTGATATCACAGCCAGACAAACACTCTCCACTCGAGGCCTGTTCAATCACGTCTACGTTTTCGAATTTTTCAAGGAAACTTTTCCTGAGGCACATTCCTGCATTTAGGCTATATATCCACTTCGAGGCTTTTTCATATTCACACATTTTCGTGCCAACTTCTTCTAAGGAGCATGAATTTGTCCAGAAAATCAGTCGTTGATCATCTGTGTGCTCATTTACAAAGAGAATACCGTCTGATTCGTCGCTATTTCGTCCGGCCCGTCCAAACTCCTGCATTAAAACAGCCAAGTTTCTCATACAGCCGATTCTTAATACAATATTAACGTTGGGGTTGTGAGTACCGACTTCATAAGACTCTGTCGCAACAAGGACTTAGAACTTTTTTGATCGAAAGGCACTGTCGATTTCGCGTTTAACTTCTGCTTTTAGACCCCTATGACAGGGCCCGGACGCACTGGGCAAATTTTTGTTTATTTTGCGAAAAAATCTGTCATCAATTCCCTGAAACAAGTGCGCCCGGTGATTTTTAGATCTACCAAATTGTGTCAAGGCTTACCAAACTTCAAAGACGCCGTCGTCCTGCCTCGGAGCAGGACAAATTTTTGTCAGGCGTGAAATCTGTCAGATTTGTCAATTTACACGCCATGATTTGAAGGAACATGTCAGTCAAGAAAATTTGATCTCTATTTTTGGTCGGAGTATTTCAGTCCGAAGGCCGCCAAAATTAAATTTATATTTGCGCAGCAACCAAACTATAAACATGGATGATTCGTACCTCGGTATGCTCCAGGAGGATCCGTTCGCGCCATATAACTATTACGGTTCCCAAGTCTACGTTAACGTTACATCTCCGGGACCAAGCTCTGCTCATTTTGTACATCCGTCCGTCCACCCGAGTCAGCCGAGTACATCCCAAAGCAGCCAAGCTGAGGATTCTAGGGAAAAGGAAGACGAGAGCAGAAAAAGTGGCAAAGATCGAAAGAAATAAGCGGCAAAGTACGACTCGTTTGAGCCAGAGGAAGAGCGGTATTTTGTAAATTTATGGGTATCATACCACGAGAGGCTGGAAAGCAAAGACGCGCGAAAGTACTGGTCAAAGATCGTCGACGAATTGAACGCAAAGTATAACCACAGCCGAAACGTGGAAAAATAAAAAAGGAAAATAAAGTATTTAGTGGACAAATACAAGGAGCGTAAAGATTGGAACCGAAAAAAGAGTGGTGGTTTCATTTGGAAGTCTCCGCACGACGACGAAATCGATGCAGTGCTCGGAGTGCGTGACGTCTTCACGTTCAGCAATGTTGCGGGAGCTGGTTCGGAGAGCTCAAGCAAGTCAAACGCAACAAGCCAAGAAAAATCTTCATCAGGCACTCCTTCTCCTGTTCCTGCCGACACTTCAACCAGTTCAGCAGACAGTGAAAAGGAGAACAGGCGCATGAGAAAGAAAAGGAAGACCCCACAGACCCCTGATCCAGAAAACGAAACAGGAAAAGTCATGAAGACCGTGACAGACCATGGAGAAAGGATTGCCAGCGTGATGGAAAAGATGCAAGAGGCTCAGACGAAACAAATGGACATGATGACCAAATTTATGGGGGCCATGGTTGAAATTTTAAACAAAGACAACTGACATGAACATAGGAACACTTTCTGGCTTTGACAATAATCGAACAAAACGAGTAACACATGCACATGCGTAACGCAACGTTTCAGATGAAATTATTAGCTAATGATTATTTTCGTGAATCATTGAAATGTTAAATTTGTTAAAAAAACGTTTGATCTTTAAATAGATTTAAACATTTACTCAAGTTTTTAATCATAAGGTTTTGGAATATCAGTTTATGATTGTATTTAAAAGTCCCTGAAATTACCATTTAGAGGAAAAATAGTGATGTTTACATTTTGAGTCACATCTCGTGACGCAACGCATTGGCGAGCGTTCGTAGCAGAGTTTCATGTTGATGAATTTGTTTAATAGCACGTTCAGTGTCTGGCATCTACAGATTATCCTTTAGAATTTCTCTGATAGCCTCTCCATCACCAATCACATCACCATTAGGGTTTTTGTTTTCGTCTCTGTCATCTCCACCATCAAAGTCCCATTCATCTCTGTGTAGAGTGCAAAACTTGTGAAGCACAGCGCATGCGACAATAATCTTGGAAACTCGTGCTACACTTGCTTCTCGATAAAAGACCATGTAAGCCAACGGCCTTTTAATATTCCAAATGCGCACTCCACCTTAACTCTTGCGGCAGACAACTGCTTGTTAAACTGAATCTCACTTGGATCTCTCGTTCCTTCAGGGTAGGGTTTTTGAAGCCAAGGCGAAAGCGGGTATGCACTATCCCTCACCAAATAGGGCTGTATTTCGTGACCGCCAATGACATGAATTGGCGCTGCTAGAACGTCCCCATGTTCTGCTCTGTCGTAAATAGATGAGTTTCGAAGAACTAGCGCATCATGCAAGCTACTTACCAGGAACGCCAGCGGCGATATCCATAAATATTTTCTTCCGTCGACGATGCCTTGCACCGCCACATCGTGCTGTTGATATCGGCTAAAGTAGTCGACAGCGCTTTCTTTTGGAGCCTTTATTTTTATATGTGTCCCATCGATGGCGCCTGCTATGTTTGGTAGATCCGATAATTCTTCGAACGTTTCGATGGACGCTCTTGTCTCTACTTCGTTAGCTGGAAATTTGATGAAGTCGTTTCTAAAATCGTATAGTGCATTGACAACATCAGTGAATGCTTCACGAGCAGTTGCTTTACCAACATTCATTGCAATGCCTGCGTTTTCGAATGACCCACCATGTGCTAAGCGATATAGTCCGATGGCCAAGACTTTTTCTGGTGGGATGCAGTTCCTCAACCGCGTGTCTTCCCTTTGTAGCTTATGACGAAGAGTGGCCAACAGAGTGTCAAACGTGTCGCGCGACATTTTCATCTGGCGATAAAAGAATTCCTCGGGGATATTACGCCTATGAAAATGAATTTCAAACCAAGAATCGCAAGGCCTCGGTAGGTTACAATAATAAGGATGAGGCCTTCGCCGCCTTCTACGGACAAATCTGTTGGGGTGCTCTAGAGTAGTATGTTACAGGGGTTATAACCCGTTTTTGTGGTGTTTTTTTTTGTTTTTCGGTTTATTTTTTTCGGTTCATTTTTTTAAAGTTTTTTGTGAGTTTCTACCCCCAATTTTACCAGTATTTTTATGTATGGTTTGCAAAAAGCCAATTTTCCTTTTATCAGGGGTTTATTAGAAAATTAATCAGAGATTTATAAAGTTCGGAAAAAATATTTGAATTTATGATTTAAAGATTTGAAAAAATTATTAAATATGGAAAAACTAAAAGATGAAGAATTAAAACAAATTGTAAAAGAATTGAGAATACCTCGTTGGTCTCGTTTACGTAAAGCGGAAAAAATTGCAGCATTGAGAGAAATGGGAATTAATACAGTTGAAGATTTGGAAAATTACAGACAAAGACTTAGAAAATCGTTATTTAGTTCATTCAAAGATTTATTGGGAAATGCTAGCAATTCCGTTACGAGCGGTATTAAAAAATTTTCAGATTTGATTATAACTTACATACCAGAACCCATAAAAAATATTATAAATCGCGCATTTAATGAAGAAGAAGATGAAGAAGAAGATGAAGAAGGAGAGAAAGAAGAAGATTATTTAACTGCAGAAGAAGGAGAGGAAGATTATGAGGAAAAAGGAGATAAAACAAAAAAACATAAAAGAAAAAGAACAATATCACTTAGAATATTACCAATAATACAGACTGAAAATGAAGAAATCATTCAAAATATCACCGAAAGAGATGAAAATATTTTTCAAATTAGGAGAGATCTAGATAATGATTTATCAGAAATTATTTATAATGAATTGGAACCACAAATAGAAATGCGTTCAAGAATTGTTATCAGTTTTGCTGCTTTAATTCATAGAGGGAATGGAGAAATAGCTTATCACTTTCATACATTTAGGGGTGAGGGCTCCTTTTCTATACTTTCGGAAATAAAAGATTATATTGAGAGATGTGAGGGTCAAAGATTGAGTTTGGAGGGTATTGCTTGGAGCAGGGCATACTTACCGCCATCTAAAATCATTGATAAAAAAGGTGCTAATGAAGGTAGAGTTGAATTTACAGAGGTAAAAGTAAAAGTTATTCACAGTAATGAACCTCTAATTGGGTGCGGAAAATTACCAGAAAATCTTCGTAATAAAAAATGTCTTTACGCTGTCGATGGTAAGGATGATAACTTATGTTTTTGGAGGTGTTTGGCTATTAAATTTAACATTATTGCTGAAAAAGAAAGACCTGAAAAGGACATTGAAAAACAAGCACTGAAATTGGCTAAAAATTTTTATAATAACCAAAAATTGAAAGTTTCAGAAGTTAGACCGACAAAACTTGTTGATTTTGAGAAAATTGGAAAAATTTTTTCTATTAACATTAGAGTTTATGAGCAAAAAGAAAAAGAAAACAATGAAATTTGGAAACTTGTTTTTGGTAAAGGCCAGTTCAAAGAAAATTTTCCTTGTTTAAATTTAGGTCTTTATCAGGGTCATTGTTTTTTTATAAAAGATTTAGAGATACTAACAAAAAAATGGGAATGTTCAGGATGCAAACAAATATTTAAGCGTCATGACTATCTTGGTGATCACGTAAAAAATAACAGTTGTAAAGGAGGAAAAACACAAGTAATATGTACTGGTAAAAAAATAAAACACATCCCCAATAACTCTGAAAAAGTTTTTTATGGTGGTAATACCCAATATAGTTATTTAGGTTGTATATGGATTGAACTACAGGCTTCTAAAATAGGAAAACACATTCATCATGCTCTATGTGGTCATGGTGGCGAAAGGTGTGTTAAAGATGAAGTTGGAAAGGAGCTTTTTTTGGTGGACGGATACGAGCCTGAGACAAATACTGTTTTTGAGTTCTATGGTTGTAAATGGCACGGTTGTCGATGTTTAGGTGGTGATAAAATTAAATATAATGAAACTATTGAAAGAGAAAAGATTATGAAAGATTTAAGGTATAATGTTGTATCGGTTTGGGAGTGTGATGAACTATTACAATCACTAAAATATAATATATATACCCAAGCTATGTATAAGAAATTAGAAAAGAAATTTATCCCATACCCAGATTTTGTTTGTTATGATTTTGAGGCAATATTACAAAAAGAATTTCAACAGATTACTGATGATTTATCTTTTAACCAAACACATATCCCAGTTAGCGTTGCAATACATGACACTCGTGAAAAAGAACCAACATGTATTATAAATTCAAATCCTGATGATCTTGTAAAAGAATTTGTTGAAAATTTAGAAAATAGAAGAAAAAATATTGTTGAAAAGGTTAAAAAAGAATATTCATTACCTGACCAAGATTCTATCCCAAAGTCAGTTTTAGAAGAGTATGAAAGATGGTGTAATCAAGTTCCTGTTTTAGGGTTCAATAGCGGAAAGTATGATATCAATATGATAAAAAGATATTTTGTAAAAAACATGACTGATAAAAGTAAAGAGATGTTTGTTGCAAGGAATGCAAATAAATATATGTTTTTATCAACCCCCAAATTTAAATTCTTGGATGTAATGTCTTACCTTGCACCTGGGCTTTCTTTTGATAAGTGGTGTAAAGCAAACAACTGTGAAGCAAAAAAACTTATACTTCCCTATGAATGGTTGGATAGTTATGATAAGCTTTCTCACTTTGGAACAGTAAAATATGAAGACTTTTACTCAAGTTTGAAAAAGAAAAATATTTCCGTAGAAGAATATGAAGATTTTAAGTGCGAATTTGAAAAGAGAGGTTGTGTTACAATGAAAGACTGGTTGAGAGAGTATAACCTACACGACGTTATACCTTTCAGAGAAGCTTTAGAAAAAACAAGGGCGATGTATTATCCTGATAAAATTGATATATTAAAAGATGCAGTATCCATCCCAGGTGTATCAATGATGTATGTTCTAAATAAATATCAAAAAACTAAATATAAAGGTGTTCCTGAATTATATGCCCCTGGCAAATACTGCATTCATAAATGTAGTAAAATTTGTAATAAACTGTTTTGTAAAAAATGCTACAAGAATATGAAAGATTGTAAAACATGCGACAAAAACAAGATTTATAAACTATTGAAAACGGGTATGGTTGGGGGGCCTAGTATCATATTTATGAGATATGCAGAGGTGGAAAAAACAAAGATTCGCTCTCATAAAATTAAATTTTCAAAAAATTGTGTAAGAATTGTTGGTTATGATGCAAATGCCTTATATCTTTTTGCTGCGGGACAAGAAATGCCATGCGGAAAAGAAGAATGCATTGAGGTAAAAAATCCAGCAGATCCAGAAACTGTTAAAAAAATTTGTAAAGATATTCTTGATGGTAAACTTTTCGGTTTTTGTCAAGTTGGTATCCATGTGCCCGAACCCTTAAAAGAAAAGTTTGAAGAGTTTTCACCGCTATTTGTTGTAGATAATGTTCCTGAAGATTTGGTACCTGAACACATGAAAGAATATCAAAAATCTACAGGTAGAAAACACCTAAAAGATAATAAAAAATTACTAGGGGTTACAAATGCAAAAAAGATATTGATATATACACCGATAATAAAATGGCTTCTTAAGCATGGTTTGGTGGTTACAGCTATTTATAATATTTTGAAGTATAAGCCTGGAAGACCTTTTGAATGGTTTCCCGAAGAAGTAGCTAACGCTAGAAGAGATGGAGATATTGAGGTTATGCTGGAAAAGTTAAGTAAAGCTTTTGATGAAAACAAAATTGATGAGGTTGTAAACATTACTAATGAATTAAATCAATTCCCTGATATATTTAAAATTATTGAAGAGAACAAAGACATTAAAGTATTGATTAAAAAACTAAAACCAAAGTATAAAGGTTGTAAAGAATTGGGTGATACTTACAAATTAAAAGGAAATTCATTCTATGGAAAAATGATAGAAGATAAAGAAAAACACAAAAACACAAAGTATACTCAGGATGAGAGTGAGGTTGAAAAAGACTTAAGATCCCCATTTTTTGAAGATCTTACAGAAATAAATGAAACATATGAAATAATAAAACGAAAGAAAAACATAAAAATAGACAGGCCTTATCAATGTGGCATCGCGGTATATCAGCTAGCAAAACTTCGCATGTTGGAATTTTATTATGATTTTCTTGATAAATATATTGATAGAAAGGATTTTGAGTTGATACAAATGGATACAGATTCCATGTACATGGGAATTTCGTCTGAAAAAATAGATGATATTATAAAACCTGAAATGAGAAAAAAATACTTTAATGTAGGAAAAGAAAAATTCCTATCAACATCTAAATACCACGACAAGACCCCCGGCCTGTTCAAGTTGGAGTTTGATGGTATTAGAATGATTGCACTTTCATCAAAATGTTATTACGCAGAGGATGAGAATGGAAAAGTAAAGTATAGTTGTAAAGGAACCATTCATAATCAAAACGAAATGACCTGGGATAGGTACATGTCAGCTTTGAATGGTTCAATTGATATGGCAAAAAATACTGGATTCAGAGTCAATGACAACCAAATTGTGACATATACACAAATTAAAAAGGGATTAAACGCATATTATGATAAAAGAATAGTTGATGAGGATGGAATTCACACATACCCCCTTTATTAACTCATTTTAAAACAGAATTAGGAGGCAACTCAGTATCATCCGGTACAACTTGAATCTCCTCCCTTACAAAACCCCGTCTTGGGCCATCCAATAAATAATATAAAACAGGTTGATTAGGAGAAACCCTACTTCCTGAAATATCATAAATCTTAATACTCCAAATAGGATCAGTAGCTCTTCTTCGTTCTCCACCTTCAAGCTCCCCAGGAGCAAGTAAGTATCTAACCTTAACCTCAATTGGTAGTCTAACTTCATCAAGACCAACAACTCTCTTAGTTCCTCCCGGTAGTCGGTATTTTTTAGGTTTGATATCTACTTCTTTCATTTTTATAGCCTTATCAGGTTCTTTTCCAGTTATTCTAGTAGGTGTATTATTCAAAGTTTTTAAAATATCTGGTAATCGTTTCACCCATACTCTAGATCGATCATCACTAATCATTTCTTGTGCATATTGATGACTGAATAATCTTTCACTTAATGTTCTGTTTGCTCTTTCAACAAATGCTTGAGCTCTATGATTTCCAGCTTCACTTCTCTGGATTTTTACATTATGGTAATTCATAAGTTTTGTAACCTCACCCATAAATTCTCTTCCAGGATCAACAATTATTGTTTTAGGATATTTTAACTTCCTGGAATATATTTTTTCAAAAGCTTTAGATATCTCATGACTTTCTTTTGAGGTTAATGGTTCAGCATCTTTATATCTTGAGGCTACATCAACCACAACCAATGCATATTTATATGTTTTTCTTCCAACTCTATCATGTGGTAAAAATAATAAATCCGCTTGGTGAATCTGATTAGGTTTATCTATAGTCCAATGCGGTCTTGGAATATATTTTGGAGCTGGAAGATATATTTGCCATATTGCTTGTTTTTGTAACCATTGTTTAGCCACATCTTCACTTACTTTCACTTCGTGGGAGGGCTTTGCCCGATTTGCTTTTTCAGCTAATTTAGGAATTGCAGAATATCCTTTCCAATAACCCTCAGTTGAATAATATATTTTTGATAAGTCTGAACTCATTTAAAGATTAACCAAAGTATCTTATAAATAAATATGGAAACCGTATCTGAAAAAATTAACCCAAACAGGATTCCAAGAGATCCACTAGGGTTGAAAGCGGAATCAATATTGAATAGAATTACACTAAATCCTTCATCAGCTAATCCTGGGGAGACGTTATATATAAACATTCCTAAACTTTCTGAAAATTTAGTTATTGTACCGGGAAGTGTATTTTTAGTATTTAACTTGATTGTTGATGGTCATGAAGATAACACCCTCGTGAATAATGTAGGCAGTAATCTTGTATCCAGACTCAAGGTTCTTTTTGGCGGTGAAACACTTCAGGATACACAAAGATACGATCTATTTCAAACATACCATGACTTATTCTTAACAGATGAAGAACGAGAGGATAGATTAAGACAGGGTATTTCTTCTGAAAACATGAGAAAGCTCCGGACAAATGCAGGTGATAAGGTAGACACAGACGCTAAGGAAGTAGCTCTTGAACAAGTACACAATACCAAGTATCATATCCTACTAAATCATCCTATTCTCAACGATCATGGAGTTTTCTACCCAAAGGCGTTAGATCATCAACTAATCTTTGAGATTACACTAGCTCCAGTTAACGATATTGTTGTTTATTCTGACGATACTAAGGCTCCAACTTATAAAATCACAAACCTTGAGTTGGAATATTCTTGTATATCAAGTGAATCCTTGGCTCGTGAGGCAAAGGCAGCTTATCAGGTTGGCAAAGGATTCTATTATGAAAATGTCACCCTACATAAAACTTTTACCATATCCAGAAATACAGACAGTGTTATAAACCAGCATATTAATCTACCTAGAAGGTCAATTACAGGGATATTATGTTTGTTTACATTACCATATGGTAAGGGAGCAAGAGATTCCGAGAATTTTTTCAATCCAGGTATTACCTCAATAAATATTGATGTTAACGGCGTACCAAACCGTTTCTACTCTAAGGGGATGGTGCCTTCAGACCTATGGGAGTCGGTAAAGAAACGTTTCAGTGGTTCATACCGTTGGTCGGTAAATGAAAAGGATTTTTATAGTAAAAAGTTTGCTTTGTGGATAGATTTGAGAACTCACCCAGATAATGAGATTCATGGAGGAGGACTAGCCTTAAACAATGCACAAGATGGTATAAAAATAGAAATGAAAAGAAAAGTTAGTGGATCTGGTATTATGACTTGTTACATGTTTATTGTAGCTGATGCATTAATGGAGGTTATGAATTCAAACTTAAGATCAATCATGTACTAACTTAAAAATCATGGAAGAATTAAGAGATAAAATTCCTTTTCACTGTATTATAACTGGTCCAACAAATTGTGGAAAGACAAAGTACATAATTGATCAACTCCGAGGACCATTCCGAAAATTGTTTGAATTCATTGTTCTAATATGTCCAACTTATTATAAAAATAAAACCTATCATAATTTTGCTAGAGGAGATAAACGTTTCTTTGTATTATCACCAGACGCTAGTAACATTGATGAGATTAATGAATTGTTAACTGATTGTAAAACTTTATTCTCTGGAACAAATACACTAATAATTTTAGACGATTGTGCTGTTTCGAGTGATCTAGATCTGAAAAAACGATCAAACAAGTTTATAGATTTAGCGTTCTCTGGAAGGCATCATGGATTATCAATGTGGGTTCTCACTCAGCAATTAACATCGATAGCAAAACCATTCCGTGAAAATGTAGCTTGTGTGGTCTCATTCCATAATCCATCACAAAGGGGGATGAAGATGTTTTTCGAAGATTATGGTGGTGATTTAGACCCTGAAACTAGTAAAAAGTTTGTACAACTACTGAAAACTGAAAAATATTCTAGACTCTGTTTATCTTTACGTTATCCATTTCAATGTTATTTGGAGATTCCTGAAGTTATAAATTTAAAGGACTAACTGTAGGTAAGAAAATTAAAATATGACAGAAGTTGAAGATTATATTAGTGATGTAAAAGATGAGGTAAAAGATGAGGTAAAAGATTATAATGATAATGAACTTGAAATAAAACAGGAATCACTAGCCATACTAGCAGCTCTTGGAACCACAAAGGAATATTTAGGGGTTGATATGAGTCTTGGTGATATAAAAAAATTATCTGTAAAAGACATTGAAAAATATTTTAATAGATATCAAGCAGTATTGGGTAAGAAAATTAATGGCGGATTAGTAGATTCATCTCTTCAATTAATTTCTAGAGTTATTTCTTACATGGTTCCCGTGGATGATATAGAAGCTCTTTGTGCGGATTTAAAGAATGATGATTTGGTTAATCGTGAACTGACAAACATTGTAGGTCTATTAGCATTGAAAGCAGGAAGATTGACAGCACTTGCTAGTGGGTTATTCCAGGTTGCTAAACACGTAAAATTCAACAAAATTCAACAAATTACAAGTACAACTGAGCATAAAATACAAGAAGTTTCAATCATGACTGAGCAGGATACTAAGCAATCTGCTGATGGGTATGATACTATTTAATAACCACAACTGAAGCGATTTAAAGATTTCTTAATGATATGTAAAAATTATGTCTGAAGAAGTTGTTGAGCAAATTACAGCGGATCCTGTTGTTAAAGATAAAGAACCTAAAAAGAGAGAAAAAGATCCTAAAAAGGTTGCAGCGGGTAAGAAATTAGCTGAATATAATAAAAAAGCAAAAGAAGCTTTAGCGAGGGAAATGAAACGTGAAAAGGAACAAGAGGATATTAAAAATGGAGATAGTGAAACTAAAGCAGAAAATGGAAAAGCTTGGCTTCCAGAACTATCTTTTACTACTGTTTTATCTATCGTTGGAATAGGGTTTACAGCATTTGACATGTTTATGAGATATTATAAAAATAGAATAGCTGATTTATCCCAAGTTCCTACTAAAGTTTCACAATCAAATATTACTACCCAACCACCAAAAACAGGAATGATATGAGGAAAGTAGTTTCAGCGTAGCTGGCCGGCAAAGCCGATTTAAAGGTTTCTTTATGGTACAGTAAAAAATATGTCAACCGAAAACAAACTTGTGAAAACTGTTACTGATTCTGCAGTACTTATTGGGTTAGCAGCTGGAGTTGGATATGTATCTAAAAAAGTAATGAGAGAATCATTTATGAACGATCCATCCTCAAGTATTACAAATTATGCAAAATGGGTAGCTGTATTGTCCGGTAGTATGTATCTAAAAACATATTTAGAGGATCAAAATATTTTACCAAAATAATTATGGCAACAATAGCAATGATGTTAGGTGGAGCTGTACTAAATGCAACTGCCTTTGTTGGCGGATCATATCTTGCAAAATATCTATCTGGAGATAAAACAGATACAGAAAAAATACGACACGATAAAGCACTAGAAAAGTATCAAAAAGATTATGCTGAATATCAGAAAAATAGACAGAAACTAATTGATTGGGAAATGAAGAAAAAAGATGATAAATACCAAGCATCAAAAAATCTTTCAAAAACGGATGAAGCTTTAGAATTTTATGCTCAAACACACGAACCAAAATTTAGTGATTATTATAGTCCAAGTAACAATCAAAAGATGGGTGAAATGGTATATGTAGGCGGTGGAATGTTGGCGTTGGGGTATGCAGTTAGTAAATTATAAAAACATTAATTGTTTTATAATTAAATACGATCTAAAATAATTTTTATTAATTTTCTTTTTTTATCATCATTTATAATTAATTTAAGTAATTCTTTTTGATCTTTATCTTTTAAATTATAAGTTAGATTTTTTAAAAAAACAAGGTTATTTTGTGTAATTATTCCTTCATTAAACATTTTTCTTATGTTATTAAAACTAATATGTCCAGTAATATCTTTTATTTCCATTTTTTATATTTTATTTTTTTTTATTTAAATTATTTACAAACATAACTTTTAGGTCTAAAGATTTCTTACCGATGAGTAAAAAAATCATGGCAACATTACCAGAAGTACCAGGCGATGATCCCATTGGATTGGGGGAAGAAGAAGATCCTGATGATTATGATGAAGATAGTCCACTACTTGGTAGAAAACCATCAAAAATACCAGTTCGATTAACATCTACAACCAGAGGTGATAGTAATTATGGGGATGATGTAAATAAAGAACCTACTCCAGCCCCTAGAAAAAATATTCCAGGTAAAAATTCAAAAGTGGGGGAAAGAAATTATGGAAAAGAGGGTGCTAGACCTAAAACCAAATCAAGTAAAGAGATTGAGATGGAGAATATGGAAAGAAACAAAAATGACGCTTGGAAGGATATTTTAAAAAAATTCCCAGTTGCTAAACCTAGTTTTCTTTTCAAATATAGTGAGTGGGGTAAAATTGAAGTCGCAATTCCTAGAAAATTAGGAGTAAAGGTAACGTGGCATGAATTATTCAATGTGAATGGAGATATTAATAAAAAACTCCCTGCCACTATAATGAATGCTCTAGGTAAAAAAGCAGAAGAAATTGTTGAGGATAATGATGATATTTTATCACAATTGAATAGAAAAAATGAAGAAATTAAGGATTTAAATAATGCATTAGAGGGTTTAAGAACAGTTTTGGAAATATATGAAAATGATAAAAAATATGTCACAATTGAAAAAGAAGAGTTGAAATCTATTATTGAAAAACAACAAACCAAAATAGCAGAAAGTGAAAGTTATTTAGATGCAGCTGTTAAACAGAAAACTTTTGCAAAAAAAGAGGTTGTAGAACTTAAAAGTGAATTAAATAGATACAAAGATGAACTTGAAAAAAATAAAAGAGGATTATCAAATTTACCAATGTTAGAACGTAGTAATGAAAGATTACAAGCCGAAGTTGATAATTTTAGAGAACTAGCAAGAAATAGTATTATTTACAACCAAGAACAAATAGCTGATATTGAGAGACAAAATGAAGAAATACTTAAAAATCTACCATTACGAGAGCGTGTTAAGGCTATCTTCAAAAAGTATGGTTTTACAGTATTTGCAGTTGTGAGTGCTGTTGGTGTTGTTATTGGTGTTATAGTTTCTAATCTTTCTAAAGGTCTATCTACTTTAGGTAAAGGTGTTGGTAATGGATTGAAAGCTCTTGGTAAGAAACTCGGTGAAATATTACCAGGGATGGTTGGAGCAATTGTAAGCTTTTTATTCAAAACAGCCGGTGAGGTAATTAGCTTTTTAGGTAAGAATGCTTGGCTTTTGATAATGGCTGTGGTTCTATATTTTGTGGAAAGTGTAAAGAAGAGAAAGTAACAAATTTAAAGATATCATGTTGATCAGTAAAATACAATATGGATGACTACAATAAAATTTACGGCCCAGGCGGAAGCTCTATTTATCCACAAATTCCAGCTGATCCAAATAATTTCAGACTACAAAAGTCGTGCGAAGTACTACAAAATCTTCAAAAGGAAATTAAACATTACGAGGATGTTAGGAAAAAGTATAATAGAGCGAGAGGTATATTTACAAAAATAAGTGTTTGTAGTGGGATATTTTCAGTTATCTTATCTGCAAGCGGATTGGGTACCTCCCTTACTGGTTTTGGTGCTGTTGTTGGTATACCATTAGGTGTTGTTGGAGGATTTTGTGGGGTAATATCTGTTGGATTCAGTTCTGCTTCTAAAAGACTTTTCCATAAAGTTAGTAAACATGAACAGACAGTTTCTCTGGCAAAAGCAAAAGTAAATACCATTAACGACTTGGTTTCAAAAGCCTTGAAAGATAATGCAATATCAGACCAAGAATTTTCGTTAATTTTATCAGAGTTGGACAAGTTTGAAAAACTAAAAATAGAAATCCGCCAAAAAACCAGTAAAGATACAGAAAAAAACTTAAACATGAATCAGATAAGAACAGAGGTTCGAGAGGAAATATTAAAGGAACTGATCGAAGTGAGGGGAAAAACAGATCGAGAACACTGAAAATTTCATATGAGAGAACTGATGTGGGTTTTAATTGTTTTGCTGGTGTTAGAAAAGAAATGTTTTAAAGACTTTAAATCTTATTCTAAAAACGCTGAATAAAATGTCATTATTCAATAATTTCAAAAATAGGTACCAAAGTGCTAATCTTGATAAATTTGCATTTGTACCTGATTCGTATGGAGGCTACATTAGGTGGAAATATAATGGTATAACTGTAATGTCAAATGATGATCCTACTGGAAAAACATGGACTGATGACATATCACCTAATATGAAAAGACTTTTATGGAAAGATTTGGGTCTGAATGACGAAGAATTTAGTTCATTCCCAAAGAGTTTAACTATAACTAATCTATCTTATCCAATACCAGCTGTTAATTTTGACGATTTTACAAGCGATATAACAAAAATGTTAACCTCGCTGGATATATACGTGTCAAATACGAAGAAATTTACAGCAAAGATGCGTAATGTTTTTACCAATCAAGTTGTTACTTTCAAATTTGGAAAGCAGAGTAGAAAATGGTTGAACGCTCCTGATATGAATTATTGGCCTCAACAACTTAACTTTGCAGTTTGGTGTGCAACATCTGGTTGTGGGATAAGTCCTTTTGAAAGTCTAAATTACCCCAAAGTAGTGAATAGCTTCATTAAGTTTCATATATATTTCACAATAAGGAGAATATTATATGAATTAAGTCTTCCCCTACCTGATGAGCAACCTTTTGTGATAAATAATAATCCATATAGTAAAGTTGCATATCAAAGATTGTGCGCTGAATTTGGGATTAGTAATAATTCCGATTTTAGATGGAAAGGTGGAAGAAATGGAGGATTAGGGGATATATTCCTTGATTATGGTTCTGGATATCATGGAAAAGGGGGAGGATATCAAAATGTACATATTATAAGGAATTATGATATTGAAGCAGATCAATGGCCTAGTGAAGGTAATAAATTCGCTGATGAAGGTGGAAAGAAGGAAAAGGGTAATCTCATTTCATTTATACGTAATGATGACTTTGCTGATTTCAAATATTCTTGGTTTATCCCCACAAACGGCCATGGACTCACTAAAGCTGGACTTGGTAGATTGAATCGATCTGCTGAAGCTTTTGTCTATTGTATATTAGGAGCACAAGTTAACACAAGAAACTCGATTTATGGTAATGGTGGTGGTGCGATTGAAACACAACAAGAATTCTTGGCTTTATTTGAAAGTAGTGTGATTGAGAATGACATTTCTAGTTCTATCCAAAGGTATCAATTAGCTGTACAGGAAGCGAAATTAAGGCTTGATTTAGCTATTGCTCCTGGTGTGTGGTTGATGCCGAGTAATATGATAATCAATACTGAAAGCGTGACAGGTTTTAACAACAAACTTATGAAAGCTAGTAATGATATGAATTTTGGTGTTAATAATTCCCTAAACACTGAAACAAAACAAGTTGGAATAAGTCATAACTTAGGATCTTCAAAGTTAAAGTTACCTCATATTCTCCTGGAAGGAAAAACTGAAACAAAGGCGCCAAAACCCTCAACAAAAACAGACTCGATGAAACAGGAAAAAAATATTGACACAACGCAACATGAAAATAATATATTAGCATTTATAATTGTAGCGGGTGGCTTAGCGTGGTATCTATTTCGGTAGTTCATGAGTATTTCACGTGCTTATGATTGTTTGCAAATTAGTGCTCACGTGTAGAACAATAGATTGCATACTTTTACGACATAGCAACAAGCAAAATGAAAAGTGGTTTTAAAGTTTGAAAGTAGATTTTATGTTTACTTTTAAAAGGCCGGTTTCTAACGTCGCTCAGGAATGTGATTACGTCAATGCAAATTTAAAGATGAATATAAAGTAACCAAACAAAAAATGTTGAGCATTACCATGTATGAGTCTGAAACAAGGATTTATTTAGATCCTCCGCTTAAAAATATTCTTGAGATGCAGCTACTTGATTGTAATATACAAACGAAAAGATTGATTAATTTCAAGGATCAACAGATATTATTAAATGATAGGAATCTAGGCTTCATAATAATTGAACCGGGTACATATTCTCTTCGTAATATTCAATTGATATTTCTTAATGATCCAGATAGGGAAAAGATAACAATAATTGAGACTGATACTATTGACTATCTATATTCAAATAAGAATTTCAAAGTTAAACTTACTAGAGGGTTATCTATTGGTTTAGGGGTGCCTGAATTTATAAATCCTGGTAAATTATACCCTATAAATATGCAAATTAAGGAACCACTGAGACTTATGTGTAGTATAGTGGATAATAAGTCTTCATATATGAATAAAACAAAATATGGAGAACTTGTGAAACTCTCACCATCAAACCTACTTGCAAACATACCCTCAAAGGATTATCCAAAAATTCCAGTTCGAAAATATGATAGCGTTATAAACCACTTTGATTTAACCATTTTAGACAGTGAATGGAAAAAACTTGATCTTAAGGGTTCTCCTATAACTTTTAGTTTAAGATTTAGGTAAATTTTTGTTATGTAACATATTTAGATGTTATATAACATAATTATATAAGATTATTTACTTTTTTGACCATCTTTCTTCCAAATCTCTTAATTCTTGAAAATCTAAATATCTACTTGGCTGCCATACTGCAGCAACTATTTCATCATGTAATTTTTTGTAGAATTTATTTTTATGTTCTAACTTATAACTATCTATTTTTATTTTAACCTTTAATGACCCAACAATAAAATTTTTATCAAACTTATTAATATTACATTCCTTATCATAATAACCAAAAATTTCATCATAACCATCCCCAAGAATATATTCCTCATTATCATAATAATAATGAAATCCAACATAGTCTTTTAAAATTTCTTTAAACCTTTTATTGGCATAATTTAATAAATTTTTTACAAACTTATCACCAAATATACCATTCACACCAAAATTTATATCCTCGTAATAATTAAAAGGGCGTCCATTATCATATTCATCATCATCTTTATTATAATAAATAATTTCAAAAATATATCCATTTTTTTTATCAATAAAAACACGATTTTTTGATATCTTTTTTAACAAATCTTCTTTTATTGTCTCTATAAAATCACAAATTCTAAGTTTTTTTCTATTATAATATTTTAAACTAATAAATATTTTTCCAGTATTTACATTCTTTACTAGTCTTTCCATTTTTTTATATTTTATATATTTAAATCATAATTCATTTTTTTATGTATCACTTTATTGGGTTATACAACATAATTAGACCCTATCAATCTTTACCATATAACTCTTTAAAATCTTTTAAACTGCCGAAAAACAATACTTTTTTATTTGTTATATTTTCCAGCATTTCCATCATTTCTAGAAATTCAATATACTTTTGTAATTTTTCTTTGAATTCTTCTCTTGATACAAATTCCTCTGTTTCTGTATATTGAAATTTCATTTCTGTTGCTCCATCTTTCATTCCTAAATGGTTCAAAAATGTATCGTTATTGATTAAACTAGAAATAAGATCTTTTTTTCTCAAAGAAGAATTTTCAATGTTGTATGCTTTTGTATAACGCACTAAATCTTCGATTTTTGTAGACCATAAATTATTTATTATTCCCTCCATATTTATTTTTATTATTTTGTCCATATTTACTTCTTTTTTTATTTTTTTAAATATTTAAATCATAATTCATTTTTTTAATTTTACATTCCTTACAAGAAGCTTTTTGTTTTTCATGTTCACATATTTGAGATCCTCCACACTCTTTACATTGTTGTTTTTGTTTATTATGTTTACATATTTGCGATCCTCCACATTCTTTACAACGATATTTATATTTATTGTGTTTGCATATTTGCGACCCTCTACACTTTTTACAAACGTATTTAATTCTATCATGTTCGCATATTTGTGATCCGCCACATTCTTTACAAAAATATTTAAGTTTTCCATGAATACAAATATAAATTCTATTAGTAGTAACTTTTTCAATTAAATTATTAATTTCCTCCTCTTTAAATTTTTTAAGCTCATTAATAAGATCTTTTACATCCATTTTTGATCTTCCCTTAATTTTTAACTCTCCCGCAATTTTTTTTAGTTCATAAAGATATAAATTATTTAGTTTTTCCATATTTAATAATTTTTTCAAATCTTTAAATCATAAATTCAAATATTTTTTCCGAACTTTATAAATCTCTGATTAATTTTCTAATAAACCCCTGATAAAAGGAAAATTGGCTTTTTGCAAACCATACATAAAAATACTGGTAAAATTGGGGGTAGAAACTCACAAAAAACTTTAAAAAAATGAACCGAAAAAAATAAACCGAAAAACAAAAAAAAACACCACAAAAACGGGTTATAACCCCTGTAACATACTACTTCTAGAACAAGTTGCAGTCGAACAAGGTCTCCACTGGCATAGTAGAAGCAGCAACTGCCTCTCCTGAAGTTGAACGAATTCAAGGATGAAGAAAACTAGAATACAAGCAATAATATGCCGAGGCAACATTATCGATCGAAGAGGTTAAAGATCACCATGAACCCATGGACTCCTAGTAAGATCACATGTAGCCTTTTCCGCGAACAGCGCGCAAGCGATGGTGTTAATTTCCATGTGATTGACACTTGTGGTTAACAAATATTTTGCGGTGATTCAGTGCGCCCACGCTTGACAAATTAAAAATTTGGCAGAGACAAATTTTGTCGAGATTTTTGGAAGGACCAAACAAATTTTGTCAGTCCAGTGGGTCCGGACCAATAGGCATTCGTGTCCTTAATATTGGCTTCTTTTAGGCTTTGCACCAAAAGGTCTACGTCTTTTTTAAAGTCCATATAAACAATAGCGTAGTCATCTTGAACAGTATTAGCTATTTTCTCGGCAACTTTCGTCCACATGTCTTTCCCAGATTTTTTGTGATTGGTTTCGTATTACAAGCTTGACACAAGCTCAAGTTCTCGATCTACTCTCCTTCGTACTTAACAACAGCTATTTCTCATCTGAAGGAACTCAGTACCACCAAGTATTTGGCTGTGCGATGGGATCGCCTGTCAGCGCAGTGATCGCCGAATTAGTCATGGAAGAAATTGAGGAAAAGGCCTTAGCCTCTGCACCAGTAAAACCGCGCTGGTGGCGCCGCTACGTTGACGACTCTAATGCGTGCCTAAAGAGTGAAAGCATCAGAGTTTTTCACAGCCATCTGAATTCCATTGACCCTCATATCAAGTAATCGGTGACCTTAAAGTCAACGGATACCCCCAAAGTTTCATCGATCGTTGCCTTGTTCCGGCTCAAGAAACCATACAGCCAGAAAACCAAGAAAATCAAGAGAGTCCAAAGGGTTGCGCCTCAATCCCTTACATAAAAGGTGTTTCCGAGAGAATTCGACGTGTGCTTAGCAGAGAAAACGTAAGACCCACTTTCAAGCCTGTTAAAACATTGGGCAGTATCTTTAAGAAACCAAAAGACCGCCCCGCCACAAATCAGATCAAGGGAATTGTGTACAAAGTCAAATGCAAAACATGTGATTTTGCCTATGTGGGAGAGAGCAAAAGATCGTGGAATTCGCGCGGCGCAGAGCACAAGCCTGGCACAAGATCAAATAACGAAAGCGCAATAAGATTTCACGCGGAAACAACAGACCATGACATTCATCCGGATTATGTAGAAATTTTAGAAAGAAATGTCAACAATAGGAAACAACGCCTATTCCTAGACGCGCTACATTCCATCCAGGACATTAACTGTGTGAATGAGCATGTGCAATTCCCGCAAGTTTATTTAGCATTGGGAACATCCCTAGAGACCGGCGGTGTATAAAAAACTTATTATGCAAGAAACTGAACCAAATTTTTAACTCTGATGAAGGTAACAGAGAGTTACCGAAAATTCAGTTTTATACGTTTTTTTACCGATTTTAAGATCAGATACAACCAAAAATTTTTATTATGTCAAACACTGATCGCCCTAATAGCATTTTCTACATTTATTTTAGTATTCTTCTTATTGACACTGCTTTTGATGAGGACTGGTCGTCTTAGATAATTTTGACAAAGTTCTGTTAATTGCTCATCACTAAGCGTAGCTGTTAAAGCCATTATTGGTGTTTTTTTCTTCCTTTGGCGTTTTCAAAGCATCATAACAAGCACGGAAGTTGGAGCTTCGGTCAAACATTTTATGCCCTTCGTCTAATACCAACATCTTGATATTTTCTTGTATTTCCTTAAGTTCGTTTTTAAATTTTTTCTCAAAATATTCTGGACTGGTAAAAAGAACCGGTGGGAGAGAACTTCTATCTAGCATACTAACACTCTGAATAGAAGAGCCACCTGATAAAGGCCCAACAGATGCGGCTTGATAAGAGAAAGCGAATTGATAACAGATACTGTAGAACAAACTACCACAGTAATTTTGCCTTTTTCTAATAGTGTCGGTAACTGGAAACACATGCTTTTGCCGCTAGCTGTCGATTGAATGATGATGAGTCGAAGTTCCACAGCGTGGATGGCATGCTTCTGAAATGGTTTGAATTTTCTACAAACCGAATTGGGTCAAGTGACCTTTCAAAACAATCTCGCGGTTTTCACTCATTATTTCCAACTGATCAGGAAGGATCCAATCACTGTGCTCGTCCACAGTGCGCTTGTACTCTGTATTCTTCTCTAATTTGACGCTGATATCCAAAAGTTCCTCATCTGGCATTTCCTGATCTTCAATTTCTATGGATCTTTCCTTAAGGGAAAGAGACTCCTTTTCAGGAGAAGGTGTTTGATTCACTGAATTTTTTTCTTCAAACTCTATACTCGCGTTTAATAATTCGTCGTCATCACTCCAACAACTAATGACGTCTTCCTCTTTCTCCTGTTCATTGGCAACTGATAAATACAACAGCGCCTCTACATCTGCAGGATTCAGGTGCCTTGTCCTTCTTTCGATCCAGTCAAGAACGACTTCTCCGCCTGTCAATCTACATTCCTTTCCATTATTGCAATGTACCAATCTTATTAATCCATTGCCATTCCCACCAAGATCATACCCAGTGCAGTGTGTGTCTATGATCACAAATGTTCCGTCAATATAACCAATAACTAGACTGATTATAGTACGTGTATAAATAGCCATGGCCTTTCCCTTTTCTGCCAGTGCCATAATTGCCTCCTTTAACTGTTTTCTTTTCAGCGCTGGATCTCTGCATAACTGATCGCTTATCATCTCTTCAAGCTCGTAACTGTTTTCTATGGAGCCACTTCTCATTAAGACATCTATGGCATCTTCTACATTGAACAGCTGTCTTGGGTTCCTGAATTTGTTTATCGCGCTTGGTAGACACTGGAGAATTTTTTCTATTTCATTTTTCATTTTGTCTTCGGCGCTTTTGACAATGAACGGATTACAATATGTTAAGTCACAGTATTTAACAGAGAAAAAAGCACAAGCATTTGTGCCATCGTGCTCTTCGATACTGGCTTGAAGTTCGTTTTGAAGCTCTGTGTCTAGATTATCACTACTCTCGTAAATAGTAGCAGCCAGTTCACTCGCACTTTCTGCCACCATACTCTGATGGAGGTCTAAATCAATGTTCTGTGTTGTACAAATTGCCGCAGAATCGCTTTCCACGGTCTCAACTAGATCAGTTGAATTAGAAGACGAGTTTTCTTTTTCTTCTGAAATACCTGCCAACATCTCGTCCACTGTCTTCATTGTGGGGCGGTCTTTAACATCTTGAGCCCAACACATTTGTATTAAGGACAACCATCTCGATTTCTGTTCTTCCGTTATCCCATCAAAAATTGCAGATGAAATACCAGGCCTCCTACCCTGTTTTACATGGTAGTAAATAAGATCACATGAAGCAATCTCGCCTTCCCATGGATGGGATCTATCCGGGAGAGTGAATTCTACCATCACCATGGCAAAACTGTAAATATCACTCTCAGAGGTCTTCTTTGCGCCAATGTCAATCAGCTCTGGTGCAGTATGTGGAGCTGTGCCAATCCGTGCTCTTTCTTGCTCATTTTGTTTTGCACCGGAACTGCTAGAACTTAGTGTCGCCTGAGACAAAGTGAACTGTGTAAAGTCGAACGTGGCCTGTCCAAAGTCTCCAATCTTTACTAAGTACTTTTTATCACTACCTCCACCTATGAAAATGTTGCCAGCTTTTAAATCGGCATGTATTATATTGTTTTGATGTAAAAAACGCAGTCCAGAGCTAATCTGTCGAATGATATCTATTCTTTCATTCCTGGGCATATCGGTTTCAAGACAATCTAGAAGCTGCCTGGCATTATGGACCTGCTCAACTTTTCCCTCTTCAATTTCAACCTCCTTCTTCAGAATCTCTGTCACAATTAGGGATCGGGTTACATCTAATCTTGACGACAGTTCTTACCTCTTTCTCAATTGGACGTCTATATTTTGGTGTCATCTTTACGAGGAATTCCTTGCAGGCAACATCCTGAAAAGTACCATCGAGTAAAGAATATTTTCCTTTATACATCCTACAATTAGATCCACTGTCAAATGGTGTATTGGATACCTCAAGGCGATCAGTGTCAATCAATCCGGACTGGCCTCCGACAGGTATCCGTCCAGTGCCATATATCCGCATACCATCAAATTCTTTGAATGTATATAAATAAAAAAGCATGCCTTGAAAATCAAAACCTCGCGAGCTATTGACAGGCTTTTTGCTGCATTATCAAAAAGCAAAAAGCAGGAAAAAACTATATATAAACTATAATATAAATATATATATATATATATAGTTGTTGCGGGAGAAAAAAAACACACAAACAAACTACAGGTTTATCCCTACAAGCCTGTTTCGTGGTTGCCCACTCATCAGGGGATATGGGAGGAATGTCCTTTACCATCGCTTATATACAAAGTAGTTAAATTTACATAATAATAGAGATCGTTAAGTTTCAGGTATTGCGTAAGAGGGTTTTGTTTCTGTGGCGGCAAGAAGACACAAGCTCATTACGTTTGTTTAGCGTGGATAGTTCGGGTCGGCAGATGATTAGGAATTTTTCTTTGAGGCAGAGGTTACATCTTTTGCTTGAGCTGTTATATGGCGAGTGTGAAGACAGGATCCGCCAGGAAATAAAGTGTTCAATGCTGTTGTCTTTAAGGGTCCATATCTGTTTGCTGAGCTCGGTGGAGTTTCTGTGGTTAGCGTGGCGGAAAGATGCGGTGTGGTTTCTGTATCTTGTTTTGAAGTCGTTTTCTGTAAGTCCGATGTAGGTTTGGGACGTGTTGTTGTCTTTGCGCGTAACGGTGGCTTGGTAGATTACCGATGGTTGTAGGCAGTTTCCGTTGAGTGGGCAATTGTTCTTTTGTCGGCAGTTGCATGTCTTTCTTTCTTTAGTGTTAGCGGCGGCAGCATCGTTGGTTTGTGCAGATGTGGTTAAGATGCGTTTATTATGGTTGTCGATTATTTGTTTAGTGTTGTTCATGCAGCTGTAACTGATCTTGATGGTGTTGCGGTTGAAGATTTTACGGAGCTCGTGGTCTTTTGGGAAGTGCTTATCTACTAGAGCGAGGAATTTGTGTCCGATGTTAGTACTTGTGTTCTTGCTGAAAGGGGGGTTGTACCACAGGATGTTACTGCGTTGACGGTTTTTTCGCTTGTTAGGTGTGGTTGGTTCGTAGTGTAGGGTGTAGCTGTATCCGCTTTCGTCGAGTGCTTTCTGGTATGGGGGGCGGCTTGGTCAAAGGATGCTTTGTCGGATGATAGGGATGATAGTCGTTTGTTGATGCCAGCGGGAATGTTCTTTGTAGTGATTCGCGGGTGGTTGCTCTCGCGGTGGACGTACTGCAGTGTCGTATTTGGCTTTGTGAAGGGCTTATAGGTGTTTTGGTTGAGGTTGAATGTGACATCCAGGAAGTTAATTGTCTGCTTGTTAGCTTCTATGGTAATGCGTAGTCCGTTATTTTTAAAGACACGGCATATTTCTTTCTTGATGTTTTCTGTGTCTCTAGGTGTGGTGTTAGTGGTCGCCAGTCCGTCGTCTCGGTAAAGTCCTACGTTAATATTAAGGTGTTGCAGCTGGGATAGGAGAAAACTTCCTACAAGCTCGCATGTTTCTGCGCCGTCGTAGCTGCCCATTGTGACGTCAAATGCTGCGTTGCCTTTCTTTTGCCAGGGTTGTTTCTTGTGGATTAGGATGGAACTTTTAGCATGGATTATGATGTTTCTTTCGTGTGTGGTGATGCTGTCGTGGGCTGAGGCGAAGTCGAGTGCTTTGTTAAGGAGGTCTTGGCTGATTGACGGGTAGAATTCTTCAATGTCGAAGCAGATAAAGTTGAGGTGGTGTTTGTCTTTGATGGCTTTAAACCAGTCGATTACAGATGCAGTGTTTTTCCATTGGTTAAAGTTGCATTTTCTTGCGATGTTACTGTTGATACGATCGAGGATCCTTTTGCTGACTTTGCCTATTTCGGATTTCGTTGGGTTGATTAGTCTGCAGGTTGGTTTGTTAGCGAAGTTAGGCTTGTGGTCTTTAAGTGTTACGAAGGCGTCTATTTCGGCTGTAGCGTCCACTCTGTCGTCGATGCCCAGCTTTGTAGCGATTTCTTTGTTTTCTTTATGGATGGCGCGTGTGGTCTCGGGTTGTGCTTTCATGTATGATTTTGTTATGTTCTTTTCTAGTAGATTGTTGTATGTTGATGGTTCTAGTTTGTAGAAGTTCGTAGTTTTGTCGGCGGCAATTAGTAGCTTGGGTTCGTTTCTGATAAGTCTGCGTCTTCTTTTAGCTTGTTAAGGAAGGGGTTATTTACTTGCTTGAACTTTACTGTCTGTATCATCTTTAGCATATCGTCTTCGAAATCTTTTAGTTCTTCGATCGGCGGTGGGTTCTTCGTGGATTTCAAGCCATAGTTTTCCTTGGAGGTCGTAGTTGTGTCGGGGTTGAGGAAAAAGTGGGCTTTCCAGCGCATTCTACGAAGGAACTGTTCTGTTTTCTCGATGAGTCGCTGAAGGTAGTCTTTACGTGATGGTAGAGGAATATTCTTGGTTGAGTAGCTGATGTTGAATCTTTCCATTACGAAGTATCTTAGAGTGCTCGACAAGCCGGACTTGGAGCAGGTATAAATTGTAAAAGTTGATTAATCGTAAAACAGTGCTAAATACGTGAACGTAGAGCGAAGTAGTTGCTGCGGGAGAAAAAACACATAAACAAACTACAGGTTTATCCCTACAAGCCTGTTTCGTGGTTGCCCACTCATCAGGGGATATGGGAGGAATGTCCTTTACCATCGCTTATATACAAAGTAGTTAAATTTACATAATAATAGAGATCGTTAAGTTTCAGGTATTGCGTAAGAGGGTTTTGTTTCTGTGGCGGCAAGAAGACACAAGCTTTATTTCCTGGCGGATCCTGTCATAACACTCGCCATATAACAGCTCAAGCAAAAGATGTAACCTCTGTGTCTCTTACGCAATACCTGAAACTTAACGATCTCTATTATTATGTAAATTTAACTACTTTGTATATAAGCGATGGTAAAGGACATTCCTACCATATCCCCTGATGAGTGGGCAACCACGAAACAGGCTTGTAGGGATAAACCTGTAGTTTGTTTGTGTGTTTTTTTCTCCCGCAACAACTACTTCGCTCTACGTTCACGTATTGAGCACTGTTTTACGATTAATCAACTTTTACACTTACACACACAAAATTCAAAACGTGTGATTATATGTATAAATATAAATTATATTTATATATATAATCACACGTTTTGAATTTTGTGTTTAGAGATAAAATCGATGGTGAATATGCAAACGTTGCGTGACTGCCACTTCAGGTGACTTCCCATTGGCCATACCTATCATTTCTTACGACTTATCTTTAAACGTTTTCCTCCCTCTTTAAAGGTCAACTTCTAAATTCCAATTGGATCTTGGGCTTTCACTTAAATTGGAGCCTAGTTCTGTTGTGATTAACCCGCGCTGTGACGATACAGCCAAGAGCTAGCTGAGAAAAGTCCTTTCTCTTAGAAAAAGCAAAAATAGGGTAGCCTTAATTCGCTTATCTAGATCTGCTCTTGTTCCGTAGATACTTGACAAAACCAAATTCGAAAATATCTGTTTATCGTTGCCATGGCAACGCTCATCAAACCAAAGTTAACATCAATTAAGACTATGATAGTGATGCATTATTTATTACCACTGCCAGAATCCCTTTCACACTTTCTTTCCTTCAGTCCATTAACACCAACTATCTTACTATTCTAATGAGGAATTACGAATCTGAATAAGAACTGAGAAAATCCGCAAAGCGTTCTGGTAGGTGCAGTAAAATGGCGCTTTCATACTAATGGCTTATTCACATACCACAAGCAGAGCCGTCGTACTTCCAAAGGCCTGATGGCATACGTGATATTCGGAATGCCCCAGGAATGTGACCATTAGCTGGCTTAATGTCCTTCCTACAGGTCTTCCTGTGCACAGTTTGATGGCGATGAACATACTGCGGAGGCTCGCAGATGTTTAGCAACTTGAATGTTGCGAGCATATCATCAAAAGATGTCTCATCCAAAGACATGGTTGCGCGGGAACGAACATTGTTGGTTTTAATTTTCGTATGCCCGCGAGCCCTATAGCTTGTCTGCAACAAAAAACAGTTTCATGTTAGACTTTCTGCACTGAACTCCCGGACTTAACTCTTTCACTTACGGTTACAGTATGTCGTTAAAGAAAGGGAAGGTTATACCTTCATGTTAGGTGTCCAATAGTTCCAGGCCCTCCATTCCTTTGTGAGTCGTGCAGATTTATTCTTTACTTTTCTTGTGGCCATTCGGAAGACATCGGGAAAATGAAAACGACCAGCATCTTGCTTGACAAATTGCTTCATGTTGTGTTTTTCTTGCCTAGAAAGAAAAAACTATAAAGGAAGACATAAACATTACAAAGATCAAAATATTTTATAACTAATAAACTAATAATAATATATTATAATAACTAATCTATATAACTGATCTAAATGTAATTTTCGTTTCCTATTTAGTTATTTTTTAATTTTGGAGTGATGGTAAGGAAATGACAAAAAAAGAAAATATGTTTATTTTGTGTGCGTTTGTTTTGTTTTTTCTTAATAGAGTTTGTTTTGTTGCTCGTTTCTGTTTTTTTTTTGTTTTTGTTTTGTTGTTGCTTTATTTAATTCCTTTCTTAGCTTATTTGTTTGTTTTGTTGGTGTGTTTATTCAACAGTTTTAAAATGAAACCTACTTAATATTACGAGTAAGCCGTTTCTCCTTGGCTTGGATGAAGACGTAAATTTTCAAGAAGCATCCTTGGAATTCTCGTATCTTCTGTTGGAACGAAAAAAAGAAAGAAGTTAAGCGTAAAGGAGTTAAATTTTGCTGATATATAATATACCCTGGGTTCTAGAGGAGCACGGGTGGCGCAGCGCGCATCATAAGTGAGTTCAGTTTGTTGTTTCTCTGCTGTGCTTCGAGGGTTTTTCTCCGGGTTCTCCGGTTTTTCTCCCTCTACAAAAACCAACCCTGATTTGATCTTGGCTGTGCTCCGTGGCCAGACAGGAGTCGTATGGCGGCAGCCAGAGGCGCCTTTCTATGCCCTTCAAAAACCTGTTTTCGAAAGTGAGTCTAGCCCCATTACTGGTGAAGAAACATATAACAGCATACCAGCATTCGCTACAAACCTAATAAAACATGAATACAAGCAATTAACACAAAATCAAGCCATGCTTTCTAGGTAAAAAGGTTTCACACGAAACGCGGGCTCTGGGTACGAGATTGGTCCAGGTTTTACATCATGCCCCTACTGACATGGCTTTGAAATTTTTGAAGTTTTGCGAGAAAGATAAAGCGTTATGGAGATGGGACTTCCCTGCATGAAGATGTGTCCGACTTAACAACCTTTTTTTCATTTTACTCGGTAAGAGTTAAGAAGCTGCTGCATGAGCAGAATACAATGCTTAGTAAGAGCATCAGAAGAACTGGTTTTTTTAGGATTGTAGTGTAATAAAGAAACTAACGTTAATTGCCATAGATACGAGTTTCCAGCACACGTGGTCAATTTACAGAATAGTACCCAGAAATCAGGTCAATACTTACAAGTAAAATGATCAACTCGATCATCGACCTTCGGTTTACCAAGCCACGAGGTACCACGAAGAAATAAAGACAAATATTGCTTGTCCATGTTCAGGAAAATAGAGTAACTATTCAGTTATAGTGACGAACGACTCACGAAACTCTGCCTCTAGTAAGCTAAGAATGCAAAAGATCAAATATTTGCACGGCACTTGCTTTTATAATACGCCGGCAACACTTCTGCGACACTTCTTTTATCATGACTGATGGGATTATTATTCGCACCTTCAGTGAATGACGTCGGAACTTCCTCCTTAAAAAAGCCATTTTTTTGAAAAAAAAAAAGAATTCCACTTCGCCTATTGTGGCATAATCATCATAAATACTAACAATTTAACAAATTGACGTCCGTTTTTTATGCGTCTGTCCTCTTATTGATGATAAATTGCGTCATAACATTGTCAAAGTGTTGTAGATCCACGAGCCGATAGGCGAGTGGATCTACAACAAACTTTGACAATGTTATGACGCAATTTATCATCAATAAGAGGACAGACGCATAAAAAACGGACGTCAATTTGTTTTTTACAATAACAAAACGCGAAAAAGGTCGAATGAAGACTTAAATGAAAAGAAAACGCAAGTAAACAGCAAGTAAACTCGAAAAATGCTGAATTTTATTTAAATTGACGCAATCAGGGCGCAACTATTCTCAATAACTTTTCTCGCCTTCTCATTGGCCTGTGACAACACGTAATACAATTTGATTGGGTAAAAATCTGACTGTTTGACAGCTCACTTATCACGCGAAAAAACCTTGCATAAATTAAAATTTTATGTGTCTGTACTCTTATTGATGATAAAAATTAGCCAATCACCGCGCGAGAATTCGCTCAGTTATTGTAAAAAACGTTATACATATTACAACATAACTTCCTCAATGAGATCTTCATTCTTATTTTTCTTATTTAAGATATGACTTTGTAGTAGCTAAAATCAACTTAAACCTTAAAAAGGTCCAGTCAATTTAACAATGCCCCAATTAATTCAGAGGTATGATTTGGAGCGTATGGGAAAGTATCACGATGAAGCCGTTTTTCTGAGGACTGAAAAAGGAAAGAGATGTTAAACTCTGTTAAACTCTGGAGGGGGGGACTCCCTTATAAAAGAGAGCGGGGGTCCTCGCCGAAAATTTTGAAAATGACCCCTAAAAGGGACCTGTACTTCTAGATGGTGGGCGTGGCAGTGAGGAAATTTTATCCCTAGGGGGGCTAATCAATATCATTTTTTTATGTCCCAGTATGGTTGACAGTAAAGCTGACAAGATGCGAGGTCATTATAAGGGTCTGCTCACATGGAGGTGGGGGACCCCGGGTAGGTGAAGTATCCCACGTACCCGTGGTGAAGAAAGGTTGTCTTCACATGCAACCCGGCGAGGTGGGGTGAGGTTTAAAATGCTATCGCGCGGTCACAAAGTACGCACATAAACAAAAATGGTGGACAAAAGACGCCTAGTGGCGGGAAACGCAATTTTCCTTTCATTGACATGTTTAGCGGCGGCGTTTCAGTTATGTGGATTGATGTTGATATATTTAGGCCACGAAAGACGCAGACTACAGAGAATAGGCATAGAAGTGGCCAGTCATTACGATATTGCCGTAGCTCGCTTGAGGTACGCTCGAAGAAGACGAGTCTATAGAGGAAGAGTATGGCGACGACCAGGACATACAGAGCAGTGGTGGCTGAACCTCTATAACGATGTCCTACCAGAGTCTGAATGGGATACTTTTCGCTTTCTAGATGCTAATTCGGACAAGACTTGGCTTTGATAATCTCCACTATCGGTTTCCAAATTGTCGTGGGCACTGTCAAGTTCAGGGTTTTCGAGTTGTTTGAGTTTATGTCGTCGAAAGAACTCGCCACGCTGGTAGTGGTTGGCAGCCATTTTTTTTGGCAGGCTTTGCGCAATTTGGATTTTATTACCCCGGCTAGGCGGGTTACCCCACTCTCGAGCTTTCACATGGAGAAAACTCACCCCAGCTAGGCGAGTTACCCCACTCTCAAGCTTTCACATGGAGAAAACTCACCCCAGCTAGGCGGGCTACCCGGCCTGGCTTTTTTGGCGGGCTTTGCGCAATTTGGATTTTATTACCCCGGCTAGGCGGGTTACCCCACTCTCGAGCTTTCACATGGAGAAAACTCACCCCAGCTAGGCGAGTTACCCCACTCTCAAGCTTTCACATGGAGAAAACTCACCCCAGCTAGGCGGGTTATCCGGCCTGGCTTTTTTGGCGGGCTTTACGCAATTTGGATTTTATTACCCCGGCTAGGCGGGTTACCCCACTCTCGAGCTTTCACATGGAGAAAACTCACCCCAGCTAGGCGAGTTACCCCACTCTCAAGCTTTCACATGGAGAAAACTCACCCCAGCTAGGCGGGCTACCCGGCCTGGCTTTTTTGGCGGGCTTTGCGCAATTTGGATTTTATTACCCCGGCTAGGCGGGTTACCCCACTCTCGAGCTTTCACATGGAGAAAACTCACCCCAGCTAGGCGAGTTACCCCACTCTCAAGCTTTCACATGGAGAAAACTCACCCCAGCTAGGCGGGTTATCCGGCCTGGCTTTTTTGGCGGGCTTTACGCAATTTGGATTTTATTACCCCGGCTAGGCGGGTTACCCCACTCTCGAGCTTTCACATGGAGAAAACTCACCCCAGCTAGGCGGGTTACCCCACTCTCAAGCTTTCACATGGAGAAAACTCACCCCAGCTAGGCGGGCTACCCGGCCTGGCTTTTTTGGCGGGCTTTGCGCAATTTGGATTTTATTACCCCGGCTAGGCGGGTTACCCCACTCTCGAGCTTTCACATGGAGAAAACTCACCCCAGCTAGGCGGGTTACCCCACTCTCAAGCTTTCACATGGAGAAAACTCACCCCAGCTAGGCGGGTTATCCGGCCTGGCTTTTTTGGCGGGCTTTACGCAATTTGGATTTTATTACCCCGGCTAGGCGGGTTACCCCACTCTCGAGCTTTCACATGGAGAAAACTCACCCCAGCTAGGCGGGTTACCCCACTCTCAAGCTTTCACATGGAGAAAACTCACCCCAGCTAGGCGGGCTACCCGGCCTGGCTTTTTTGGCGTGCTTTGCGCAATTTGGATTTTATTACCCCGGCTAGGCGGGTTACCCCACTCTCGAGCTTTCACATGGAGAAAACTCACCCCAGCTAGGCGGGTTACCCCACTCTCAAGCTTTCACATGGAGAAAACTCACCCCAGCTAGGCGGGCTACCCGGCCTGGCTTTTTTGGCGGGCTTTACGCAATTTGGATTTTATTACCCCGGCTAGGCGGGTTACCCCACTCTCGAGCTTTCACATGGAGAAAACTCACCCCAGCTAGGCGGGTTACCCCACTCTCAAGCTTTCACATGGAGAAAACTCACCCCAGCTAGGCGGGCTACCCGGCCTGGCTTTTTTGGCGTGCTTTGCGCAATTTGGATTTTATTACCCCGGCTAGGCGGGTTACCCCACTCTCGAGCTTTCACATGGAGAAAACTCACCCCAGCTAGGCGGGTTACCCCACTCTCAAGCTTTCACATGGAGAAAACTCACCCCAGCTAGGCGGGTTACCCGGCTAGCCACCTCGCATGTGAACGCAATCAAGACAAAAAGAGAGATTGTATGAAAAGTTTGGTAACCTCACCGAGGTGAGGTACCTCACCTACCTGGGGTCCCCCACCTCCATGTGAACAGGCCCTAAATTAAGTCGATCTTTATCAAAAGGAAATGTAATCTCTTTTATCGATGAGTGTTAAGTGACACAATCCGCAAACGAGGTAAAAATAAAATCAATATTTGCAAAATAAAGCATTGTTGTTCATCTTAAACCCTAAAAGGGACCTAAAAACTCAGCCAATGGGCATTCTTGTCATTATCACCCTAAGCGGGACCAAAACACTGATTTCAACCCTAAAAGGGACCCCCGCCCCCTTTTATAAGGGAGTCCCCCCCGGGCTTTTATTTAATTTTATTACTAATCCGCAATATAGCCGTTAATTAACGGCGAAAATTGGGTTTACCATTATTATTTAGCCGAATTTTAGCCGTTAATTAACGGCGAGATATGGTTCACCATTATTACTATTCCAAACTTAAGCCGTTAGTTAACGGCGAAATATGCTTCACCATTATTACTGTTCAAAATTTTAGCCGTTAGTTAACGGCGAAATATAATTCACCATTATTACTGTTCCAAATTTTATCCGTTAGTTAACGGCGAAATTTTGGGTTAGTATTTTAATGAAATATTTCGCCGTTAATTAACGTCGAAAATTTGTGTGTGTATATGATATGATTACTATAATTTTTTAATATAGTAATAATTTTTTTTATATAATTTTATTACTTTTCCAATATACTTTTACACTGATTGACTTTTCGGCTAAATTTTGTTTCGGTCCACAGTATTATATAATGGCGAAGTTAGCCGTTATATCAACTTCCAAAACATTTTTTCTTGTGGCTTCGTTTTTAACTCGTGGATACGCGAAGCGTATTTGCGAGTTTTTGTGGGGACTCCGATATGCAAATTGTCACTCACTCACTCACTCACTCACTCACTCACTCGCTCACTCACTCACTCACTCACTCCAGTGTAGACACACTTCGTAATTAGTCGGATAGAACTCGGGGGCACCGATATGAAGACGACAATTGTCGTGACCGAAGTCACGGAAGTCTGTTGATGAAAGTTCACGCTGAAAGTGTATCGTACCGTTGCCAGAGTTTGTAATGATTTTGTAGCTTAAGAGGACGATTAGCGAGGCCCTGTTAGGGGTAAATTTCGACAAGCAACATGGCCTTGAAACGGCGACATAAAGGACCTGAAATGGCGACGAACGACGAGCCGCTCACGGGAAATTACGACAGCGACCTTCGACCTTCCGAAATTGCGACGTGAAAAGGTTTGAAACTCAGATGCGCGACATAAAGAACCTCACTAACAGGGCCTCATTAGCGGTCTTACTAAAATCCAAAGGAGTTTAAATGTTTCCAGTTACGACAATGACCAAATTGGAGACTTAATTTCATGAGCCTTTTACTCGGCCAGGCGCTAAACGTGAACAGATGATAACTATTCGCTTTTCCGACATCGACCGCCATCGACCGCCCCCAAGATTACAAGCAGTATATGAATTTCAGTTGGCTCGAAAGTGATCTGAAGATGAGAAAATCTCTTGCTAATGTAGTAAGCTTTGGTGAGAACTCATAGAGCGAAATTAGCACTTGAATGAGAACTTATATGAGCGAAATGAGTACTCGTTATTGAACGAAACTACTACTGAAAACAGAATAAATTGACGAATCCATGATGTGAAACCGAAGAACTTCTGTGGCCAACCTGGATAAGAAACATCGCATGTAGGACTTTTCTACTGATTTAAGTGTTAGTACTAACAGGAATGGAGTTGTAGAAGTATTGGGACGGCCAAGAAGTATGTCAACATTTACTTGTAAATATGGAGGCGGCTGCCGTGACGGAGAACCACGAAGGTTACAATGTAAGAAAGTCATTGAACGGTTCGAAAACAGTAAGTCATGTAGAAAATGCATTAAGTGTTATATTATATACAATACACCACAAGCCGTTACAATGAAAAGTTTTCTGTGTATTGATTTCCGAATTTACCTTGAAGTGAACTAGATTGTGTTGAAGTAGACATGTTGGAAAAATAGGCTTACCTGTTTTGCTTACTGTTGTGTGACTCATCATATTTACATTGTAAAAACAAGAAGTTATAAGGATAAAAACAAAGATGTATTGCTGTATTAATGATGGCAAGTGTGATTTTTTTTAAGTGCAACGCTGAATATATATACCACTAATAACCTAAAATGAGATGGTAATGTAAATAAACTAATTCAACTTGATAAAGGATTGAGAGTCTTAAGGATTTTAAGATCATCACTAACATACTTTGCAAAAATGCAAGAAAGACTTGTTTGGTATGATTCGTCAGCTGGGCTATCCTACATGGTTTTGTTCATTATCAGCTGCAGAATCAAGGTGGATATTTCTGTTGAATACATTGAATAGACTTGTAGACAACAAAAACTATAATGATGATAAAATTGGCAATGTCATGGCAACAAAATTCAGACCTTATTCAGAAGGACCCTGTTACATGTGTTAGAAACTTTGAACTCACAGACAGTGAGTAGCAGGATACCAGAACTACATTTGGTTTCGGTGCCATTTAATCCTGTACCCTTATGTTAAGTTATCAAATTTTTTAACAACTGTATGCTTGCCACCTGCCTTATAACTGATGCCTAGTGTAGTCAAATGATTGGCGTCATGTACTCACTGTATGTTTATTTCAAAAAGCCACTCAGCTCCCTGGTCACTTTTATGTTGTGATTATAGATTATTAAAATTATCTTCAAGTTCATTTAATCACAACTCTGAAAAAACACCTCGGTAATTTTTAAATTATTTCTTTTTTCTCTGTTTTGTAAACATATCCACGAGTTCACCATAGTCCTACTTTGATTAACATTATGAGGGGATGAGGCACTTCGGGACCAAATGTGCACGTAATCCATGGCCGAACAAGGGATGCCAATTTATCCATAGGCGAACGATACCGTTCATAAATTTCATATCACCTTGAGACATCACGTTTTCCGTGCCATTTGTTCTCGTAAGATATAATATTAAAAGAAAGTCAAGGAACAAACAAGGAACTTGAAGCAAATGTTAATGCGTGGTAGAACAAAGGTTATCAGTCTATCAGTGAACGATGCTGGTCAAATTGTCTTATGATAATTCTACATAAAAGGGAAAATAGTTTTATGATAATCTTATTTAGGGGAAACAGTAGGAAAGAAACGGAAAAAGACTGTTCAACATCCTCCACGACTCATGCTAGTTGTATTTTTCAGAATCCTTGAACGGCAAAAAAGATGAAGTGATCATTTAGAAAGGAACTTGCTGGGGAAATTGTTGAGAATCCTAAAACGGAGGTAAGAGTAAGAAGTGATTATCAAACAGACAGGTGTTAAGCAATATCTTTGTGCAACATAGAAAGGGAAAGAGCGAAAAATGAATGGAGCGGAGAACGTTGTTGTATAATCCACAAACAAAGTTGCCGGTCTGATTCCGTGCCAATCCAAGAAGGGGAAAAAGGAGGAAATTAAAGCAAGACTCGCAGTTTTTCTTATCACACTTATCCATCTGATCACCATATCACAGTAAAAGTGCATCTCCCGTCGAACCGTGTTGTAAATTGAATTTTGACGTTTTCCCAAGGGTTTAATTTAAGAAAAACGTGTTTTTCTTTATCACTAGGCCCGTGACTGAATATTTACTGCACGGGCAGCTGTGCATACTTCATTAATCGTGCAGCGAAAAACTAAACAGCCTTGAATTGTACGGTGGCCCGCATCTGCCACGGCAAGACTTGCTTGATATTTAGCATAATCATTTTTATTCTCATTTTTTTATATACTGTCTGTTAAGAGCACCAAGCTTTAGCTCAATTTGCCATACTTTTACCAAAGTTGCTATATTAAGGGACATAGATCACAGAACTAAGCAGTGACAAAAACTAAATACATCTTGACACTTGACTTATACTGTCTTTAGCACACGTCACTCTCCGCATATGATTCCACCTTGTCACCCACAGAGGGACCACGTGAGATAGCATTGCGTCCGCGTGGACTCAGTGCGTTGTTGCCATAGTTGTGAACGGTTTGTACTTTTGTTGTGCTCTAAAACTGGGTCGTTTTTTTCTTGTACAGTGATGGCTAAATCGCCTTCTGGCAAATCTAAAGAAGTTCCTGTGGAGGTACACCCGGTACCAGGAGAGAAAAGTAATAAGCGCCCGAAACCGGCAGTGCTGACAAAGACGGGATTGAAGTTGTAATTGACTCCCGCCACGACGACAAGTCGAGCGCTCAACTCAGGGTTTTTCACATATTCATGACGGAGTCTTTGGCGACTATCTTATCACAAACGTTCGAGAAATTCGTTGTTGAAGAAGACTTCGAGGTCACCTACGGTGATCCATACCTCAGTAATATGTCAAATTCCTCACAACACGAACAAAAAGGTCGCCAGGATTCTGATTCGACATCAAAACATCCTTCGCCAAGTTGGCGTGTAGATGTTGGTGTAACGGTGAATGACCTTTTGACTAATTTCAAAGAATCTGGCACCGAAAAACAATCAAACTGAGTTAGTTTACTTGGAGATTTTCTGGAACCTGTTTTAAATGATCTGAAGTCGGAGGAGACAGGACCTCCCATTCACGAAGAGCTCGCAAAAATTGTGACGCATCTTATCAGGGACGGCATGCTTGAAGAAAAACTTCAAGAAAAACTTAAGTACCCGCAACCGGAAAACTGTGAAGGTTTGACTAAGGTTCAGCTTAACGAACTGATTTGGGACAACCTTAGACCTTCCATTAGGTCACAAGACCTCAGATTTCAAAAAGTGCAAACAGCCATCATGAAGGGCATGACGGCTCTCGCTCGCGTCGTGCACGCCATCTTAAAAAATGTCAGTGAGTAGTATAAGGGGTGTGATTATAGGTACACTTTCTCCTCGCTATAATAATCAACAAAAATACGTAAAAATATGGGTGTACAGGGTTTATATTTCCCTTTCTTCCTCGCTATAATAATCAACAAAATACGTAAAAATAAACATCTCTAATGTTACTTTTGTAAGTGTTTTGTTTTTGTTAATCGAAGCGTTATGAATTAAGTGATTCAACGTCTCATCCAATCATCTTATTGCATGCTGTGATTGTCTGTTTAATAGATTACGCCCCTTTTCTTTTAAATCGCCGACTACTTTTTTCCATCGCTTCTGTCCCGCTATCGCTACGTTGTTTAAGCTCGTTATTTCTACGCTACTGCTACCTTCTCAGGAGCGAGATCAAAGTAAGTCGCTTTTTGTATCCAATTGATTGTTTTGTTATATTCCCTTAGATTCATTAGATTTGGTTTAAGTTACGATTTGTGTATTGTGAATTTCGACAACGTGATTGTAGACAGTATTATCTTACATAGGCTTTCTTTATCGTTTGCTTTGTAGTTCGAACCACAGACACAGACACAGTCACACACACATCTTCTACTTATACTGCATATTCCGCCGTTTCGTTAACATCTCGTCTAATTCACCGTTTTCTTCAATAAAGACAATAAACATTTTGATCATTTTATTCTCTCACGTCGCCGTCAATATCTGTGCGTTCATTACTTCAAGCTCCTGATTTTCTCTCTCGTTCTACCCGGCTACACGTGGCTTCGATTTGGAAAGTCACATCTTCCAACCTAATGAACTTATGAACATCTCTCAGCACCAGCAAAACAAGCGACAAATATGCAACAAATTAATGCACCTTATTGCAGTAAAAAGGGGGAATAAAAGAGCTTTAAAAAGATAAAAGTTCAAATAAAAGGTATGGAAGATATCAGATCCTTACTTACTCCAATAGCGTTTTTAAAATGAAGAGTGTCCTATTTGTCTTGAAGAAGATGGATATTTAGTAAATAAACCCCTTCTGGCGGCTGGTATATCGGAGGATAATGCCCGCGGCTGAGAGATTGTCCGAAAAATAAACAGTTGGCCGAGAAGCGAAGCTTCGAGGGCATATATGAAATTTGAAGGACAATCTCTCAGCCAAGGGCATTATCCTCCCATATACCAGTAAGCCAGAAAGGGGTTTATTTATTTTATAACCCTCCGCGATCGCGAGTTGATTCTTACTTTGAACGTGTTGAAGAAAAAGGAAAACAAGTCGTCTGACTATGATTGCGACTGACGCAAACACTGCACGTACATTGATTGGTTAAAATTGTTTTACGTAAACTGTGATTGGATCAGAGCTTGACAAGCTGTCATGTCAAACACTCTCGCAACACGCCTTACATGAAAATCTCGAAAACACGCCACTTTGGTTTATTTTGTCAACTGCGTTGTTCAAGGACAAGTCAAAGCGAAACGTTTCCAGTGTATTAGAAAAGAAAATTCAACAATACCACTAACACTGCGAAAGAAATTCCCAAGAAATTACACCCATGAAAAAGAGAAATTGGAAAATCTCGTGTTGTTGAAGGATTTACGTTAAAAGTGGATTGTTCGCAAACTTGGCTTTGTTGTTGAATTGCGGGCGCTGAGTAGGTCGAAGAAAAAAAAACAGGTAGAAGAACTATAGTTCCAAGAATAGATTGAACTGACTGAACTGAATTTTGTTGAGCTATTAATCGACCGAATTTGCCGATGAATCGAACAGTTTTTCTGTACTTGGCTTTATATTGTTCGACTTGAGGGATTTATAATTATCTCTTGCGTAGTTTATCGTTTTTGGCTTGGAAAGTTTTCTCAACTGGCAGCTTTAAAGACAGTGGGAAGTGTAGCTTTGTGCAAAACCAGCCTTTTTGCACATTTCAGTGGGGAGATTTTCAAGAATTTGATTGCCCAAGGGTTCGTAACTTTTGCTCACCTCGAGGCCACAAACACCAGCAGCTTATTTTGTTGATTTTCTGTTTTATCCGGAGCTACAGCTGCGACTAACTACCTTACTGCGATCACTGGATTCTACAAAACGAGTTTGTTTAAAAAGAGACTGACTTTGTTGTGTTTTCTTGCGGCTGAAAAATCGCAGGGCAAATATCCACGCGGCCGAGGTATATCGCCTGATACCCGTCCAGCTATTTGACACCATGTGACCCAAAATAACCAATAAAATAGCGCGAAAATTATTCAGTGGGTTATAATTTCACTTATAACCCACTGAATAATTTTCGCTAATGCCCTTGGCTGAGAGATTGTCCTCAAAATTTCACATATGCCCTCGAAGCTTCGCTTCTCGGCCAACTGTTCATTTTTCGGGCATTATCCTCCGATATACCAGCCGCCAGAAGGGGTTTATTTACTAAATATTAGCATGTAAACACAATTTTCATTTAAAATGCGCTGAAAATCATAGGCAACAAAAATGTCCAATTTTTCAAGCTAAGGCTGATAACTGTCCTTGGTTAATTAATGAAAGTGAAGAAGCGGATGAAGAATTAATTACATCAGACCAAGGTCAACGAACATTTTCATTTAGAGATAATGCAAGCCGGTTGTCTATTTTTGGATTTATTGATGACATAATAGAACTATATCAGCCTTTACGTCGAATTTCATACAGATATACAGATCTTCGATTAAAAATTGAAATTTATAATGTTGCAGGAGTTGAAGAACTCTATTTGGTATTTTGCAATATTAGACAAAGAGATAGAGGGTATTACATGGCCGCGCGGAAAAAATATCGACGGTAAATTTTGGCTGCTCATCGAGAAAGTCACCCGTAACCGTACCGTCTTCGCACCTCGAAGACATTTTTTAAATGAAATTTCAAACGAACCGGCCACGTGCCTGAGCGGGAAGCTCTCTTGTAATTGGCTAATCATGTTGGTAACCATGGCGACACTAATATCCTCAGACGTGAAAGATAAAAATAATATCTTCACTGCGCGCGATGAAGATATGATTTTTTCGTCACTGGAAAAATCCTTGTATTTCACCGGTGTCTATATAATAAAAGCTATTAGCATCATATCCAACAATCTTTTTACACAATTTGGAAGTTGATCGAATTTTTGTAACACCTGCTTCATGATATCGAGTAAACACCATACTAGGTCCACTGACCATACCAGTTTTCAATAACTCATAGGCTTTATTTTTGGTGTGAAGTACACAATTGTCTCTAATCTCCCAGCAAGCATCACAGCGAGGTCTCTTACAATCTTTTTTACATTTACAAACACAGGGATCGCCAGGGGAATATAATTCAGGCTCGTTTGGTTTTCTTAATTCTAACGCTTTTTTCAAAACATACATCATTGAAAGACCGAGGATACTAAGAGCGTCCTTTAACATGTCTATTTTATCCGGGTAGTATTGTTCTCTTGGTTTTTCTAATGCTTCCATAAATGGTTTCACATCAGCTACATTGTATTCCCGAAGCCAATCCATCATTGTTGTACAGCCTCTTTCTTGGAATTCTTTCAAAAAGATATTGCACTCATCTTTCGTTATCGTGTAATCTTTCTTCAATGTAGAATAGAAAAACTCGTATGATACAACCACTCTTATGGAAAGGCTAATTTTTCTGAATTACAGCCCGTTGATTTACACCATCTATCAAGAGACAAACCTGGTATCTAGAAGCTTCGAGAACGAAAACAAAACGTCTTAATTAAGCAATAAACAGGATATAAACAGTAACCCGAGGTTAAGCGTAAAGATTGATTTACTTTTCAATCCCGGAGAAACCTCTTCTTGGGACCACGCCCTGTGCATCTGTTGCAGGTTAGTTTGTTCCAGTAGGTCAATTCGATCTAACATAGGTTAATTGAGTCTAAACAATGGCGTATTTAATTAAAACAAGAAATTAGAAATAGTATTCAAACCACTATAGGTCAATGGGTAAGGTGTCGGCGCATAAATCCATTTGGAAATCCGATTGTCTCTTGTTTAAAGCTTAATTAAAGGGAAGTTGATGATTAAAAAAAAAAAAGAAAGAAATGGCGTGTTGAGAAAAAAGGGAATAAAAAGGGAAAGGTAGGGTAGGTAAAAGGGAAATTTTAGAGGAGATAAAGGAAATGAAGCCTGAAAATAGAGTTTACTTATTCGCCGAAAGAAGAAAAAAATGAGCAAATCGGTCGTTTTTAAAACAAAGTTTGTTTGAAACTAACTGAACTTGGTTAAAACGAATTGACCTGTCTTAGAGAGGCGGAGTAAGAGACCAACCCGCACCCAGACCTGACCTGGGCACTAGAATACAGAAGGTGAAAGAAAGAGTCGACCAAGGGAGACATGGGGCTTATAGTCGAGAAGAAAGGCAACTGACGGGTTTAAAGCTGAGAGTAAGGGTGGCGCAGACGTGAAAGCAATCGTCTCGCACCTTTGTGACTTGTGTTAAAATCCCGCGGTCTCGTGTCGGTTCAGTTTGTTTGTTGGTTCTCTCCTCGTCCTGAGGGTTTTTGTCCAGGCTAGCCAGCTTTCCTTCCTCCATAAAAACCAGCATATCTAAATTCCGTTTCGATCCGGAAAGGGGCCGCTGTAATTGGTGTTAGCTGTGGTGGCTTCCCTATCTGAAGCTAAGTTAATTTAAATTTAAAATCTGAAATGTAAATTCGAAGATCTTGGACAAAGGCCATAACTGTCGCGCAAGGGAGAGAAATTATTTAGCACCCCAGTTCCCCACACCGGGATCAAGTGACAATTGACTATGCTAACAGCTGCTTGTCAATCTTAAGCATTTTGTGATACAGTTGATTTTGCTTAATTTCAGGGTACTACGGCCAGCTAGGACACGATGACAGAGAACATAGACTGAGACCAACACCACTATTGGCACTGTCTGCATTGAAACACAAACCGAAGACAGCCTCCTGTGGTGAGTGGTCCACATTTGTCATCATTGCCAAGTGAAGTTACCGTAACCTAACTATAAAGGCTTAATAGGGCAACCCATGCCAGTTGGGCACAGTTAGTTATTCCACCTAGCTACCTAGTAACGCTACACTGTGACCAGTCGGTGCTATCGCCTAAAGAAGTGCTGGCAAGAAGTGGTCGAAACGTCATGATCCACATCAAGTGACTACAATTGAACAAGCTCATATCACCATAGCATCTCCCACGATGAACAATAGTATATTCCATTGCATCGTGTAAAATTTGTTGGATCATCATGCTTAACTCAACTGCCACTGATACAATCGATTTGGTCATCGCGCCAGTTAAACTCGCGTGAAATGGAGGGGGCCAACAGAGAGAAAAATTGGTGGCAACGCTAATAGAATAAAAGTACCTAATTATCTCCCACGCTAGATTAACGCGCGAGTATCCTCACAGTTCGTGATATAGATTTTATGCGCAAGGGAAATGTTACTTGGGTAAGGACACCAACACTGTGGTCAAGATAACATTGTCTCGCGAGAAGAGGTGTAGAAAAACACACGGTCTCAGTTTTGTGAGGGTCGGGAGCGTTCTGTCTGAAAGTTGTTTCCCATGCATTGCAGATCACAGGTTAACTTCATGTTCATGATCATGCCAGTGATTGGCTCGCTCTTGGGACTCCTTTTCCATTGACTCTGTAGTTTGTTTCTTTCCTCTGTAATGCAAAAGGGACAAATACCGTACAAAGCCCTCGCGGTACTTAGGAATTCTCCAAGCGTAAACGTACGGATTCACAGCCGAGTTGAGAAATAAAAACCTCGTCGTGATAAAGTCGGCTTTCCTAAGGGCTATCGCCTTGTTTTCCGATGCGTCGGAGACGTACAGTAAATGAACTGTGACGTAGGCTGGGAGCAGCGTCAGGTAGAACAATCCCAAGATGATGCAAACAGTATGCACCATTTTCCTCTCGAGTTGCGTGTCACGTCGTTTCTTTATCGTCGTATTCTGCGTGAATTCAACTTGTCGCTGATGGTGCGAGAACGCACGTAACATTTTGCAGTATATCACCGTCAGTACAAATACGGGAATTGTACCATGGGTGTGCAGATAAACGACGCTATAAACCCTCTTTGACAAACCGGTTAATGGCAATAAGCACAAAAGAACTGCCGATAACCACACCAGTAATATAAAAACTTTGACTCGGTCTTTCGTGATACGAGATCGATATCCCATCGGATCGGACACGGCGATGTATCGATCTACGGACAATGCGATGATGGTACAACTACTCACATGGATATTCAGGCCTATGATCACTTCGATAAAAACTCGGATATAATCGCTGCTTTCATGGTGATGATAACGGAACACGTCTCTAACAGCGACAGTGTAACCAACAAGTAAACCAACCAGCAGGTCCGACACTCCAAGATTGGCGATCAGGAAGGTCGACGGAGCTCGAAACAGTCGGTGGAAGTTTTGTTTGATGGTCAGCAGAAGAAGAGAGTTTCCCACTGTAGTGACTGTGGCGACAATAGATATAACTATAGTGGAACTAAGGCACAACCATGCTCCGCAAACAAACTTGTGCTGATAAGCTCTTGTTGTGTTTGAAAACGCACTGTATTCTGAAACGTTTGTGGTAGTAAACATCTTGAGTTGTCGGTCGAATCGCTGGAGGATGGCTCTTCTTTAGCGTATTGCCATGTTCACGTAGAATCGATTTCACCTGGCGCCTTTAAAGTAATGACGTCACGTGCGTCATCATACAGAGATGCTCCACTGTGAAAGGCTGTGTTTCAATTCACGCAAGAAACTTTCAATCATAGCTTAAGTATTACTGTGGGAATAGAAGGACTGTTGCCATTGTGATTTAGTTTCGCTTGAAAAATATGACGGTTTCCATAGCGTGTTTCATTTAATATTAGTATTTCAGACCTGTTAGTGAACGCAAACAAATAAAGCAAACTTCACAAATTGACAAAAACATACTGCTTACGTTGTTGCTATTTTCCGCTCATAATTCAACGAAAAAGCCGGAAAGAGCGTGTACATAATCAAAAGTTAACAGCTCAAGCTCATTTAAGACAAGTTCATAACTTTATATGTATTATAAGTGGCATTTTTTTCTTGTGGCTTCGTTTTTAACATAATGAGGGGATGAGGCGATTCGGGACCAAATGTGCACGTAATGCATGGTCGTACAAGGGATGTCAATTTATCCGTTGGCGAACGATACCGTTCATAAATTTCATATCACCTTGAGACATCACATTTTCCGTGCCATTTGTTCTCGTAAATATAATATTAAAAGAAAGTCAAGGAGCAAACAAGGAACTTGAAGCAAATATTAATGCGTGGTAGAAAAAAGGTTATCAGTCTATCAGTGAACGATGCTGGTCAAATTGTCTTATGATAATTCTACATAAAAGGGAAAATAGTTTTATGATAATCTTATTTAGGGGAAACAGTAGGAAAGAAACGGAAAAAGACTGTTCAACATCCTCCACGACTCGTGCTAGTTGTATTTTTCAGAATCCTTGAACGGCAAAAAAGATGAAGTGATCATTTAGAAAGGAACTTGCTGGGGAAATTGTTGAGAATCCTAAAACGGAGGTAAGAGTAAGAAGTGATTATCAAACAGACAGGTGTTAAGCAATATCTTTGTGCAACATAGAAAGGGAAAGAGCGAAAAATGAATGGAGCGGAGAACGTTGTTGTATAATCCACAAACAAAGTTGCCGGTCTGATTCCGTGCCAATCCAAGAAGGGGAAAAAGGAGGAAATTAAAGCAAGACTCGCATCTTTTCTTATCACACTTATCCATCTGATCACCATATCACAGTAAAAGTGCATCTCCCGTCGAACCGTGTTGTAAATTGCATTTTGACGTTTTCCATAGGGTTTAATTTAGGAAAAACGTGTTTTTCTTTATAACTAAGCCCGTGACCGGATATTTACTGCACGGGCAGCTGTGCACACTGCATTAATCGTGCAGCGAAAAACTAAATAGCCTTGATTTATACGTTGGCCCACATCTGCCACGGCAAGACTTAAAGTGCCTTGCTTGATATTTAGCACAATAATTTTTTTTTATATACTGTCTGGTAAGAGCACCAAGCTTTAGCTCGATTTGCCATACTTTTAGCATACTGTATAATGGGACATAGATCACAGAACTAAGCGGTGACAAAAACTAACTACATCTTGACACTTGACTTATAGCGGGGCTCCCGCGCGCGAAGCGCGCGTGGAGTAGAGCCCCATACTCATGGAATATGGTCAACCTCTTTTCGTTTGGTTGTCACGTGACTGACCGAGCGTACGTACGTACGTACGTACGTCCGTACGCGTCTACAGATTGTACGGGTAGGGTAGGGGAGACTATCAAAAGGAAGGGAGGGGTATCTCAGGCTTGTCTTGGCAAATCCACATCTTTTATATTGGACATTCACAATATGGTCAATTGACAGCTGTCAAAATGGGATAGCCACTGACCAGCATCACATGACCATATTGTGGGCTCATGTGTCAACTCATCGAGGTGACGTGATTTATTTGGAAGCTGTTCTGGTAGCCCGCATATTTTTGGCGGGAAATTGCGTTGACGACTGAAAAAGAAATTTTAAGTTCATTGTCTTTTTGAGACACAATATTACTACTCTACACTGTTAAAGTTTTACTAAAGGATAAACGAAACAATTTCTATTGCTATGTCAACAAACAATAGCAGAGAAAATATAATTTGCAGAACACAGGGTTCAGGTGAAGAGCAACGGGAAAGAGAGCAAGAATTAACTGAGGAAGAATGAGCGAAGTAGATCACCAAAGAAGGCGCGCTCGGGAAAGAGAAAGGAGACGAAATTATAGCGAAGAACGCCGACAAGCAGAAAGAGTCCGTGCTCGAGAAAATAGACAAAATGTTAACGAAGCACGCCGAGAAGCGGAAAGATTCCGTGCTGTGGAAAACAGACAAAATTGTAGCGAAGAATGCCGAGAAGCGGAAAGACTTCGTGCTGTGGAAAACAGACAAAATTGTAGCGAAGAAAGCCGAGAAGTGGAAAGACTCCGTGCTATGGACCACAAATTTGCATAAGTTTTGTCTGCATAATATTTTCTCACTGATGCGTGACTCAGCACTCGCACTTTCCACTTTCCCTTAAACTTGACACTTGACTTGGAAAACCGACTTCTAAACAAACCTTCTTCAGAAAAATGATCTTCTGAATGCACTACTTTTGAATGAGAAGCAAACTGATGAAAGATTTCAAATTTTTATGTCCTTTAATCATATAAACATCTCCCCTGTCGACGGCTAAGAAATACTCCGGCGGGAATTTTCTCTTGGCGGCAAATTGCAGAATGAAGCGCTTTCACTGGCAGCTTTTCGCGTTGTCGACGTTGTCATTTAGTGTGTCGATTGAGAACTTTGGTTTCAACGCCGTTGTTTTCGTAAAAAATGTTCTTCTAAATTGTAAAATGTCTCAAATGTATGTTGCGTTGGACCAGATCTACTTATAGTTCACACTTTTACGGTTATTTATTTCTTTTGTTAAGTAACTACAGCTGATTGTAGTGAATAAATGAAGGCAGTAATTTTTTAAACTTACAATGTAATTAAGAAAAGAATAATTAATTTTCATTCTCGTGAAAAATGTTTTTCGGGCTGGTAGATGTTGGTTACAGCTTGCCCGAAGGGCAATCTGTAAAATTAATTTTCTTTGCACCCTGCTTGGAGTAAACATTTATTTTACCGAGGTGTTCGTTTTAACACGAAAATGACAAGAGTTGTGTCCTGCATTTCCCAGTAGCGTGTACAAATCTTTTAAATACATTTACGCAAATAGAATGGTTAATTTCATCAGGAATAGAATACGGTACATTGATAATTTGTGTTTTTTGTAGAATATACTCCATGACTTTTTAAGTAGAAAGACCGTACTAATGGCAGACGAAAGTTTAGACAAAAATCATAGCAAGTTAACCGACCTCGACACTTAACTATAGTTAAAAACGTTTGTGAATTCCTTCGCAATATTTTAGAATGTTTTTACAGTTTAAAGTGAAATGAAAGTACTAACGGGAGCCCCGCTTTTAGGCTTGGCTAAATCTATATATTACTGTCTATAACACACGTCACTCTCCGCAGTAAATAGGATTCCACCTTGTCACCCATAGAGGAACCACGTGAGATAGCATTGCGTCTGCGTGAACTCAGTGCGTCGTTGCCTTATTTGTGAACGTATTGTGGGGATAGTTTCTAAAGAAACTGGTGCTGCGTCGGTGGGAAGTTGAAACACAAGAAAATGGGTAAATCAAACGAGTTGATTAAGTAAGTTATACCACCGTAAGGTAAAAAGGAGGTGCTGACGTTTCGAGCGTTAGCCCTTCGTCGGAGCGAATGAGACGCGGCACAATTTTTGCGAGCACAATTTTTCGCTCCGACCACGGGCTAACGCTCGAAACGTCAGCAACTCCTTTTTACCTTACGGTGGTATAACTTACTTAATCAACTCGTTTGATTTACCCATTTTCTTGTGTTACTTGTGAACGGTTTGTACTTTTGTCGTGCTGTAAAAGTGGGTCGTTTTTTCTTGTACAGTGACGGCTAAATCGCCTCCTGGCAAGTCTAAAGAAGTTCAGGAATGATTTCCGCACAGGTCCCTACTTCATTATGCATGCTGTAGGTATATTATTTCGTTCCTCCAAAATATGTTAAGTTTGCGCTTACAATGCCCAAAACAATACAGCTACAGCAGGCATAATGAAGTAGGGACCTGTGCGGAAATCTTGCCGGAGTTCCTGTGGAGGTACACCCGGTACCGGGAGAGAAAAGTAATAAGCGCACGAAACGCAGTGCTGACAAAGACGGGATTGAAGTCGCAATTGACTTCCGGCACGTCGACTAGTCGAGCGCTCAGCTCAGTGCTAGCGCTTTGCAAACAACCATGGAAAAAGGTTATTCACATGTGACGGAGTCTTTGGCGACTATCTTATCACAAACGTACCAGAAATTCGTTGTTGAAGAAGACTAGACTTCGAGATCACCGACGGTGATCCAAACGACAGTAATCTGTCAAATTCCTCACAACACGAACAAGAAGTTCGTCAGGATTCGACATCAAAACATCCTTCGCTGTTGATGCAACGGTGAATGACCTTTTGACTAATATCAAAGAATCTGGCAGAAGGAATTCTGTTGTGGACCGACTCAGGTTCATACGTAGGAAGGGACTGTGTGACAACTGTCTCATGCCAGGTCACATGGCCGTGTCATGCCCTAAAGAGAGTTTTTGTCGCTTGTCCGATTGCAAGTTCAAACACCGCAAGCATACCACGTTCCTTCGTCCGAAGAATAATGTGGCAGATGGTTCGGAAGCACTAGCTCAAGGGAGCTCTATCCCAAGTAATACCCAAGCACAGGAAGCAACTGATCAAGCGCAAAACTGCTTCGTTGAAGTAGAGGAAGGTCGGTGTAGCGCAACTGGGGCCGGATTGTCTTCCACAGGATTAGCAATAGTTCCAGTCAAGGTCAGAGCTAAAGGAAAGAACAAAATGATTGAGACGTACGCCTTTCTTGACCCTGGGTCGAACACGTCCTTTTGCACAGACCAGCTGATAGAACGATTGGATGCTCCTGGACGAAGAACAACGTTGTCACTGACTACGATGGATAGTGAAAACGTGACAAGTCAGAGCTTAGTGGTTAGTCTAGAGATCTTTGACCTGCAGGGAAGTAATTCCGTTGAATTGTGCAGCGTGTTCTCAAGGTCGAAACTCCCAGCTTCAAAGAGTGACGTCCCTCTCCAAAGCAATGTGGATAGATGGCCACACCTGGAAGGAGTAGATCTACCTTGTATTGATGCTAATATCGACTTGCTCATAGGAAATGATGTACCCAAGGCCCTCGAACCCAAAGAAGTGCTACAAAGTGAAGATGGTGGTCCATATGCTGTTCGAACGCTTCTTGGATGGACGATCAATGATCCGCTTGGTAGAATGAACCATTCAAATCGTACCTCAAACCGTATCCAGTCACATGTCGAGTTAGACGTACAGTTCCAAAACTTCTGTGAGATGGAATTCAATGACTCACAATTCAGCATTACGAAAGCGATGTCGCAAGAGGACAGAAAAGCTCTAAAGATGATGGAAGAGTCAACCAAGCTATACGATGGTCATTATGAAGTTGCACTGCCCTGGAGAGTATTTCCCCCGGATCTGCCCAACAATAAGATGCTAGCAGAACATCGTCTATGTCTACTAAGGAAGAGATTGATGAGAGATCAAGCACTGCACCGGAAGTAATGTTCGTTCATGGAAGACTTGTTCGAAAAGGGATATGCGCAAAGGGTTCCCAATGATCAGCTTTATCATGAAACCGCACGCGCCTCATCCTCATCACTCCGTTGTCCACCCGAGAAAACCAGATAAAGTAAGGGTTGTATTTGACTGTGCCGCCAAGTTTCAGGGCACCTCGCTTAATCAGCAGCTCTTGCAAGGGCCAGACTTGTCAAACTCGTTGATTGGTGTTCTAACCAGGTTTAGAGAAGAAACGACCGCGATTATGGCCGATATCGAATCGATGTTTTACCAGGTCAGAGTACCGCTCGAAGATAGTACATACCTGCGCTTCCTATGGTGGCCAAATAGTGATGTTAACGCCATACCACAAGAGTTTCAGATGCGTGTCCACCTGTTTGGAGGTGCGTCCTCGCCAAGCTGTGCCAGCTATGGTTTGCAAAAGACTGCAGACGACAATGAAGAACACTTCGATAAAGAAACAGTGCAAACAGTGAGAAGAAATTTCTGTGTTGATGACTGTTTAAAGTCTGTGGCAAGCGAACACAGAGCAGTTCGACTGGTTGATCAACTTCGCCGATTGCTTTCGAATGGAGGATTTCGCCTTACGAAATGGATTTCAAATTCCCGAGATGTAATTGAGTCTGTCCCATTGTCCGAAAGGGCTGGATCCACTAAGGAGGTCGATCTCGACAATCTGCCTGTTGAGCGCGCCCTTGGGATTCAGTGGGATGTTCAATCGGACGTCTTCCGCTTTAAGATCGTGGTAAAGGATCGACCTGCTACAAGAAGAGGGATTCTCTCTGTAGTAAGCTCAATTTACGACCCGCTGGGCTTCGTTTCACCCTTCGTTTCGATCCCTCCAGAACATTTGGCACGATGGCAAGCATGGTTGCAGGAACTGCCAAAACTACAACAGTTTAACGTCGAACGTTGTCTGAAGCCTAGTCATTTTGGTCGCATCGTGTCAAGCCAGTTACACAACTTTTCTGATGCCTCCCAAGAAGGTTATGGAGCTGTGTCTTACCTTCGAGTGGTTAACAGCGAGGGAAACATTCACTGCGCATTCCTGATTGGAAAGTCTAGGCAAAACCCTTTAAAGGCCGTGACAATTCCTCGATTGGAACTGACAGCAGCAGTAGTCGCGACGAGGTTGAGCAAGACCATGCTGTGTAAACTAGATGTAGCGATTGATAAGATCTTCTTCTGGACGGACAGCGAGTGTGTCTTAAGATATATTGCCAATCAAGATAAGAGATTTCACACTTTCGTCGCTAACAGGGTGGCAACGATACACGAATCATCACGATTGAATCAATGGAAGTACGTTGATACAGACCACAACCCTGCCGACGACGCATCCAGAGGGCTTACCGCTGAGAGTTTGATTGAAGGAAAGCGCTGGGTGACTGGCCCTGCCTTTCTATGGAAAGAAGAGGATCACTGGCCCAAGCAACCCAACGTCATTGAGAAAGTTGAAGAAAATGACCCAGAGATCAAGAAAGAAACAAAGGTCTTCTCATTGGCAACGACTGATGAAACTGCTCCGTTAGATCGAATTATACAATCTTGCTCTTCGTGGTATCGGCTTAAGAAGCTCGTAGCTTGGATTCTGCGTTATCGTTCAAAGCTCTTAAGCGCCTGTCGTAGAAGAAAGCAAGGCCTAACAGAGGACCTCGTAGTTGAGAAAGCCGAGTCGATCACCGTGGAAGAAATGAATTTTGCTGAAAGGGAGATTTTGAAGCACGTACAACGACGCACTTTCAGTAAAGAATTGTCCCGCCCGCAGAACCAAAGTCAAGTTGTCAAAGTCGATGGCTCCTTGAAAGGTCAAGAAGGCAGATTGCGTCCCATTAAGAAGTCAAGTTCGATTTACAAGCTGGATCCGCAGTTGATCAACGGTCTGTTGTGTGTTGGAGGAAGGTTGAGGTATGCACCTATCGAGGACGAGAAGAAAAACCCAGTAATACTTCCAAAGAAACACCATGTTGTCGATTTAATAGTGAGGCACTTTCATACGATTTCTGGTCACTCTGGTCAGGAACACGTGCTCTCGTTGACTAGAGAAAGATTCTGGATAATCAAGGCAAGAGTCGCGGTGCGAAGCATTATCAGCCGTTGTTTTAGTTGCAGACGAAGGCAAGGTCCTGTCGGAGCTCAGAAGATGGCAGACCTCCCTGTGGATCGAGTCACTCCTAATAAGCCCCCGTTTAGTTTTGTGGGCGTCGATTGTTTTGGACCATTCTGGGTCAGAAGAGGCAGAAGCCAAGTTAAACGTTATGGTGTTTTATTCACTTGTTTAGCTTTGCGAGCAGTACACATAGAGGTAGCTCAGAGTATGGACACGGACTCGTTTGTCAACTCTATGAGAAGGTTTATTGCAAGAAGAGGAACCCCCGAGGTTGTGCGATCAGACAATGGTACGAATTTTGTCAGTGGTAACAAGGAAGTTCGTAAAGCTATCAACGAGTGGAATAACGAGCAAATCCATGAGTTTCTGTTACAAAAATGTGAAGTGGATCTTCAATCCACCTTCCGGTTCGCATTTCGGAGGAGTTTGGGAACGTTGTATAAGAACAGTTCGGAAGGTCTTAAATGCGCTCCTGAAAGAACAAACACTAGATGACGAAGGACTGACAACGCTCATGTGCGAAGTTGAATCAATAGTGAATGGAAGACCAATAACGAGGCTGTCAGACGACCCCTCAGATTGTGAAGCGCTCACTCCCACCCACCTGCTCCTGCTCCGTTCGGGTCCAAATCTTCCTCCCGGCTTATTTAGAAAGGAAGATACGCACTCGCGTAGAAGATGGCGCCAGGTCCAATATATGGCTGATGCTTTTTGGCGAAGATGGGTACAAGAATATTTGCCACAGTTGCAGGAAAGGCAGAAATGGAATAACCCATCGAGGAATTTCGCCGTGGGAGACGTAGTTCTTGTGGTTGACGATAGAATTCCTAGATCGTCTTGGCCTTTAGGTCGTGTAACAGAGGTTCACAAGAACAGCAAAGACAATCGCGTGAGAAGTGTGTCAGTAAAGACCCGAACCACTATGCTGGATCGTCCCATAGACAAGATTGTCCTCCTAGAGTCAGTAGAGATGTCTCACGGTACATAATACCACAGTTGAACATTGAACATTGCACGTCTAAGAATTGTTCTGTACCCCAACAAGTCACGTTTTTGTTACCCTTTACACTTGTTTAAAATATTTTGCTGTAGCTTTCATATTTTAGGGGCCGGAATGTTGGTTACAAAACGTCACGTTTGTCGGCACGTGACAATGTGAACTTTTGTTTTTATGGTCTATACCATGTGTTCCCGTTTTATAACTTGTTTTCAAGAGTTCCTTTTTCAATCTCCACGTAGCATACAATCTGTAAGTACAACTTTTGTCTCTGTCACTAGTTTTCAGTCGTTTTCGTTATTTATTTCTGTCTTTTGTATTTTTTGTAGTCGAACCGTTCGATCCCGAACCGCTCGATCCTGAAACGCTCGATCCTCTTTAATTTTTCACATTTCTACGATGCCTCTTTGTTGATTGCGGTTCATTAAACGAGTTCAAGATTACTATGGAGTTGATTTATAGTCTACATATATGCTCATATAATTTCAGATTGCTTTTCAATCCAACGACAGGCTTTTACATTAAACTGGGTTGTGGGGTTGAACACTCTTTCTGCGCTACCCAATATCGTCTTAAATTTCTTCCAGGAGCCTATGACTTTTGTTATTCCCTCTTGGCAAACTTTTTCATTGATATGCTTTTGTAACTTTTCATTGCGAGTGAATCTTCTATGATTAACCAAGTGTTCTGGTAATAAACCATGACCTAATCGTGCTTCATTTGAAAAAATTAATTTGGTATTTACTTCGAGAAATGTTATTCTGCCTTCATAAACACCTCTTTTATCCAAAATTTTCGTCGCTGGTAGGTAAGAAGCATCCCATGTCCTACTATCTTGTAGATCCAATCTTTTTGCTTCACATTGTTGGATGTAATTTCTAATTTCGTGTAAGAAGGCAAAAAAACCTTGAGTTATTTTTAAATGTTTTACTGTAATTCGTAACCTCCCCATCGCCCCTGTGAATAAGACAGGAAAAAGATTGAATTGCTTTTATGCGATTCCCAGTATATTGGGTTATTTTTCTCATGATGATATCCGCCAAGTCAAAATTCAAGTTACCAGTTGTCTCAGTTAAACTTCTTTATCATTGGTAAGTCATAAACAATTTCAATGCGTTTTTCTTCTTTTTCCTCATCTTCTCCTTCTTCAGCTGAGAAAAATTCATCTTCATCCTCATCTTCACCTTGTTCAGCTGTAAAGTATTTTTCATCCTCATCCTCATCCTCATCTTCATCCTTAGTTTTATTATCAAATCTTCCATAAACTCTTCTTATTCCATTACGGAACTTATTAACATTACTCATTGAATTTCGAATAGGGGCGGGAATCAAGGAAATTAAACGATTTGTATAACTATCAACAGACCGTATAGCTTCTTTCTTTGTTATTACATTTGACGATTTTTGATATAACTTTCTTTTTGGTCGTGTTCGTGGTCGTGGTGTTAGTATTGGTGGAGGTGGTGGTGGTGGTGTTGGTATTGTTGTTGGTGGTGGTGGTGTTGGTATTGTTGGTGGTGGTGGTGGTGTTGGTATTGTTGTTGGTGGTGGTGGTGTTGGTATTGTTGTTGGTGGTGGTGGTGTTGGTATTGATGGTGGTGATGGTGTTGGTATTGGTGGTGGTTGTGGTGGTCGTGGTCTTTTTTATTTGTAGTCTCATTCCTGGTAAAGAAGTCGGTGATGCGTTTTTGTTTTTAGGTGTGTTTCGATTCATCTATAAAATGAAGTATTGGTCTTTTCTTTTTAGGTTCATTTCTTGTAAAGAAGTCGGTGATGGTTTTTTAACTCGTGAATACGCGAAGCGTATTTGCGAGTTATTGTGGGGACTCCGATATGCAAATTGTCACTCACTCACTCACTCACTCGCTCACTCACTCACTCACTCACTCACTCACTCCAGTGTAGACACACTTCGTAATTAGTCGGATAGAACTCGGGGGCACCGATATGAAGACGACAATTGTCGTGACCGAAGTCACGGAAGTCTGTTGATGAAAGTTCACGCTGAAAGTGTATCGTACCGTTGCCAGAGTTTGTAATGATTTTGTCGCTTAAGAGGACGATTAGCGAGGCCCTGTTAGGGGTAAATTTCGACAAGCGACGTGGCCTTGAAACGGCGACATAAAGGACCTGAAATGGCGACGAACGACGAGCCGCTCACGGGAAATTACGACAGCGACCTTCGACCTTCCGAAATTGCGACGTGAAAAGGTTTGAAACTCAGACGCGCGACATAAACAACCTCACTAACAGGGCCTCATTAGCGGTCTTACTAAAATCAAAAGGAGTTTAAATGTTTCCAGTTAGGACAATGACCAACTTGGAGACTGAATTTCATGAGCCTTTTACTCGGCCAGGCGCTAAACGTGAACAGATGATAACTATTCGCTTTTCCGACATCGACCGACATCGACCGTCATCGACCGCCCCCAAGATTACAAGCAGTATATGAATTTCAGTTGGCTCGAAAGTGATCGGAAGATGTTAAAATCTCTTGCTAATATAGTAAGCTTTGATGAGAACTCATAGAGCGAAATTAGCACTTGAATGAGAATTTATTTGAGCGAAATGAGTACTCGTTATTGAACGAAACCACTACTGAAAACAGAATAAATTGACGAATCCATGATGTGAAACCGAAGAACTTCTGCGGCCAACCTGGATAAGAAACATCGCATGGAGGACGTTTCTACTGATTTAAGTGTTAGTACTAACAGGAATGGAGTTGGAAAAGTATTGGGACGGTCAAGAAGTATGTCAACGCTTACCATTAAATATAGAGGCGCATGCCGTGACGGAGAACCAGGGTTCGAAAAGAGTAAGTCATGTAGAAAATGTATTAAGCTTTATATTATATACAATACACCACAAGCCGTTACAATGAAACGTTTTCTGTCTATTGATTTCCGAATTTACCTTGAAGTGAACTAGATTGTGTTGAAGTAGACATGTTGGAAAAATAGGCTTACCTGTTTTGCTTACTGTTGTGTGACTCATCATATTTACATTGTAAAAACAAGAAGTTATAAGGATAAAAACAAAGATGTATTGCTGTATTAATGATGGCAAGTGTGATTTTTTTTAAGTGCAACCCTGAATATATATACCACTGATAACCTAAAATGAGATGGTAATGTAAATAAACTAATTCAACTTGATAAAGGATTGAGAGTCTTAAGGATTTTATGATCATCACTAACATACTTTGCAAAAATGCAAGAAAGACTTGTTTGGTATGATTCGTCAGCTGGGCTATCCTACATGGTTTTGTTCATTATCAGCTGCAGAATCAAGGTGGATATTTCTGTTGAATACATTGAATAGACTTGTAGACAACAAAAACTATAATGATGATAAAATTGACAATGTCATGGCAACAAAATTCAGACCTTATTCAGAAGGACCCTGTTACTTTGAACACACAGACAGTGAGCAGCAGGATACCAGACTACATTTGGTTTCGGTGCCATTTAATCCTGTACCCTTATGTTAAGTTATCAAATTTTTTAACAACTGTATGCTTGCCACCTGCCTTATAACTGATGCCTAGTGTAGTCAAATGATTGGCGTCATGTACTCACTGTATGTTTATTTCAAAAAGCTACTCAGCTCCCTGGTCACTTTTATGTTGTGATTATAGATTATTAAAATTATCTTCAAGTTCATTCAATCACAACTCTGAAAAAACACCTCGTTAATTTTTAAATTATTTCTTTTTTTCTCTGTTTTGTAAACATATCCACGAGTTCACCATAGTCCTACTTTGATTGTTTTTATCACCCAGTAATTTAATAAGGTCTGCTCTACGCAGTTTAGAATATCCTTTGAGACCTCTATCTTTGGCTATTATTTGGAGCTCTTTCACTGTTTTATTCTCCATCTTAGAATTATGATATCATCTTTTTAAACCTTTATACCACTTTCACTTCACTTTTAATTATTATTTCTAACAAATATATACAGGTAATTTACACAACCCGCGTATAGCAACAGCTAATCTTGGCGGGTATTAGTAATGACAAAAATTGAAATTAATTAAAAATTTGCAATATCACTACAACATCGGCACTACAATGTAAGACTGTGAAGTGCAGTTGGAAACGAAACACACAGCTATAAGGCACAATAATTAGCAATAAACAAAAATTAAGTATTAGAGCTAAAAGACTACAATATTGCTACAATTACACTACAATATAAGACGAAGACATCTGACAATATGAAACGAAACACGTAGCGAAACATAAAGCTATAGGGTACAATAATTATTGGCATTAATTTTCAATATTAAAGAATGGGCGTCAACATAAAAGTCCTCAATCCCAAGTACGGTTAAAAGTAATTTATGAAGTTTTCTTTTAAAAGCTCTTTTCGTTAGCTTACGCCAGTCGGGGTGTAGACAGTTCCACAATCTCGCACCAAACGCAGAAAAAGATTTTAGTTTCACATGCAATCTAGATTCCGGAATAAAAAAAAAATGTTTCTGCAATAAGGTGCATTAATTTGTTGCATATCTGTCGCTTATTTTGCTGGTGCTGAGAGATGCTCATAAGTTCATTAGGTTGGAAGAGATGTTTATTTTTACGTATTTTGTTGATTATTATAGCGAGGAGAAAGTGTACCTATAATCACACCCCTTATACTACTCAGTGAGATAAATGGCGGGAAAGTGCTCGCCCAAGAGGCCATAGATAACCTTTCGCTTTTTGCACATGCAAATGCCGAGCTCAACACTAGACGGAAAGAGCTCATAAAACCGGATTTGCACTCAGATTATAAGCATCCATGCTCGGCTTCTATACCAGTGACAGCTTAAAACTCTTCGGGGGTGACTTGTCTAAACAAGTGAACGATATCTCCGAAGTAAACCGTGTCGGCCGGAAAGTGACATCTACCATGCCTCGTCATAGAGCTCAAAGCCACTCTCATTTTGGATACAAATCTCAGTCCCCTGGTGGAAGAGGAAAACTTTTCCGAGTGACGGGGACAACAGAAGCATTTTTTTAGGCTGGCGATCGACCGTAAATCGCGATCCTACCGCTCAGAATTCAGACCACGTCAAGCACAAGGGTCAAAAGAAATGAACTCAAATTTTGCGGACTTACCAGAGGTAAGTTCAGATCTTTTTTGGAAAAAGAAACAGATCTTGAGCCAGCATGGCAGACTAAAATATTTCCTCCTTGAATGGAGAGAATTAACATCGGATCCACAGATTTTTAAGACAGTCAAAGGTTTAAACGTTGAGTTTATTGACCGCCCACCTACTCAAGTGTTTCCTCGAAAGGAAATTACTTTTAATCCAGAAGAGACACACATTGTTGATGCAGAGTTAAAAAAACGTCTCAAAAAAGGAGTCATTGTTAAATCTCAACACTGTCAAGGAGAATTCCTCTCCACGATTTTCTTGTGCAAAAAGAACACGGAAGAATGTAGAGTTATCCTCAATGTGAGGAACTTAAATCAATATATCAATAACCACCATTTTAAAATGGAAAGCTTGACTTCAGCGATCTGTCTGATGACACCTGGATGTTATATGGCATCTGTCGATTTACAAGATGCCTATTCTGTTCCAGTTGATGAAACTACCAAAAATATTTAAAATTCTCTTGGAAAGGAGAATTATTTCAGATTACCTGCCTTCCCAACGGTCTTGTATCTGCTCCTCGACTTTTTACAAAATTACTTAAACCTGTTTACTCCGCTTTGAGGCAAGTGGGCACATGAATGTTGGGTATATTGACGATTCTTACTTTCGGATTCTGGGTTCGTGTGTTTCTACTTTAGAGAATGGATACGCAGAGCTCTAGTCATACGCAAAGGCTTTATTCAACTGATTACAAGATGAGAATAATACAAAAATATAATCGTAGGTGTCACGTGATTACGTTCCTCATTTATAGATCATTGGTATAGAATTATTAATAACATACATCAATCATTACATAGATCAATCAGTATTCAAAACACTACACTTACTTCCAGGGGCCATCATCTGATGAGTGCAGTAAGAATGTACGTAACACTGTCAATCTTATCACTAGAGTGGGTTTTCTACTAAACAAAGAAAAGTCTATTCTAGTACCAAGTCATGAGTCAACTTTCTTGAGATTTATCTTGAACTCCCTCAACATGACTATAAGGTCCACTCCATAAAAAGCTGAAAAGCTTCAACAGAAATGTTCAGCATTATTGTCAAAAACTCAGGCCTCTATTCAAGAAATCTTAGAAGTGATAGGCTTAATGGTTTCTATGTTCCCTGGAGTTGAGTATGCTCAGCTCTACTACAGACGCCTAGAAAATGATAAAATTAAAGCTCTCCAAGAAAGCAAGGGCAACTTCAGTCCATTAAAGATGTTATCAGATCCATCGATTGATGACCTCAGATGGTGGGTCAACAATATCAAAAGTGCATTTTTTAAGTCTTTATTATATCTGCAACCCTTGTATATGAGCAAACGCGCGCTCTGATTGGTTCCCTACTCATAGTATATCAGCTCATATACCATTGGCACGGAAAACGGCCATCATGGAGGAATGATTTCTTGAATTAGACAGGGAGAAATTCAAGGCAAACTTAAAAATCATACACCAAAGAAATACTACCGGAGCAAATAAATATGGGATGAAATTATTCGACGGTAAGTGAGCAAATTATATTGCGAAATTGTTTATTACGAACGAAAGTGAAACTCTTACAAACAGCCGCCATTTTGAAAGATCTGTGAAGCCCGTAAACTGAGTTTTTATTTTATTTCTGCCTACTTTTTCCACTTTAAAATTCTTAAACTAATTTGCTAACTCGAAAAAAAATACATACATTAAAGTACATTAAAGAGATGTTTAAAAACGAGCCGGACTCGTGTTTGAAACTTTTTTACACATCGGCTCTACAATATGTCGGCTCGACAACAACATGGTTCTGTTCAAAAACAATAACAAAGTCAATTCTTGTCGTACAAACTAATTCCAGTGTCTCATAAGCGAGGGTTTAGAGATATAATAAAACAATTATTCCACTCAATCTCGTCGTATATGAGCTATAGCCAACTCGGCGCTACGCGCCTCGTTGGCTATCAGCTCATATACAACTCTATTTCGTGGAATAATTGCTAAATATCCCATGGGGATCCCACACTTTCCATATATTCAGATCCCTCAAAAGAAGGGTGGGGAGCAGTATTCCATGTAGACAGAACAGGGGGCCGATGCACTGAAATCATTTTGCTCTTTTACGCCAAATAATCATGTTAACATTGTCATAGATAATACCACCGCAATAGCTTCCATTAATTCAATGGGTGAAACACACTCTTTAGGGTGCAATGCGATTGCACGTGGTAGTTGGACCTGGTGCATTGCTAGAAGCCTATGGCTAACAGCAATTTCTTTACCAGGTGTAGAGAATGCAGACAAGGAATCAAGGTAATTTAACGATAACATAGAATGGGCTCTTAAGGAAACTATTTTTCATCACAATGTCAAGCTCTACGGAAAGCCATCAATTGACCTCTTTGCATCTAGAATCAATACGAAAGTGTTATGTGTCATGGATGCCAGATCCTGTAGCCCAATTTGTGGATGCTTTCTCTCATTCTTGGTCTCAGTAGAAATTTCATGCCTTCCCTCCGTTTAGCCTGATACTTCGTTGTTAAAAGAAGATCGAAATGGACATGAGAGAAGTGGTTATGATTGTTCCAACTTGGCCGACTCAACCTTGGTATCCGAAGCTGATGCGCATGTTGGTGAGCACACCACGCCTGTTACCAGCGACAACAGAGACACTGCATCTTCCCAGCAAACCCAGTCAAATACACTCACTGGGGAACAAACTGAAACTAATTGTATGCAAATTATCGGGGAATCCATCAAGAAGCAAGGATTTTCTGCAGAAGCAGCCCACGTTATCCTTAAGTCATGGAGGCATGGCACAAGCAAACAGTATCGATCCTACTTCTACAAATGGCTTCATTTCTGTCGTAGGGAACAGATTAGTCCAGATTGTTCCTCTTTAGGTCAAATTATAGAGGTCTTGTTGAAGTTATTTAATGATGGGCTTAGCTACAGTAGCATTTACACTGCTCACTCAGCACTTTCATGCATACTTCCCTTAACAGGTGGAGTTGCAGTTGGCAAACATCCTTTAGTTATAAGGTTTCTCAAGGGAGTATTCGAATCTCGCCCTGCCATGGCTCGTTATACTGCTGTATGGGATGTAAATTAAGTTTTAGATTGTTTAGAGACTCTGTCTCCTGTAAATGAGATTTCTCTCAAGAGTTTAACTTTAAAACTCACTACCTTGTTGGCTTTAGTCACTGCCCAAAGGGGGCAAACGTTACGTCTTCTTAATGTGGATTCTATGATAGATAATTAACGTCTGTAGCATTTCAGCTACATGGACATGTTAAGCAGTCCAAACCAGGTTCAAAAGGCATGTTGATTGAGCTCAAGTCATTTGCAAACCCACAACTGTGTGTGGTGACCACTCTTAGGGAGTACCTGATTAGAACTAAGCTTCTCAGAGAGTCTCGTAGTCAACTGTTACTTATTTATGTAAAGCCGCATAGGCCTGTGTCTAGAGACACAATTAGTCGTGTCGTTGAGTTAAGGTTGTGTTACAATGTTCAGGTATTGATGTACTTATTTTTAAGCCGTATAGCACCAGATCAGCTTCAACGCCTAACGCAAAGCTAAATGATGTTCCATTATCAGATAGACAAGGCTGGATATAAGTCTGACTCCACCTTTGCTAAATTTTATGGCAAAACGATTGTAGAAGACACTTTTGCCAATAAAGTTTTGGTGTGAATTCCCACTTCTCTGTGAATTTCTTTATACCAACCTGAGCATCTGTCTTTGAAATCTCATGTGGTCCCTCTGTGGGTGACAAGGTGGAATTCAAAAGTTGAACGAGACTTACCAGAAGTTGAAGTTCGAGTGGAATTCCACTTGTCACCGTACACAGAGGGATGCCCTCCCATGGATCCCACCCTGTGTTGTGAACATGACTACGATGCACAGGGTTGGTTCTTTTAAGACTGAGTTCACGCAGACGCAATGCTATCTCACGTAATCCCTTCTGTATATGATGACAAGTGGAATTCCAATCGAACTTCAACTTATGGTAAGTCTCGTTCAACTTTTGAATTCAATTCCCTACTTGTGATCTTTGTTTTCACTTTATGCCTCCTAAGAATACGAAGCGAAACTGATTTGATCACAAACTTCCTTTCACACAGCAATTCCAGCTGCTTTCTTCTGTAAATCTAGAATTAAATGTAGAAGTTTTGGGTGTTTCTTAATTAGAAAATGATAAGAAATAGTAATGGTAATAGGACTGAGTGGAGTCCAATTCGATCATTAATCATACGAGTGATTAACAAAATCGGACGACCACGCAGCGGGAGTCCAATTTGTTTAATCACGAATTCCAAGATTTTTTTGCTGGAAGTGAAAAAAAAAGCCATTTAAGCGCGCGCGTGATGGCGCGTCCTATTAAGGCTGAAGGCAGTTGATAGCCAATCAGATTTGAGAATTTTGTTATAGTTATGATTACAGACCGAATTGGGCTCCACTCAGTTCTATTACGATTACTAATAATTCAAGTGATACCCAAATCAGACGACCGTGTAGCGGGAGTTCGATTTGTTTATCATATGCATGATTACAAGCTGAATTGGACGGCGCGAACTCTTATTGTTTAAAAGAGTCTTGATTACAATTTTTCCAGTCAATCACCGATCTTATCGCAGGCGGGACTCTTGTTTTAGATAATTTTAATACTGTGTACATTAATCTGTGGTCTGCAATACACGGGTCGAAAACCGTTGCCTGGACAACTTTTGTTTTATCATTCACAACTGAGAGATCAATTAAAGACTTTGAAATTTCGGTAACCCTTTTTGGTTTTTTTATGACATTTTTCAGTGCAAATTTCCTCAGCACATTGGTAAGCTTTCTTCCTTGCTCAGACTCTTTACCGCCAACCAGTTCATTCCAGCAAATTTGAATTTAAATCACCCATAATAATATATAATGGTATACTGCATGGTAGCATATCCATAAAAATGCTATCATAAATGTGATATCATCATTATATGATGAAATACAGTAGCCAAGACGAATCACTACTCAGATTTTGGGAGTGTAGAGGTTAAAGCCACATTCCCTCTTTAGGAGCCTCTTATAATGATATAATGTTGATGTTTCCATGCTTTGAGAAATTTTGAGAACTTGGGAATCTGTACACTGTTTCCATGGTGATACAAATCAAGGTATTAATTGGTTGATTTAAACTACAACTTTCAATGTGATTGGCTCATTGAACTGTCCGATAACAAACTGTCCGATATCAACTTTGTAAGTGAATTAGTGGAAAAAAGGAGTTTTTTTTTAACCCATCACAGGCGAGAAAATTGTAATTTTTATGATTAAGCAAGTTATCACACACTATAAAACTGAAAATAGAGAATAGTGGGGCGAGTGTATGGAAGGAAATCAAGTCTATTCAAAAGCACCGCTTTAGCTCGTAGCCACAGGTGGCCCAAGCTCTCATTTCAAAGGATTTGAATGGTGGATGCAACTGGTTTGTTTTTAACTGGTAGAAAATTAAATCTTTCCCAATAAAACCTATTTTATTTGTTTCTGCGTATTACCTTATGTTTTCGTCCGATTCTCAGACCATTTGGAAGCGATTTCGGTGAGTTTGCATTATTTTCGTGTTCGTCTTCCGCGATGAGGAGTAGAACAAAAGTTGGATAAAAAGCGGCGCATCCTGAAACAACAGCCCGGCCGCAAAGAAATGGTTGCACTTACATTTATAACTTCAACTTTTATTTAGCTTTTGTGTTGTATCAAAAAATAGATATACGCGTCAGTTCTATTATTGTCTGTATTTGTCAAAAAATTAGACGTTCTTATACATGATGACTGCAAGCAAGAGAAATACCACAAAAAATATCTAACATCCCATCTCACATACTTGACTTGGATCAAAAATCTATAGTTTCCATAAAAAGTTGATTTGAATATGATTCGACCTAGCTGCGAGCGGGAGAGAGCAGTGGAGAAACTAAGGAGAAAGAAGGGGAGATTATCGCTACTACTCAGGAAGCAACCGCTCGCTGGTTAGAGTTGTCCTCATGGCACACAAAATGTAATCAAACTCATTCTTTTATAAATTTTCAAAATATACAGCATTGTATTGCATTTAAGAAAAGGAGTGCTACTTATTTTTTGATAGTTGCACCGACGCTGAAGTGCCCCACTTGGTCTGAAGACTATTTCTGCAATGTTCCTTGGTTTGGCGTCAATTACATGTTTCCAAACACGCAAAATGTATTCAGATACATTCTATAAATTTGAAATTAATATGCAGCATTTATATTATATTTCAAGAAAATGGGTGCCACTTATTTTATAGAATATTAACTGCACGGACACCGTAGCATGCAGAGCTCCCTACACTTGAGGCATACTGAAGATTGAGGGCGCTTGCCATTCAACCAAAAAATCTGGAAGTTTCGGTTAGAAGTCAAATGGGACGGTGTTCGGTCAGACCGGAATATTCCACCGGTCTGTCTCGCCCAAGAAAAATGGAGCGTTCCATTCGGTTATTTCTGTTTTGATTTGGTTTTCTATTCGTTTGAAAATGTCGCAGAAAGGCATGGCAACGCGTGGCAACCTGGAACGGACATTTCCATCTGAAACTACCTTTCCAGTTGACAAATGAAAATTCCAAAATCTAAAACCAGAATCTTTGTTGAATTATAATCGCCGTAATTTTCCAGCGTTTCCAAAAATCAATTTAAAATCACTTGCATAACACTGATTACTTTTTGAGTTCCATTTGGACTACGAAAAGGTGTTGTAAAGAGTAATCCTTGCGCTTGAATCACGTTTCCGTAGTCGTAATTATACTGGAATATAAAGATATCTACTCTTCACTTCCGACAAAACGTCGCTAATAAGTCCGTCTCTGCTAAAAAGAGCTTTATCACAAGAAACATTCAATTTTTGAAAAATCGTATTTTCATCGCTAAAAACCCAAAACTAATGATTCTTTCTTACTTAACTGATAAGACGTCTGGACTCTAATTGTCTGCATATGTCCCTGACCATGGATGGCAACAACGAAAATGGATCGCAACTTGAAAAATGGAGGCTAATTTTTTTCAAGTTTGTTCAGCATGATGAACAAAATCCCCACTCAGTAATTATGGGTCTTTTTTCTTTCAAAAATTTCATCGGATGCCTTCATTTGGGTGAAACCAAGAGTCCACAAGTTCTCTTGGTGATTCAAATCAAATTCACGAATATAGTACTTTCTGTTGTTTCAATTCGGAAAAAAAGGTTCAAAAAATTCATAAAAATCTCTAAAACTCTAGTTATTTTTATGTCTGACCTAGAGATAGATCAAAAGTCAAAGTTTGTCAGCTTTCTGGTCTATAACGCATGATATGGACATCAGAGTTGTTGTGCGCGTACTATGTCATCATGGTTAGTGTTCCACTAACTAGGATGACACGTGTCTCTCTGTCCGTAATAAAACCCAAACTGACTTATAATTATATTCTATGCAACTAGAGTTTCGTCAACTAGTTCTTACTAAGATGTCGTTGTTAGATGTCTCTAGTACCGTGACGAACTAGTAAATAGAAGGTTTTAAAAAAATACGACTCGGTGTTTCGCGGAAAAGTCAAATTGTCCACTGCTGTCGCCTTGGAAGGAGGCACTCATCGTCCTCTCTGTGGAAGCGTTTTCTCTGATAGACTTCAGTGGCCTTCAACGTACATATTGGAGGCAGCTGACTGTTGAATCAAGTGACAGGAAGATTAAGGCGTAAATAATAGTAAATACATGCATACAAAGAATCAGTTTTCAGAATTTATGTAATTTGTAGGTAACAATAACAATAACATATATCCAGGAGCCCATCAGATATATCATTTTATTAAATTTTCAATGTCGAATATTGCATTTCTAACTTTCTGATTGGCTCACTCAATCTCGGTTATCAGCTCATATACATTTTTTTGACCTTATATGGGAAACGATTACGCCAAGCTAAAAAATCTGGTGAAAATGGAGGAAGAAGAGTAGCTTTTATGACACTTCTACTAGTGAAATGCAAAAGCAAATGGAAAATGCCGAACCGGCAGAGACCAAGAAAGCTAAAAACGTATAGATAAGGTTATTTTGGGCTGCGTATCTCAAATCTTCTTACGAATAAATAAAAGAATTCTAACTCTTCTGTATGTCGACATGTTCGAAGCTTTGATAAACATTACACAACAAAAACAACAATAAAGTTCACCTCTGAAAGTTTTAAAAATGGCTTGAAGTCCGTGGGGGAGTAATGTTTCGGCGAAACCGAGTGAACAAATGAGCAAGAAAGAACTTGATTCGAGCCTCATGCAAGAATTTTTCCATGTCACCTGGGAAAAAGTCGAAAAAAGACGGATGTTTTCCCAAGGGTGTTAATAACATCTATAAGTAGATCAATAACATCTATACGTAGATCAATCAAGACTGTAACACTGAACACACCTTGGCAGTTAGCCCCATATATCCAGCTCGTATAGGCCACAACAGCAGTTGCACCAAAACAATGAAAAAGGTCCTTAGAAACCTATCTTCGCTCGCCGTATGTGTCACTTGGCGATCAAAGTTTTTCGCAGTAGTTTTACAACGGCAAAGCACAGGTGCTCAGGAGCACAATCTCGACATCTTAAACATTAAAGCATTTTAAAAATTCCCCACTGTGGATTTAGCTCCTTCATTACATTGGTGTTATATTGATTTTAAGACTGCAATTACTGTGTAGCAATGTGTCTAGCTTCAAATCTTTTCATTCAGCAAATATTGCAAACGGCGCCCATGTCATGGGATTCTTGCTGTCTTGGTGCTGTTTTTGTATCATTTTAATACTTCCGGTCGTTTTGTAAAATTAAAACAGAATTCAATGAAATTTGGCTCAATTCTCAATAATCAAAACCTGTAGATTTGAATTAGACTTAATAAAACAATTACTCCATTCGCGCTTGTTGGATCTGAGATTGATGACAGTCAACTAGGCACATTGCACTCATGGAATAATAGTTAAATATAGCTGGCACGGGGTACTCCCTTACAGGAGCCTAATGGGGATGTGCCGCTGGATGGGGTCGCATTTTCACAACTACAGTGACTGTAATGGGGTCGCATTTTCAATAGAGTTACTAGAATGGAGTCGCAAATTTTCGAATTTTGGGGGTAAATAGGGAATCAAAATGGTAAGATTCTCGGATATATCCCAAGTTAGACGTTCCTGGACTCAAATTTTCTCTGCAGTCCACTCTTCAAATTGTCCCTTTCAGTGACATCATGTGCCACGTTAATCTGAGGGCAACTGAAAACGAGACAGATTCCCTAGAGCTGTCTGCTGATGAACACTAGATGCGTTGTTGGTTGCAGTTGGTCGACTACTTTCAAGTTCACGCCGAACGAGACGCCGGCCGCCAACTGGGACTGCCACATCAGTAGAAAACGTCGATGCAGTTAACAGGACAGTAGTTCGTCCAAGTGAACAAGAAGGGGAAAGTGAACTAAGGCGTTCCAGCAGAGTATGAACTGTCCTTTGGTATGACGAGGGATAAAATTTTATGCGTAATATTTGCTGAGTGTACAGCTTATTGAACATTATTTCTAGCTTTTTAACGCAGCTAAGAAGTTGCTATAAGGGACGGACCATTATAAAAGTGATGTGGGGGTGTGGGGAATTTTCAGCTTGCACGAATTTTTTTTTTCGCTCACTGCTTGTGCAGGAATTTCTTTTTCAGGTGAACCCCTCTGCACGAATTTTTTTTACTACGTGTGAAAAAGTCACAATTGGACCTTCCCTCTGCATGAACTTTTTTTTTACCTTCTTCTTTGCATGAATTTTTTTTCTTGGCATTTTCCCTTGCATGAATTTTTTTTTGTTTGTTTCCCCACCCCCCCCCCCATCACTTTTCTAATGGTCCGTCCCTAAATAATTGTTTGTAGAACTAGATTGAAAGTAAAGTGTTCTTTATTCACTTTAAAAAATTGTGTCAATTCATTTTTGGATGACCCGGCTTTTTAAAGGATTGACAAGGTAGATGCATAAATAGAAAGTGACTAAGTTGGGATCGCAAAAATTACATTTTCCAAAAAGTGACTAAGATGGGGTCTATAATTGGCCAAAAATAGACTAAAATTGGGTGGGGGCTCTGAGAGGCCAGCGGCACATACCCAGCAAACATTCACCCAAGTACCCCCCCCCCCCGGGATAGCTGGGTCTGCGAGCGAACAAGATGAGATGAAGCCTGAGTTCTAGCTGATTTGCTACCCGAGCGGGCAACATGGGCCTATCTTGCCCGCCCGGGATTTTCCGCATCGCCCCGCAAAAAATAGAAAATAAAATACATTAAATGGCCATAGAATAAAACCTTGATTGACCAAGCTTGGTCAGTCAAGATTGCTGGGTGTTGGCCTCGTTCTTTCTTTTTTTTTCTCTCTGTCTTGTCCTTCGTCAAAGAAAACGCAAAAAAAGCTCGCGATAGAGTCCACATGACGTCATAGAGGCCATTTTGGTGGATAACATTTACAAACTTTCTACATTGGGAACTTCATTGAAAAATTCTCAAACACAATTTTGTTTTGTTTTGCCCACAGTTTTTCTTGCGTTTGGATTTACTTACCTGCAGGCTGTACAGAAAGTTCTCTCCAGAGTGCGAAGATGAATCAGCCAAAGTTGTGGTCAGAAGATTACAAAACTCCTGATTAATATTTTCAGGGGGGCAGGTTAATGACGTGGAGTACTGAGGCCCAAGCGGCGATTGATGGGACGGAGTAAACTGAAAACCAGTCAGCTCTGTAAAAGATGGCGGAGGGGGAGCTGGGAACTGTGGTGGAAACGGAAACTCTCCAGCTCGAGTTCCGGTTCTGGATGCGCTGCCGCTGTCCACGTCAAATCCTGGCGGGTACATCAAGGCATTCACAGGGGCGTTGTATGCATCATGCACTGTGTTTTGTATGTGGTCCTTCAAACTTTGAATGTAATTAGTAGCAATTCTCAACAGTTCCAGCTTTGTTTTCACCCTCGTGTCTTCGTGGCTTGGGATTGTGCTCCGCAGCTCTTCAAACGCATCGTTCATTTTGCGCACGCGATCTCTTTCGCGACGATTTGCCAGTACACGTTTGGCCCTCGACATTTGTCTTTTTCGTGGTTTTTTGGTTTTGTCTTCTTCAAGGCAATCCATAACTGAAGGAAAAAATTCTCAAACTTATTAACGATGCATGAATGAAAAACAAAGAAAATCAATTATTAAGACATTTTGTATACCTGATAAAAAAGAGTCTTTTGCTGTGTAATTTCTCTTTGTTATTATATGTCTCGATCACATGGTCATGCGTGTTTCGGTTCAGTGAACATGACCTCGAATGACCTCTTGCGCGAGCAAGCACATATTAAAAAACTCTTCCGTTTTTCTTTTTTGCAGTGCTGAAAAGGACATACAATAAATAACTTATTAACCTCGTCTGTTCGGTCATTACAAGGAAATCTCAGACCTCGGCCTTCACGTATTGACCGAGCGATAGCGAGGTCAATACGCTATCGCTCGGTCAATACGTCTAGGCCTCGGTCAGAGATTTCCCTGTAATGACCTCACTTTCGGTTAATAAGTAGTATATAATCATTTCATTTCGGAAGCTTTTCTTGCGTTTTATCAGATATTCAATGCCTTAACTCCATCAAACGTAGTCCGTGACACAGCTTATTTTGAAATCTCAGCTGTCAACTCTTCTCTTGGTGTTTCATACGTGATGAAACGCTGTCTTTCATGTTTAACAAATTACCCCACACGATTCACAGCTGAAAACCAAGGTACAGTTTACATTTACGGCAAATATTCAAAGAATTTTTGTAATTCTGCCATGTCAACATAACCGTCATTGGTGTTACAGAGAGTCCCAAGATTACGTAACCGGACGAAAGAAAAAAGTTTTAATGGATTTCACCGAACGTCAGAAATAACGACAAAAAATGCCTTAAGCTAATTACCTTGTCTGTGTAGTTTTCAATTGTAATGAGTACTTGAGGTCACAAGTAAAAACAAGCCAAGAATAAAATGCCTAATTTTTTTTACTGTTATGTTATCCGCCAAAAATGTGGATGTTTGTCCGTTCTAGATCGATTTCGACACGTATAAAAAAGGAAATCGATGCAAGGAAAACTTACCAAAATCGCTCGGAAACTGGCAAATGAAGCCTCATTTAATGACAAGTAACACATTATGCAGGTACGGTAAAGTTAGTCGTTACGTGTCTGACTCTCCATGAAATCCGGCATACAAATTGTTATAGTTTAAGCTTTTCAAAGTTAATAGTGTCAAAGCAGTTTAGACTACCTGTGTTAGAACCTGACGCAGCTCTACGAAGTCCTACTTCGATCAAAGTATGCTTGTAAAGGAGCATATAATGGCTCCGTTGATTTATTTACGTAACACCCTGACTTCAGGTTTTTTATGTATCTACAAACAGTGTTCTTGCATCCTAAAACTACAGACATCTCTTGATAAACAATAGCCCAGATGTCACCACCATAATTTGAATCCCAGTCTAACACGATCGCCAAGCAGAGTGATCACCACCTTTATTGAATCCAAGTGTAACACGATTGTTGAAGAAAGAGATTACTACCTGAATTTGAATCCAAGTCTAACATGAAGTTCAAAATATGACTCACTCAGTAGGTCTGTAGTACGATTAGATATTTAAACGAGCCATTTATTATTTTTGGAGCCTTTTTTGGCAAGAAAAAAAACTGACTCTTTTTATTGCGTATTCCAGTTACATTTCTCCTCAATAAAGAATCCGCAATTTTTTAGGGCACCTTTCAATTAAATAGAAGAGATAAGAGTTTTCAATGCTCTTTTATGCAGATTTTGAATATTTGTTTTCAACAGAGGCCACCGCAGCACTTGAGAGAAAATCAAATATTTTTAGGCCTTGAATGGTAGTTAGTTTGCGTTATTTCTTCATTTCTTCGAAGCCGATGGCTTGTAAAAGCCCCATACACATAATTTAAAAATATTTTCTTGTCTCAATGAGAAGTTTACTTTACAAGCAACGGTGTGCTTTACTCTTTACTGTCAAAACAAACTTTGATTGCGCGTAGGAAGCTGTATAAAAAGCTACTCCATAAACAATGTTTTATATTTGTCGTTGTGATATAGGCCTTTTTTCTCAACTTGAAAATGACCTCAAGGAAGTCTAAAACTGGCATCGTAATTGTCATCTTTGGCTTTCACATTTAAACAACGTTTTGAATATAAGATACTGTGTACACTTAGATAGATTTGTATATAAGTGTTTCCTTTTTAAGATATGTGAGGTTCCTTGTAGGTGTATAGGTAGTTTTTTCAAAGATAGATTGGTAGTTTCTTTTTATTTTCAAAGGTAATCGTATCCAATTGTAAACTTACTAACAACTGATTCCTTCTGCGTAAGCGATCGATTTCTTTTTTATCATTATTATTAGTTTATTTTATTAGTAGATCTGGGATGTCTTTCACTTTGGTATGAGAATACAGTGAGTCATGAACACTATTTGTTCTTCTGGCGCATAAGTGTTTTGTAAACAGAAAAAATGCATGTTGCATTGACTAATTGGAAACAAGCGTAAGACTTTTTAATACAAATAATGCAGCTGACAAACCATGCATGTACTATAATTGTTATTACAAAAATTCCAGCCAGACATTTCTTAATAGCAAGAGTGAATGAAGCTCATTTTGGTGGTAAATCCTGCGAGTGAATTGGACGAGTGTATAAATGATTACAGACAGAATTAGTCCACACACACTGGAGTCCTTTCACCATACATAGCTTGATTCTACTCCAGCTTAGAATAACAAATGTAACTCAAAAGTTACAATTTACCGACCCATCGTTTCGACCCTCCTGTCAGGGGTGATTGGGTTACGCTATGAAGGTCCTTTTACCAGTTTATCACAATCAAAATCAAAACCATTAGTAATGGCAACCGGACTGAGCGGAGTCCAATACAGTCTGTAATCATACGAGTGATTTGTTTAATCACGAGTATGATTACAGGCCGAATTGGATGACAAGTAGATCTGTTACGAATTAATCATAACTTTAACAAAATTTGTGACATATAAAGCTCTTTTTTTTTCAACACAAGAAATTCCAAGACTTTTTTTGCTAGAAGTGAAAAAAAGCCTTTTAAGTGCCAATTATTATCCAATTATGTAGGCAAGACGCGTTCGGTACTATTTAACTGTCCTATTAAGGCTGAAATCAGGGCAGTTGATAGCCAATCAGATTTGAGAATTTTGTTATAGTTGTGATTACTTATATAATATCATTTATACCAATTATATCAACCAATTATTTAGAATTCAAGCATTTTAGGAAAAGCCCCAGCTCTTGAAATTGAGCTTTTGTTGCAATAGTATTTCTGATCAATGTTGTGACTGGTTGATAAGGAACTCTAAATTGGACCTTTGAATAATCGAATGTACTAACTGCTATTTCGAAATGTTGCTCAGAAGTGAAATATCCCTGACGTATGGAGTAACTCATTCCATTTTCATTTTTTGACCTCAGACAAGTTCCTCAGAAGTGACTCAAAAATATAAAATCAAACAACTCCAATTTAGACTCGTAGTATTCCATTTCTGTAATTTGGGCCTGATATTTTGTAACAATGTTTTCCGCGTTTTGTACTGTACTTGCATTTTGCGTCTATGACGTTTTATCGTTAAGAGGTACCGAAACACGGTTGCCGAATGTTAAGAAGGTTCATACACGAGAAAAGGCTCAGAAATAAAATAATAAAAACTTTTTCGCTAAACAACGAAGAACATTCGTTTTAGACACAGGCAGTCTACCATTTGCGGTTTCCTGTAGTTAAGTCAGAAACGACTGACTAATTGCACCTATGTCTATCATCAATAAACACGTGTATTTCTGAGGGAAAACTATAGAGCGCTGTTTTTTCCTATTGCTATTGTTTTTCGGTTGTTGTTGTGTTCTTGGACAGTTTCCTACTCCTGAAATAGATTCTGGTGCTTTTAAATTGTGAAAAACAAGAAACACAGTTGCAGATTCTGGTCCTTGTTGAGAAGGTGTTACTGATTTATTTTGGATTGAGGTTTATAAAAGCCCAACATTGAACATAATATTAAAAACTCAGTCACCGTTCGAAAGTTCAGACCGGCTAAAGCAAACTACGTAGTACAAGACAAAATGTACCATACCATGGTTCTATTCAGTAGATTTAATTTATGAAAAGTGATTGCTTTGTACATTTCTGACCGCCGATTAAGACACTGTACTTTTGAAGAGTAGAACCAAATGAATTTAATAAGTACATGAAAATGAATGCGTCGCAATCAATAAAAAATGGCTTCTCCTATTTGAAATACCTAAGTCGTTGTTCCCGCCAAGCTTGACCCCAAATTTCGACATTAGAGCGACATGAATTCAGACGAATCAATACTTTTGGGCTTTGGCAAATGTAACCTAATTAATTGACCTGTTTTGCTTGTGGTTTTGCTAACAATATTTAAAGTGTTTCTTGGGACTTTATCGCGAGCGGCCGATGCAGGTCCTTGTTTGTTACTTGGTCTTAATCGCACTTACGTTCAGCTCCTCAAAAGGACGACCTCTGAATTTAGCCTAACTGATGCTGTATGAGAAAACAAGCCAAACCGCAGTTCAACACTGTTCGTGTCACCAAGTTAGCTTCAACTTACAAATAAAAGCAGTTCGCATTATTATGTTTATCTTTACGTTTTTTTGGATGAGGCATCGACAGCCCTATCTATTTCGGGGTCATTGGAGGACATTCTAACTGTCTGTTTTGTCTTGAAAACAAATTATGTTGAATAAATTAGTCATTGGCTATTGAAAGTGACAAACACATTTTGGACTGAATTAAGCATAAGTTTATTTTATTTTAGCTTTTACAAATTAGCAACATGACTCTTTAGAGAAAACACAAGAACCTTTTGGCTGCAACTTGTTTTTTGATGGTATTGTTTGTTTTAATCCTGGAAGACGATCTTGCCGGCACCGAAAACTGTTGAATATCTCTTTCTCAATTTTCTGTGCTTTATCTAGGCCAGCCTTGATGTAAGCTGAGCGCTGGCAGTCGCAATGTCCCCCCCCCCCCTTATGTTCGCTCCAAGCTAGAGTTAAAATTTTTTTTATATTTTGTTATTGAATTTATAACTCAAATAATCTTAGCGACTGATTAGCTCTTATTTTTAAGATATCACTTCGCATAATTCACTTTCCTTATTTTCTTTATTACCGTGGAGCCCAGCTAGGGCTTTATAAGCCACCTGGTATCTTCTGAGCTCCCTTGCCAACTTACAATTTTATTGAAACATTTCCGTAATTTTATTTTGAAACTGGTTAAACAAAATAATCTGAACTGAGGTGAAGCAGCCGAACTTCAACTTTATTACACTGTACATATTTACGATAACTGGATAATTAGTTTCTCTGTTGCATGTTGGCAATCAGATTTGTGCTAAACGAACGCCGATGTCGAGCAAATTGGCAAAAGCCTTTCGTAATGCTTTGACTTTTCTCTGACCCCTCCAGGTGTCATCGTTAAACAACTTCCTCCGATAGTACCACAATATTTTCAAGCAAGTAGGTACTGAGAATTCAGTTCAAGAATATACCATTATTCTACCTCTAAATTCTCACAACTAACTTATCAGAAAGTGTATGACATTTACTAATGAGAATTTGCTACTTGTAATATGGTGCTGGTTAGGCTTCTTTATGGTTATCGAGCTGCTTTAACACATTTCCTTTAATGTTTGTATTCTTACGATAAAGCATCCTTCTAAACCCAAGTATATTGCATCTCTAGTCACTTTCCGCCAATTACATACTGTTTGCTACCTTTTTCGATAAATCCCACTCCGCTAAAATCTCGCTGATATTTATCGAGAGCAGAACCTTTCCTAATTTTTACTGTCCCTTGATATCAAACTGTATGTTTTTTTCTTCCTGCAAAGTCTCGTGTATAGTCCGAGGTTATATTTTTCCCAACGTCAAAACGAACGATTTCTAAAGCTAATAGGAGGTACTTCCGACAACCTTACAGAAACCATGCAACTCAACTCCAGCCCGCGTTTGTAACAATAAGTTTTACCAGCCCGTACCTTACCGTTTAGAAAATTTCGTGGTTGGTTAGCTTGCCTTTCGCTTTTGCCATCTTTCATCAAAAATTCAATACCGAAAGTGCTCAGGTCTGTATTGTGCCCTTACCGCGTAAACTCACTTGCTTTTGATAGGTATTGCGTGACACGCCACTGAATCGTTATGAGCCCCAGTCAAGAGTACCTCTTGAAGTGAACGCGAGCTTGTTGTAAACATCAACTTAATGCAGCAACCATTGGTTAGGATACTTCTAAGCCTCTAAGTTGCCCAGCTGGGTTTAATACAGTTCAATCCATTGCCAAAAAATATTTTTAACGTTGTTAAGCAGAGACAAATCGTGCAATTTCCGTTTTATCTTTTTCGCTTGAAGAATTTAAACCAAAAAACAATTCATTAACATTAAACGTGCCCTTTGTAACAGGTCACCCACGAATAAGCTCACAATGCAAGTAAAGCTTTGTCTTTGAGCTGGGCAAGTTTAAGGGGGGAGAACTTTAGAACGTTTCATTAAATTTGCAAACGATAATTTCAGTGTGACACGCGACTGAAAGACACAGAAGCTGAATTAACTGGTAAAAATCGTTTAGGCGTGGCAAGCTCGTGTTTTTCACTTCCCGTTGTCGTGTGCAGATATATTTCACGGTTTAGTTTGGCAAACAGGAACGTTTTGCAGATCTATTTCTTTCAACAAGTCCACTACACTTTTTTCATACTTATACTTGTTTTCCGCATTAATGCTATTAAACGCAGATCAGCTGGCGAATGAATGCTCTTGCTTTGTTGCTACGTTGTCGGTCTATACATTGGCAAAGTGTTTGACGCTGGTGAAACGTTTTCCAATGTACAGCCTCTCTTCGCGCGCGATCTTCATGAAGCGATGTGTGTCGAACATTTTGAAAAACGAATCGCCGTTACCCCAAATTTGACGGCTAGGATTTTGGTGTTCAGGTTTTATGATTAAATTAGACGCGAGCTAGTTGAAGGTAACTTTGGAAAATCTGACACCTAAACTTGATACGAAAACGTTTACACTTCTCTTCACTTGAAGTTATTACCTTACACCATCAAGGCCTACTTTTTGTTATGTTGTATCGTAGCAATTGCATTTATACTGTATTCTTGGTCCTTCCATCAGATTCTAAGCGAGTTAAGTATCAGAAATAGGCCACACCTACTAGGTTCTTCTGAAAAGGGCGTGGTCATCGGCAAAGGAGCCCTATAAAGCGGAAACCTAAGATATCATCTGGGCTATTTCGGGATGAGTCAAAGCATTGCTAAAGCTTTGAACAGAATACTTTATTTTCCTTAAAACCTGTCAAGCTACGGACACAAGAGATAAGTCTTAGCCAGTAAAAATACAAGAAAATCCATTGATTTACGAAACTGTATGGTAAACAGAGAGTCCCAGCTGTCCCCTCGTTTCCTTTGGCCCTAAGGAATTTTGTTTTGCAGACGACAAAGGAAAGAAACATCTCACGAGCCCGTGCGCGTTTTCATGTCCTGGCAAATCTCTAGCGCGCACAACCCGCTTTTTCTCGTCCCAAATCATTCACTGCATTGAATCAGACAGTTAAATTCCGAAGACCCACGAGAGGCCACGAACCGAGGGCTTTGTCTCCGATGGCTAAAGCTCGATGTCAGAATGTTAAGAGGTAAACACAGCTTATCTCTTACCAAAGGGTAACAGCTGTAAAGGAAGAACGTTTGTTCATAATAAAGCCTGCCCGATGATGAGAGACGCCGCGTTTGGACACCTTAGATATTGCTTTCTATAACAGGTTTTCAAGCGAGTCGACACGAGCCTTAGATAACCCGCACTGTGGGTGATAAAACACACAAATCTAAAGTGCTGCCGAATATAGTACGAAGATAACAGCCCACATCATTATACTGCGTACGTTTGCGTCGTGCGTAACACCGTTCTAAAATCGATTGCTCACCTTAACCGGCACAACACTCTAACAAGTTGCTTTGCCGTGAGGTTTCTCTGGTTTTTTCACAGTTTAACGCGACGATGGAGGGCAAATTCCACTATACGCACTCAGTGTCTAGGCTTCCCACCACCACACTCAAGGAGCAGTTGTTTTGCCTCGTTTTGGCCAGATTCTCCAGTTATCAACTTTCTCCGAAAGGAATCACATTCTCTAACAATTAAGCCCCCCTGGACCGACTACGCCCTAGTCCCTCTCAATAACCTAACGTAGCGCCCTAGCCAATAAACTAAGCAGCCCTTTGCCCCAATCCAGCGATTTTTATCACAGAAAAAAAAACAATCTTTCCTGTCTTAGCTTTTGGAAACTAATTGTGGCTTTGGGATGCAACAGTCTTATATTTCATCAGAGGTTCAATGTCGGATATCGCAGCTGCTGTTTTAATCGTGCTTTACAGCTCTTATCCCATTTCAAACGTTCTTTTAGGCGATGGAAACGTCGCAATGGTTTACAAAAGAACAGTAACCTTGCCTAATTAGCAAATCAACACCCAACTGGAAACACGCGATGATATAAGTAACATCATCAGAGACATTTGTTAATTAGGGAGAATTATTCTTGGAAACAGTAGCTCCCAGACCGTAGCGGTCATTATGGCACAGGTGTGGTGCTTGTGTCAGTGCATTTTTGCTTCACGTTGTCAACTGTTTTATCAATCAATAGGTAGTCTATTTATAAAAGTACAGTACCACACAACAATGAATCGTGGATCAAGGTACAGTAATCGTAAGTCGAGGCAAGTCTTTTATGCTACATTTTTGTTAGTGTTGTTGATTGCCAAATGTGACAAAGAGTATAGTATTTTAGACTACCTTACAAAATAGACTTCAACTAAAAGAAAAAAAATTATGCCTTATGATATAAGGCCAAAGTGGCTTTGTTATATGAATAACTGTCTGAGAAATGATTTGCTCAACCATGTACTATAAAAACATTTTATCCACTTTTTTTTAATTTTCCATTTTTCACTCACAACTTGATACTTATTTACTCAACTCACAATTCTATACTTACACTTACACATGTTTACTTATACTACTTACAAATAATACAAGTTACAATATTCACGAGAGATACTTAAACAAATAAAGAAGCCTCCACTGTGCTCTGTTCTGTTATAAGGAGCCCGGAGGGTGACGAGAAGAGAAACGAAGTGTAGGAAGCAGGTTCTACTTTTATTCTTTAACTGAGTCGAGTGGTGTGCTGTTTTCTTTACTGGGTGGGGTGGTGTGCTGTTTTCTTTACTGTGTAGGGTGGTGTGCTGTATGTAAGGGGTTCTTCAAGCTGAATATTTTACAATTTTTGGTCTTTTGCCTTTTAACTGTCTAAATGGCTCCTTATCTTTTGGGTAATGGGTTGCCATCCTTGTCTATTATGTGGCTGAATCCTATCTTCTGAGATAAAAAGACTTCAGAAACATATTCTGTTCTACATGAACAGGTCAAACTTGTCGATTCAAGCATATCGTGCTTCAGCTATGATTCCTAAAAGGTGTAGCACGTGTTATACTGTCAAAACTGTGGCCGATATTCTCCTAGTGCGACCGTCGTGCTCGGTCACTAAGATATTTATCTTGACTTCGCGTTCGGTCAATAACATATATTTAGAAAGAAACTCATTATGCACTTGTTTTCATGTTAGCTGAGAGAATGTTGGATTCCAAGTCTCTGTTGATAAAAGTTTTGTTTATTTTATTGTACATTGATTAAGGGGAAGTTGCAGATACATCACTACTGAGAGTAAAGTTATAAATTCTTCTTTTATAGCTAGCTCTGCCAGTACACTGACAGCCAACATTACTCAACTAGCTTAATGAGAATATATTCAGTGTTCACGTCACCTCAAAATCAGATATAAATTGTGTGGTGATGGGGATAAAAGCTCACCATGCTGATAGGCCCCAACAAGGGAGCAGCCATAAGAGCCATTATGCCCGTTTCTGATACGGAATCACTAATAATACCGAGTGGTAGTAGATCGATAAAAATGTTACCACACATGTGTCACTTCCCTGGCGGGACAACGTTTCATCGATTTCAGTACTACCCCTAGGTACTACCCCTAGGCAGTCAACGAATGTAGTATTTTTCAACACTCAACGAGAAATTTCGCATCTCCGTGCGGCAATGTAATATAGCCTATCTATTCCGTTGCGGCTATATGAATGCGTGAGCCGGTGCCGTACTTGTACGCAGGAGTCTGAGGCTTTCCACTAACGTTTCTTAACGCAAATTGCGAGGTCGCAGAGAAATCATCTTGGACTTCGACAAACGCCTCCCAAGCCATTGTGTATTAATAATCCCATAGGCTTACATCGAATGGGCGATGCAGACAATATGAAATATTTTTGTGTCTATTGCAGGCGAATTAATGAAGCACAAACTCAACACACATCGTGCTAACCTTTCAAAAAAGTTTCGATGTCTTCACAACAGACTTAAAGAACACGGAATATCATCAAAAAAATGTTTCAAAAGTTATTTTAAATCTCTGATATGTAGTCGAAACTGGTCAGAGTAACTTTTAAAAGGTATATAATTTATTTGGAAGAAAAATCAAAACACCACTTCGTCTTCGGGCATAAGAGTGCATATGGATCTTACCTAACTGTAGACGCGAGTTTGTCACATGCTTAAATTTGTCCAAATGCGCGTGCGGTTTCAAACGCTTTCAAAGCGACAACTTTATCACCATGACAACTTCACCATGCCCTTAAGTTTTTTTTTTATTTTTTTAGTGCTTCTCGCCCAAAACAGACCACTGTTTACTTAAGAGTTTTTTTCATGACATGAAAAAACAACTTCATTAGGCGAAACTGTTAGGTCGATTATATCAAACCAACAGAAAAGGCGAACGTGCACAATAGCAGAAAGGCGTTTGTATTTAGTTTGTTTTTTTTTTTGGCTTTTATGTGCGTCCTTTTTTAAAACCGACTTCTATTTCTGTTGATTAGAGCAATACACACAGCTGCTTATCTAGAGAGTAAATATGCGAGAGTCAGCAAAGCAATTTACACTTTGTTTCCTAAATTGAGCCTCCAAGATCCGTCAGTATGGCAACTGTGTGATGCAAAGTGCAGTATTTCTGGTGATGTAGAGATAAGACGGGGGACCAAGATAACATGAAATTCAAGTCCACTTCCTTTTCCGCATTAAACGATCAGTCGAATTAAATCAGTAAATTCAATGTGCACGAACCTTCTGTACAAACACTGCTTCTTTCGAACATGAAGAATGCGCTCTTCATTTAAAAGAGAACAAAATACTCTTCATAGATTAGCCTTGTTTTTTCATCTTGCCTTGTTGTTTAATGCAGGGACAAGAGGTATCGCCATATTTAAAGGTGTCCACTATATGTTTGCTGACAGAGAAAACATTCTGGTGCAATAAATCTTTTTTACTTAAATGACTTAAATAGATAAAGTTTCAGTTGCGCCTAAATTTTATTGTCATCCGGAAAGAAAACGGTTGGAGATTCTACTTGTGTTCATACACGCACTCAAGCATAGCTTATTACTGAACTACAATTACAAGAAACGGGAATTTGATCATTTAAGGAACCAGCTTTTCATATTTGATATGTTTAGAATACGGCGACATGGTTATTTTTAAAAATTATGTGTAGAGCCTGTTCCTCGATTAAAACTCGATAATAAGGAATAGCTACCCAGTTTGTTCTTTTATTGCCTTGTCTCCGTGAACTGAACTGAAACCCAAGCAAATCCGAAGACCATCAATAAAAAGCCCAACCATGGAAAATAAGAAACCTCGTAAAATGTTAATGAGACAAACTAAAAAGAGGCAGAATATATTGCATGCAGTCCATTTGAGAAATTTTCCGGACGTTACGCCGCAAACCAATCACGTCACAGGTTAGTACGTGACGATTTTAGGGACGTGATTATTTAAGCAGCAAAAGGAATATAATTCTCATGTTAAACCAGAATAGAGGTGAGTATTGAACTATTCGCGACTGATATCAAAAGATTTTACTTGATCGGGATGAACATGCAAAACACTTCTGCAAGTTGCATGTTTTCTAACAAGACGAGAGCCAATGAAAATAAGTTTGCTTGCGGGGAGTTGCTCTACCTTAGTTCAGCTGTACTCATGTTTATTGTCGCCACAGTCACTACAGTGGGAAACTCTCTTCTTCTGCTGACCATCAAACAGAACTTCCACCGACTGTTTCGAGCTCCGTCGACCTTCCTGATCGCCAATCTTGGAGTGTCGGACCTGCTGGTTGGTTTACTTGTTGGTTACACTGTCGCTGTTAGAGACGTGTTCCGTTATCATCAGCATGAAACCACCGACTATATCCGAGTTTTTATCGAAGTGATCGAAGGGTTGACCCTCTACATAAGTAGCTGCACCATTATCGCTTTATCCGTAGATCGATACATCGCCGTGTCAGATCCGATGGGATATCGATCACGTATCACGAAAGAGCGCATCAAAGTTTTTGTGTTACTATTGTGGCTATCGGCAGCTCTTTTGTGTTGTCTACCGTTGACGGGTTTGCCAAAGAGGGTTTATAGCATCGTTTATCTGCACACCCATGGTACAATTCCCATATTTGTATTGACGTTGATATACTCCAAAATGTTGCGTGCGTTCTCGAGCCATCAGCGACAAGTGGAATTCATTCAGAACACGACGATAAACAAACAGCGTGAAATGCAACTCGAGAGGAAAATGACATATACTGTTTGCATCATTTTGGGATTGTTCTACCTGACGCTGCTTCCAGCCTACGTCACCTTTCATCTGTTGTTTGTATGCAGCGCACCCAAGGAACAATCGATAACCCTTCTGAAGGCCGACTTTGTTGCGACGAGGTTTTTGTTTCTGAACTCGGCTGTAAATCCGTACGTTTACGCCTGGAGGCTGACAAAGTATCGTCAAGGCTTCTTGCGATTACTACCTCTTTTGAAGCCTAAAGGAAGAGCACGTGTCCCGGATGTAAGGAAGCTGGATGCCTCTCAGCTGTAAGACGGAAACGGGACAAGAATGCTGAAAAAATGCAAACAAGAAAAGGGAATATTTTAGATGGATCTTTGTCACAGCAAAGCGGTAAAGAAGTTAAACATTAATTTGCATGAAAGGAGACCCAAACTAATCATCGAGTTTAATGAACGCATTGTATCACTTTTCCATAAATTGTGGACTGCATTGAAACTGTTTGCTGCTTCTTTGGCTATTTTATACCAATGCAGGACTGATTTACTACTTGAAAACGCTAGGCTTGCGATTTTTAACTTTCCACTTTAATATCTATTAAACGGGAGAGAAAGTAGTTTTTATTTTTTCAACTTTGAGAGTGCTTTTTTAGCATTTTAATTTCTTTTTCGACTTCTATTGATAGGTTAAGTTTTGGTATACGTTAATGTAAATACTGTCCCTTCATAACGTGCAAAAAGCTTGACATAGAGCCTTTGAGGTCATGAGAACTGCAGACATTAAAGGCAGCTGAAGTAACAAAGATACGACTGAGTGGTAATTTTAAGACTTGTAGTCAAAGTTGTGAGAACTTACATAATTTTGCATGTACTGGACTTTTGCCTGAAATACGAAAGTAAACTTATCAAGCGAATGGGACAGAAGGGTTTGTTTTGAACGTCGCGTTTTCGAAAAATTGGTGACAAGCCTTGCTAAGGAAATCCGACGTTCTTCAATTTGAATTCCATGTCCATCCTTGCCATCCATCACCTTCTAGACACAAAAAAAACAAATGATTTCAAGTTAAAAGATATTAATTCATAAAATTATTGCTAATACTTGAAGATGGCCTCAAGATTCGTCATCAAGACTGACTTTATCTTGTTTCGGCTTTAACTTGGAGTGGTTTTAAAATAATAATCAAAACCAAAGTGATTACTCTGCCTAGCAATCGCACAGATTCACACTTTCAATCACCATTGAAAACTGAAGTCAAATGGATGTCGGTG
>OX453287.1:13624865-14014865 GCA_949710005.1 Ricordea florida
CTTTTGCCAGTGAGCCATGTGAAACTGAGCTTGCTGAAGTGGTTAAGATTTACAGCGAAGATTTGGATCATTTCAAGTTAAAAGGACAACGTTTGCTTTTACCACAGACAGCAGAGTCAATGGGGCTTGAAAATTTGTTTTTGCGTTTGTTGTCAGTGATTTGATAACCTTCTCGCAGTTCCTTGATAGCTCCCGCAGAAAACTATTAAGCGAAATTTTTACTCTGGGAAAGCTGTTACTGGTCATGCCAGCAACCAATGCCGTTAGGGAAAGATCGTTTTCAGCTTTAAAGAGGGTGAAGACGTATTTGTGCTCAACAACGGAAGACTCTAGACTGAACCACCTCATGATGTTGAATGTTCACAGGGACAGAACAGATGCTGTGACCCTTGTGCACGTAGCTATTGACTTCGTTGGGGAGAAAGAAAACCTAGAGCAATTGTTTGGTAAATTTTCCGCGAACAATATCCCAAACAAGTTCTTTATTTCGACAAAGTCAACACAAACAGAAAATTAGAGACAAGAACTAAAGGTATTGTAGACAAATGTAGTGAAGATCTGACATGTACCAAGATGTATGCTTTAACCGATAGGGGATCGGGGGAGAGGCGTTAATGTGGGCCACTCAATCAGCCCCCACCCCCCTCCCCACCCCCCCTCCCCAGTCATTTTATGCTTGCTACGGGCCTGATAGGTTCAACTCCTATTTGGAGTACTTGGGTTTCCTATCAGCTATTTTGCCTGTGACAAGCTGAAAATACAGGTTTTCGCTTATTCAGCAGACTAAACATTTCCATCTTCTTAACAGACCATACACCTCAACATGATGTTTTCCCATGAACCTCGTTAAGCCTAGTAGTAGCGTGTCTAACCTACTAATCGGTAGGTCGTATTTTTTTATACCGTTTGTAGAACACGGATTCTTTTCCAGGGCATTCCTTTTCCAAGATGAAAAATAAATACGTTCCTACACGTATTCTACAAGATCGATTATTCGAGAAAATTAGAGGTAGAGATGAATCTTTTACTAATACACTGTGGCCAAATTGTAAACGTTTCAAAATTAAGCTGTAAACCTTTTCCACCGTGCTATAGCAGCAAATGAAAAGTTAATTTATGTTTACACGCCTATTTCCACTCACCAAGATTAATGAAGACGAGGAACCGTTAAAATTATTGATAGCCATCGCAGTAAATTTAATTCGCTTGTTTCTTGTCATCATGTTACATCAGATTTAGCATTTTAATCTCAGCCGAGCCTCCATGGAACTATAACTAAATTACTAGCATTTCAGGAGTTTTGTATGTGTGCACTGCCACCTCACGTACATTTTTGAAGATGATTTAGCGTACGTGGCAGGATTTTCGCCTACGATTGTTGCCTGCATGCTTGCACCAAGAAAATATCGTATATAGACTTTTAATTCATCCTTCTTGTCCATGACATCTCAAGCCTTTTGGAACATGCTTCAAAAAGCTACGACACTGTTTGTTCTGCGACTGTCGGTCTTTAAAACGTCGTGGTTTGTTTTAGGCGATACCATACGAAAACCGGATACGAGAATTACATTTCTAAAGCCGCCCCGTCTAAGTCAGCATTTTCAGAACCTCGAATAAGTTTCTATAATTATCTTGTTTCTTTTAAACTTTGCACGTACATCCATAACCAGTGGACACGCGCGATAGGTTTGTACTCAGTGTATTCTAATAAATGTTACAGTTCTTTCTTGCTGAACTCAAAAAAACATACCGCAGTTGTCATTTAATTTTCTTACTGCTCTATAAGAATACTGAGGCGAAGACAGGAGAAAACTGAGAAATTCTCTTCTCGAGAGTCTTGCTGTATTTGAACATGTAAGCTTGCAGAGCTGCAAACGTTTATCAATTTCTGTGGAATGTTAGATAATAAAACTGATTGAAATGCTAAAATTCGCAGAAATTAGCGAGGCATTTTTCGCTTGACGATGAATATAAACTTCGGAATGCTAATGGTAGGGTCTATCTTGCATTTTTGCCAAGAAAGCTTGGCTTTTAGACTGTGAGCTTGCAAAGGCAAAACTGGGTAGAGAATCTGCGAACCTTGTTTTGAGAAACGTTTTGAAATCGAGGGCCCGAACAGTAGCTAAGGTACTGTTGTAGTAGCTCCTTAATAATGACTGCAGTACTCTGTACAAGACGGAAATGACCTTGCAAAGCCCAGTCCACACAACTTAACGTCATTAAAGCTAACTTTCAATTTTTTTTATACGGTTACATTAGCTAAGAAAGTTTCATGTGTAGTTTAAGGAGTAATGGAAAGCCGAGAGAAGTTATTTGAAAACCAGTCTTCCACTGTGACTTCTACAGCAAGACTTGCAAGTTAAGACAATGTTCGTTGACTGAATTTAAACTGAAAACGTAACAAGTTAAAAAAAATGAATGCTTATTAAGATTTGTTCTAATACGTTGCTTGCTTGACGAAAAAGAAAATACGAAATAATCATGATACACCTGCTTTCAGCGGTTATTATCGCAATGAAAGGGAAAAATTTCAGATGAAAAAACCCGAAACTGAAAACGACTCAGTTTACGAAATCAAATTAGAATGTAACTACTCACTCTTGCGATACATGGATTATGAAATATTTCCCCGGCCGGTGTATCCCGGTTGTGCGGTCACGAAGGCAACGTCGGTAAATAAAAGCTGATATCATCATGATCGAGTAATGGTGACACCAGTCTGAATGGTCTTTTACGTCTTAATTAACGGGTTATTGGTACACTTTTCTCTTGTTTCGCTGTATTCTTTCCCGAAAACGTTTACTTTCAACGTGAAAACGGAAAGACTGGCTGGAATAACTGAACGCCGTGTAAATACGACACAGAAAGCCATTATGTTGCTAATAGCGCGATCGATTAGACACCAGTTTGCAGTCGACGAAGAAGACATATTCAATGCGTTTCACATGCACAATTTAGCAGGTAAAAAAGCGGAAGTTGACTTCATTTGTGGTATATATCGGAAAACCGTTTTTTCTTCATGAAAATCTTAGTCAAAAAAGTCAACTTCTCTCCGTTCACTTTCAAGAATCCTCGACTTGCAAATACAAATTTTGAAATCAAATTAAATAACAAATAGTCTCTTAGATTTACGAGACATTACTCTATATTGATTGCGGTTCCCACTCACGAAATAACCACAGCTCCTGTTCGCTAAAAATAGATAATCTTATCATGGTTTAGGGATGATGCCCCTTTGAATACTTTAGATCGCCTCAGCACTGCAGTTTCGTAATTGCAAAAATTGTCGAAAAGGTAGACTCAAAGTGATTTATGTGTTCAAAACAGTAATACCTACTTCTGTGTTGCTTCTTTAAGATAGCTTGTCGATGCTTTTAAAAACATTCACCGTATTTAATCATATGGTTTGTGGAAGTTTAAAGAGTCGTCCCCCGTCTTTCTTTTAAAGCGAAATGACGAAACTAAAGATCAAAGTTCTTTGTGTTAAATAATGTGGAGTTCAGAACTCGGCATGAACTGAAAATTTCATTACCACAAATTTGTCCCCAACGTCACGGTTTAGCTAAGAGATAATTTTTTGCGAATAAAACGAAATAGAATTTACTGAAGATCACATTTTTATTTCAAGTTTGATATTTCGCGTGGCACAGTTCACTGTTGAACTCATTTGATTGAACAAGGCACAGTGGGTATCGACCACAAATAAAGACAACTTTACACGAGGCAAATTGTCTTTGTTTCAAAATCAGCCGAAAATGAAAACAATGATGAAGGAGGTATTAAGTGTTTGGAGACGAACTGGCGACTCGCCATTATACGGAAAAAGTAAACAAACTTCACGGTGATATTCTAGCAAAGAGACGGCCTCTTCAAGGGGTAAGCACCTACGGAACGCCACATTCTTCCCTTTGGTTTTACACTGCGGGGTCGATTTTTTTCTTGAGGCTTAGGTTAGACGAAATGGCTGGATACGAGATTCTCAACCCAAGAGGGAAACAACACATAAACGAAACCAACAGTCTTCATCAAGCTCATTGAACTCAAAAGAAAAGATTTTCTCACAAGGATCACTAAAAAGACGCCGTAATAAAGTTTGGTTTAGTTATTATGAAGAACTATCCAATAGGCGTTTCTACTGCATTAAACAACACTTATTACACCCTACCGAGATCGAAATAAATATTTTCAAGAGCAACTGTTTCCGGATTTGCATTTTTATTACAACTCTCCGGGTGCCACCGCCGCTTTCTTTCTCAAATCTGAAAAGAGAATCCTTCGGTAAAACGAGACATACGTTCTTCCCGTAGCTTGGGTAGCGAATATAGAACGCTCTTACCGTGGATCTCTGAAGAATGCCGTTGCGGATTTGAAAACAAAAACCCGCAATTTAAAGCAAACAGGGACAGGTGCTGGAAAGTTATTTTCATATGTGCAGTTTATAAATTATTCAAAGTGTTTGCAGGTTTCCAGACTCGACAAATTTTGATTGGTAGGCATCCGTATCATCTGAACGAAACACAATGCAACTACTATCTAGTGTGCCCATGACATACACTTGTTAAAAGATTACGCACAAGTTGCTATAAGATGAAGAAATACAAAGACCTGATGGTCCAGTTGAAGTGACCTCGGAAAGGGTGACGATCTAGGTCTACAAGAGAACAATATTAAGTATAGGGAAATGACTTCCCGTATCATCTGACACTGGAAAATATCTACACGGGTAGTTTGATACGATGCCGAGAGCATTCCTACTCAAAAGAGATTTCGATGATGGCAATTATTGCGGCGAAGGCACATTTCCTTCAATAATTCACCACGGTAAGATATGTATGCTTGTCTTAAGTATTTGCTAGAGCACCGCAGTTTGTATTGGTTCCAGGTAAAAGTGTGTCTGTCTAAACATGCCACAAGGCCACTCTCGCGTTAGAGCCGTGTGTTCATTTTAGCATTTTAGGTGAACTATCATACATCTTCTTTTTAACTTAACAGAGAATAGCACGGCTAAAGCTGACGACATTCAGTTAGACGTCAGAAGAAGCAGTAGGCCGGCCAAGATAAAAAAAGAGGACAAAAATCCTGAGTTTTTCAAACCCTTTCAAAAGAAAAAGAAATTCTCCTACCCTGCGGAAGTTCGAATCGATAGACGAGTCAGCGATGTAGGCAAGATCCTGAGGTTTGCAAATGATTTCATTAATAATGAAAAGAATGCGTCGGGGAAAAATGTCCAGAAAGCCAGCTTCAAAGAGTTCCAGTCACTTGACGAGAAGGGAATACTGCAAAAGGATTTAGCCTCACAGAAGCTGGGAAACGGTTCTGCGGGGAAAGAACCGGCGAAATGGAGCAATATCCGCTTGGATGAAGCCGAGAGGGTGTTACCTTCTACAAGTAGTAAATGTTTACAGGCAAATGAAGGAAACGAGTTAAATGATAGTGCCACCAAAAATCGTCACGACAAGGCAATACACTGCTGTAACCAATGCGGCAAGATTTTCAAAACGAAATATACGCTGTCCATCCATCTGAAGATGCCCGATCACACGCAGAGTCGACCGTTCGTGTGCAATGTATGTGGGAAAGGATTTCGCCTGTCCAGCACCTTGTGCCGGCATAAAATCATCCACACGGAGAGGAAACCACACAAATGCGAAGAATGCGGTAAGTGCTTTAACCGCTCGTCGACCTTGAAGACTCATCTTCGGACGCACAGCGATAAAAAAGCTTTCATCTGCGACATCTGTCACAAGGGTTTTCATCAGAAAGGGAACTTGCGCAATCACATCATGATTCATACAGGAGAAAAGCCGTTCAGATGCAACCAGTGCGACAGAGCATTTAACAAGATGTCCAATCTGAAATTTCACATGCATACTCACTCGGATAACCTGCCGTACCATTGCAGAACTTGTAGAAAGCGATTTTCTAAGAAAACAGATCTGAAGGAACATATGGAAGAGGTGCACGCATAAAACAAGAGTAACTCTATTTATTCAAAACGTGTTTGTAACTTTAAAGTGTAAAGACTTGTGGACGAACTGTGTTAATTCATCGTTTGTCAGTACTTCACTAATAATTGCATCAATTCTATTTTGCTCAGACGCTCTTTTCAAGCTTAAAGCCAAGCAAAAAGCTTGCGCCAAAATGCTTTTAAACACGACTTGTAAGAACATTAAATATTTACACTTCAAATTTTACCACTATACTTAGCACTGATCGATTCAAAGACGTGAAAATAATCCAATTTTGAAATTTATATTGTCTCACCAAAATATACTTGAGGTCTAATCGAAAGAGGAAATTCCTTTTCTAAGCACGTTTTGTCCTGTCATTTTGCTTTTGTAAGATTTTCTTATGGAGACAAGCAAGAGAATCCTTTGGAAAAGGAAATATAAGCTGTGTTATCCATCAATTTAAGTGCTCTATGCAAATACATCAAACTTTTGAATGGTTTTTTTTTTTTTGCACGAGGTTTTTTCTCTCCGCGGATTAAAGCAAACGTAAAAGTTGGCTGCTGAAATGAAATAAAGATAACTTGAAATAAAAAAAAATACTTTCGTTGTCGAAGTAACTTCATTTGCGTTAATCCTTCCCCTAGCAGTGAAGTTGTACCCCGTAATTGAGTTGCCCAAATTAACGCAGTTTACTTTCTATGATACGGTACAACTAAACACGGCCCAAACAGTTTTAAACACTTCCTTTGTTCGATACCGTTGCAAAAACAAGGCCAGGTGAAATAATTGTCGGGTGTTAATAGAGCAAACCAAGTACCGGAAAGTTCTTTTTACTGTCTTTTGTTCTATACGTTGTCTTTAAGAGGACACGCAGTTGCTCAGTATTTCAACCTTAATTAATAGTTTCTTTTGCCCAATCATTGTTCTCGGCAAGGGGTGTCGTCAAACACAACGCAATTGAAAACGAAAATCATAACAGCTCTTGTTCATTGCTCATGAATAGTTTCTTGTAAATTGTATTTCGTAATTAACTTTCTCGATGAAAAGGGGATTCATTAGATTAATTGGGATCACACGCGATTCTTGCGGGAGACCAAGAGGTCTTACATCTTCGAAGCAATTAAATTCACCGCGGGAAGCTCTGTTCAATTCGCGGGTATGTTTCGTTTTGCGATTTTCCGCGGGGAAATGCAATGTCATCGAAATCAAAGGCACTTAAATGGTTATTCACCGCGGAGGCTGCTGATCATGATATCCAACGCAATATCTATGTAAATCCCTATTCTTCAAGGACCGAAACCTGGAGACTGGAATTATGGAAACTTAGTGGCTGGAATTACAAAATGTGTTTTTGAGCTTTACTTTCATGCGGATTGTGCATTGCTCAAAACATCTATATATTTAGCAACTATTCGTAAACTAATTTTGTCAATTGTTCGAATTCTAGGAATATTAAAGTTTAAAATTATGAACATCTCGACATTTGATGCACAAAGACAACCCGTGAACCTTTCAACTTTGAAATCTTGATGACTATGCAGATTTTGCCCAGGCAGGCAACCTTTCACGATCTCACGAAATAGTAAACGTTTATGGTGACACAAACTACGTGGATTTCCTTATCGCAAACAGCACTTACAACCCACTCTAAGCTGAGAAGAAAAAAAGCAGCCAAAACTTTAAGTTGGGGTCACAATGTTATAAGAAGTGCAATTTTCCGCCGGGGAAGTCATAATTATTTTAAAGTAGAATTTACCACTGATATGTATCCATTTTTTCTTTAAACAAGAGAACACTACTATAAAAGAATCAGAAAAAAAATAAATAAGGTAAACAATTAGTAGTATCCGCTGAGGTTATTCAAACCCCGAGAGTGCGGTTCATTAAAATTTGAAGTTTAAGGAGAATGAAATTGTAAATGAAAAAGGCTTCCGGTTAGGTAAGATAAGAAATGGACGGATCTTAGAACACTAGATCGTTAGAACACTTGATCGCCAAAACAATTTAACGATAACGGATGTTTTTTTTTTTCTTATTCTTTTCAATTTTAAGTAAAGACAAAGCTATTCGCAATAGAGATTCATGTGGGTTGAGTTGGTGGAAGAGAAAAAAACATTCAATTTTGTTTTTTCCAAACAAATATAGCATTTCAAAAAAGAGAGCACTTGGGGTGTGCTGTTGACTGTCAAAGCCCACGATTTGAGAAACAGAACAAAGCGGGAAGTTTCTTTGAACTCGGTGAGTGACCAGAAAGCACTCCTTCGGAGTTTGCACGGTAAAGTGCATCCCGTAGGCAATAGTATATTAACCTTATTCAGTCGCACATGTTAACTGGCCGTGGGTGGCCTCTGGTAAAAGGTGAAAATTTGAATAGAAAATTAGTTCGTGGAAATATTGTGGCTTTAAAAGAACAACAGACGCCGTGAAGCCGAGATCTCCCTGTTCATTAACCCTTTCCTTCCAACTGCGCTTGTTTTAAACATCCAGTGCAGAATCGGACCATCTTGATCATGCAAAACAAACAGCATTTAAGAAAGATACACAGCAAAACGCTGTACTGAGTTGACTAAGCCACCCTTCTGTTTCTTTCCAGCGACTTTTGTGAGATAACTGCATTGTGTGACTCAAAGTAAGAGTCGCTGGGAGGCAATGGATTAATTTTGTGTTGTTTTCGTGAAGTGTGTGAGCTCTGACTGTTCATTAACTACTGCCGGCCGGTGAGAGATAAGAAATTTGAAAGAAACCTGCGGTGGAAGCAATGAAAAACAACTGCTGTTTCACCTTGGTGTGAGAGATGTGTTATTTTTTCTTTTGAAATATAATTTCTTCATGCAGAACTTGAATGAATGATTCAGTCAAAAATAAGGAAGAGAATTTGTTTTTATGGGTCTATGTATTTTTCCTTCTTTTCTCATGATAGACCATGATAAGCAGCTCTTACAAGGATATTGTTCTATTTTCATAGAAGAGTACTGTTTAGCATCTTAAACCTAAATGGACACATCTGTTGAAAACCTAACCGTTGTCAATCAAGTCATTCAAGGAAGGTGCTCGAAGGGTAAATCGCACAATCGCTGAACCGTTAGCTTAAAGCCAAATGTCCTCTGTAAGTGAGACAACTGAACGTTCTTTTCAATGTTAAAATAATAGTTTTTACTTGAGGTAAACAAATTAAATGACACGAAAATAGCTTTCCAGTTATCCAGTATATTGGCAGAAAATGTCGTGTGAATTCAAATAATTCTCTTTAGAATTTTGAAAGTAATCATTTCGTGAAATTTGTCCTCAGGCCGCCATCATGATTGACTATTTTAGTACTTCTCGTTTTAAACGCTGTAGGGTATAGATCAATAATGTTGCGCGTAACATTTACCTTGTAGAATTTTATACAGAGATGTTAACCACAGGAAAATTGATTTCAGTAGACAGTAAAAAGTAACAAGAGCAAATGCAAGTACTGTAAGTCAAACCCAGAAAGTTTCAGAAGGAACGAAACATTGCATTGCTATAAAATTTTTTTACCTTAACGTCTAACGCTCATGCAATATAGCATTAACTGAGTAATGCAACGATCAAATTTCCCGTGCAACGGAATTACAAGTCGTCTTAGAAGTTTGCTGTGAATTGTGTTAAAATTTCAGCTGACTTGAAAACATAATATTTGATTATTTGTAAAAACAGGAATTTCTTATCTCGTGGCACTTCATTTTTTTCTATGAAATGGAATTTCGACGCGTTCATATTTTGATGTGGTCAGTGCGTAAGAAATTGCAAATCTGCCGACGTAAGCAAGGCTTTTTGCATCCAATTAATTGAGATTTCTGTCGAACCTGCGACTTTAAATTTTAGATAACGGCAATTCCTTCAAGAATAGAATAATTACGTTGAAAAGCCAATAGAAAATATGGACGAAAATGTTTTGATTAGACTTAGAATTAAAGATGCAGTGCTATATTTTCGACTCTGTAAAATTTTTGTGAAAAACTTTTCGAAATTACACCGGTGGATATGTTTCATCAATTGTCCAAGATTCAACTTTTGAAGAACATCGAAGTTCAGGAATTCAATCCGAGAACTTGGCATAAATTCACGTTACTGCCAGAATTTGAAATTACTGAAGTTATATCATATGTGGTTTAACTTAATCTTCTCCAATCCTTTGGTGCGCAGGTCCTCAACAGTTATTGTTATACTTTTTGGATGTTACACTCGCGTTTCCTACTTCACACTACATTTCCACGTTTGCTTTAGATTCGTGAAATTGTGCTTTTGTTTTCGTTTTTGAAATATGTCTTTTCTTTTTCTTAAAAAGGAGCAAGGTCAGGGAGAAGGAAGAGAAGTGACGATGCAATGAAAGTAATAATGTAAACCATGTATCGGACAGTAGAATCGCTTCTCAGCCACTAAGTAATATAGCCTTGAAACTTTGCAATACAAAGAAACGTGAACTTAACTTCTGCAAACACAAAAGGTGAGCTACGTAAGGTCATGGAGGTCTAACGACTATTGATAAGCTACTGAACGTTGTAAGTTGAATTTGAGAGAACGTGACCTGAAATTCTTGCACATGTATATGGAAGAAACCATGTCGCGTCACCATTTTCTTTGATGGTGAACTGAACATTGGTACTCGGTTTGTTGTACTACGTACACTGCGAATTCTACTTGTGTGACAAGTCTTTGGAAATCTACCACACAGCGCTTTTGTACTGTTTGTTATATAATACACTGAGTGTTATTCTAACGTTTGTGGATCAAAGCATACAATGCAAACATTCACCGAAAAGTCACCGAAACGTATTCTACTGTGTAACAGTGACCTCTTTGTCTCTGGACCAAACCATGCAGTTCGACGTTTCTTTGGAATTAAATGATGACGTAAAAATTTTTTGTCTTTTGTACCATTTGTTTTACTATACAGTGTGGTTCTTATTTTTTCATCCACGGATCAAACTATGAGGTATGACCTTTTACTATACGGTGTGCAATTGGTTTTAACTTTTTCATCTGTGGATCAAACCATGCAGTGTGAACATTCATTGGAATGCTACTGGACAGTACTGTACTTTGGCAATGTTTGTTGTAATATACAGTGTGGCTCTGTACTTTGGAGCTATTTGATTTCAGTAGAGACAGAATATGCAATAGGACCACCCAGAACAGTGGGTCCGTTTTGTTAAGATTGTTGCTAAATCATAACAAGGCTTCGTTCGTTTGTTAAAGTGCATACATCGTCCTCCGTGTTTTTGCGGTTCTGGTATGTACAGTAAGAGTAGATAGCTGTTCAAAAATGGTTTTTCGAATTCCACTGTGTGTTTGCCCTGATATCGTCGCTCAAGGTTCCCGCTTGAGCCACACCCATCAAACTTGACCGAGCTAGTAAGGGGCATGGGTCTATTCCTGCCTTGACGTCACAAACTGCTTTGCATGCATGTTTATAAAGGGTGATTACGATTGGCAAATCATGATTTAGATTTTGAAATCTGGATTTCGGATTTTGGAATAAATCATGAAATCCAAAAATGGATTTCGACTCCGAGAAACCCCTCTTCCAGGTGGATTTCAATTAAGAAATCCAACCTCGGATCTCATGGACTTCCTTCTTTAAGGTTTTTTTGGGAAATCCGAAAAGGGATTTGCACAACTGTTCTCGTGATCAGCGGTCTTGCGATCAACATAGCATGGCGGACCAAAGGCAGAGGGCACTGACTATGATGGTTCTTATTTTTGAAGAGTTCAACTCAGTTGTTAGATAATACTATTGAAAGCGAACTGGAAGAAATTTATAATAAAGACTCACATGATACTCTGCTACTTGCCCTGGTCCCGATTGTTTTCGCAGTCATTTTCACATGAGCAGAGAGAGTGTTTCTTTTGTATAAAGTCTACTTGGCGGTTAACCAGAGATGATCCCTTATCAAGCTCATGATTATTCAACATCAAAACACTTTTATCGCTTACACGAGACAAGATTATAATATATAAAATGCAGTGGCATTTCCGCATTATAGTTTCAAAATGTCTGAAGCAATATTTATTTTTTGACAAGGTTTCTGCTTCTTACTGGCTTAGGCTCTGATACATATGAATAAAGCGACTATAACCAAATACTCGGTAGACTCTGCCTGAACGTCGAGCATTAAAACGTTCGTTTTCGAGATTTCGACATCCTAAAACACATTTTCTTATAAGTATACTGTTTTGGAACGGGCAGTATTATTCAAAGACAAGGTTCAGCGAAATATTAGAGTAATGTATTAAGAGTTAAAAAGATACATCATACAAAAATAAAATGTACTTAGTGAGGTGTTTGTATCGTTTAAGTTAAACCACAGAAAGTCAACCCTCAACTGTGATTTATTGACTACATGGACGAACCGACTTCAAGAAGAGTGGGAGTTCCTTTCTGACCATGTGCTTGCATGATTGACAGGTGACAAAACACTACACTTAGGCGGCTTTGTGGGAAATTAATCAAGTCAAGAGTCAGCTACAGTTTACTGTGTGAGATGCCGTAAAAATCAATTCTGCGAAAACAAAGATGATTTCAGCGAGGCAATGCTTATCAGGCTAGTGGCGGAATGTGTAAGAGGGAACATGTTTAGTGGCGTCAAGTGTGTCAGTCGAGACCCGTTTGCAGAGAAATAACTCACAATAAACAACAGAGACAACGCTGCCATTTAATGCATTCAGTGAATGACATAAATTAACAATTGTTGGATGAGAGTGAGTCTGATGTGAAGAATTATGCAGATCGAGGAGGCCGAAGGCTGAGGCGGATAACATTCTACTACAATTAGCGTCAATTGTGGTCAACATTAGGATAATAGCATGGACTTTTGGACACTTGAAATCATTTTGCTGGATATGACGAATTAGCCAGGGCGTTTTGATCAATCAGAAACAGAGAAATATTTTGAATAAATAATAATTGATGTTATATTTGCTGACATAAGCATTTTGCGATACTGAAGTGAGTGAAGGTTGTTCGGTGGGCAAAATTTTAACGAGGACGCGAACTTTGTGTGAAAATTGAACTGAGAGAATTCATGCTGGATTTGAAATTGTAATTTTTCATTTCATAATCTGGGTTTAGTTGCTGAACGCATGCTGAACAGCAGTGCACTGTGGTACTGTTTGTTTTGCTATGACTCTGTGGGTCAAACCATACAGTGTGACCATTCTTTGGAAGGTTACTGAACAGTTCTGTAATGTGGAGTTGTGTAGAGTGGTTCTTATTTTTGAGATGACATCTCGTGAAAGAGAGTGATGTTGGTAAATTAGAGAGAAATGTTTCAAGTAAAACCCTGCGGTTTTAAAGTGCGACTACTCGAACCAAGCGGCCATCCAAACAAACTTTCATACAAATTTTGAATGTCTGTTTTTGTCGCTGAACAACAGAATTCTGGCGAGTTTCTACCGACGAAGATGATTCTTTTTCAATCTTGATAGGTTTTCTACAGTTATAGAACAAATTATATGCATTAAAAGTGAAATATAAAACATTTGTAAAGATTCACCCGTTAAGATGCGCGCTCGTGATTGGATAATTTGAGTGAAAATTTATTTAGGCGGCCTTGGTTCGAATAGTCACTCTGTAATTCAATGTCTGTTAACAACAGGCCTTAAAAACGCCTCGTCAAACACCACTTTGACCATTTTGTTTAATCATAGCAGGTGCAACAAAATTTTCTGCCAACTTGAAATTTCCACGCAATAAGATGCTTTTAGACCATCCTTTAAACCTAGTAAACTTTCACTCCCAAGTTCTTAGTAGCAATTTTCCTTAGTGAGTGTCCTAAAGGACTTTATATCCTAGTTTGGAGAATTTTATATTACTTCGATTGAGTATAGTCCAGTTGATAATCTTCTACGACAATTATCATCAACTGTATGACATTATCGGTTACTGAGAATAATGACAAATTGCATCTTGGAAGAGAAAGGGGTGACCTCTTCTGTCACTAGTGGTTTCTTTTTTTTTGTCAATGTCCAGTTTTTTTTTTTTTGGTTGATTGGTGGAAATTGAACTAAACCTTTATGTCTATGTAACCGATATTGACATATATAGTTATTGCTGTAAACTTTGCATTAAATAGATTGCCAAGTAAATATTCTTCCTTTTCCTAGCGTCTGCGGACACGTGTTCGTTAGCTTTGCGCGCTTAGTGGCCGTGCATATATTATGGTTGTTGTTGTTGTTGTTAGTCCGCCGTCTTGCGGCTAAGTTCCTTTCCCATTAAACCTGTTCTTTCGTTAAATGGTTCGTGTCATTTACTGGGACGAACCAGTTAACGACCCTAAGAGGCTTTACTGATGATGGTGAAGAAGTTCCCAAGCACCGCTAGGCGACGCTCGGCATAACAAAAGTGTACACACCTTGAGCTCATGCTTGGAAAAATTGCCAATTATTGTCCTGTTATCTCTAGAAATTTCATTGTCAAAAATTCCACATCAATCAGTTCTATCTGGTAAATGATCCGTATGCACTATGGGTTCCAATCCACCGGAGCACATTTTATTGATTATAATAATATCAGACTAGAACACGATCAACGGCCAGAAGATCTTTTTCAGCGCCTGATGTCCTTCGTCGAAGACAATCTACTCATCGCTAACGGCAACATTACTCATCCCGGCGAAGCAATCCCTATCGATGAAGAATTAACACTAGTCTTGAAAACATGATTGTCCTCACCTGGTTGAGACTTGTTCACCCGGACTTACCGAACCTGGTTAAACAAATTAAATGTACGGTACCTAGCTACGTTCAAGAACCCTCGCCTCTCTCAAACCCGAGATCTCCCAAGCATTAGATTCCTAGCTCGACGAGCTCTGCACAGCTGCTGATTCAAAAGCACTACGAACTGCCGAGTCAAGTGATTCTAACAAGCTACCTACTTCCAGGCGCAAGTCTTTACCAGACGTCCCAGATCGCGCCCCATATGCAAAGCACCAAGCCGTGTAGATCATCAACAATACCTGAGCAAGTGCACCTACTTACCCCCCGAGGACCGCCTCTTCTTCACCAAAACCAGATCGGCAACAGTCGTCGAAGTAGACGAAGAAGATAGCGATAACCCAGTTACTTACCCACTCGAGCCTCATGATATTGAACCAACTGACCTACCATCGGCACGAGCAGTATCGCAAAGAGTCAGCACAAGACGTTCGCCCCAACTCAATGCTTTCTACCGACAACATCCAGTCAGATTAACTCTTGACACTGGCGCTGAGACCAGCATGATTAAAGCATCACTTGCCCGGTCACTCGGTCTCACCACAGAAAAGTCTTCTCAACAAGCATTACAAGCCGACGGTACAACACCACTAGCTGTTGTCGGAGAGGCTCACGTTTCTCTCTCTCTCGCTCCAATAAGACGGTTTAGATGTTGACATCCTGGCTGGCATCCCATTCCTGATCAGCAATGACATCTCTGTACGCCCAGCCACTCAGCAAGTAACTATACAAGGCTCTGAAATCATCCAGTACCACACCGACGAAAGGAACAGTGCACAACCCCAAATCATTCGTGCAGCAACGTAATATGTGTTTCGCTCATCAGGACCCACTACTGGCATCTAGCCTGGAGGATACCTTGAGATACTGCCTCACCTAAAAAATACCCAGTCAGTAACAAGCTGTGGCCCCAACCGTTGGGAGTAAAGTTCGCTTAGTCAATACATCCGATGAACCATATACTGTTAGTCGCCACGAACACATTTGTCGGGCTCGTCCAACTACTCCAGCAACCACTACAGGGACCCCACCAGCAACAACCCAAGCGGCCGACACCCGATGAGCCACAGAGACAAAATCCAACGACGTCTTCAAGCCAGATATACCAGGATACAATGGGGTAGCAGGCCCCATAGAAGCCCATGTAAACATGGGACCTGTAGAATACCCCCAAAGGAAAGGGGGTCTCCCCTAGTACTCCCGAAGCCAACTAATAGAGCTACAAAAAAAGTTTAACGAACTCGAGAAAGAACAGGTCTTCCAAAAACCTGAAGCCATCGGGGTGGCAGTAGAATATTTAAACCTTCCTTCCTTGTGAAGAAACCTTCAGGTGGCCACCGTCTTGTTACAGCCTTTGAATATGTTGGTTATTACAGCAAACCCAAACCATCATTAATGCCAGATGTCGATTCTATACTTCGCACCACGGAAGCTCCTAATTAAGTCTGACCCCTCCCGTGCCTTCTATCAGATTCCTCTCTCTAAGGTTTCAAGGAAATACTGTAGAGTAGCTACACCTTCGGCATTCGTGTTTACTGCCGATCTGTATGGGTATGCCTGGATCAGAAACCGCTCTGGAAGAGATGATGTACAGAGTACTCGGCGACCTTATCCTACAGGGTTTTGTGACCAAGGTAACTGACGACTTAAATTGCGGAGGCGCCAGCCCTGAAGATCTTCTATCCACCTGGACACAAGTACTTAACCAGCTTGACACGTGCAACCGTAGACTCTCACCCACCCAAAACTGTAATCTGCCCAAAGTCTACCACTATCCCAGGATGGGTGTGGTCACAAGGCAAATTGTCTGCAACTTCTCATCGCGTTTCTGCACTGTCCTCTTGTCCTCCACCCACAACCGTCAAAGGCATGCGATCTTTTATTGGATCTTACAAGGTCCTCAGCTGTGTCCTACCAGACTGTTCTTCGTTAATCGACCCCCTTGACAGCGCAATCTTGTGGCTACAATCACATGATAAGCTCCCTTTGAACGACAACCTTCTCCACAAGCTCAGAGTTGCTCAAAAAGCCCTCACAACGACTAAGGCCATTACCTTACCATGCCCCTTCGACACCTTATGAAGAGTAACAGACGGCTCTGTAACAAAGCGTGGTCCTGGCGTTACATTATATGCTTGCCACTGCAATTATCTCTATCTAGCTGGCTTCTTCAGTGCCAAACTCCGCAACACACCAAGTTAACTGGCTCCCTTAAGAAGTCGAAGCTCTGAGTATTTCTACTGGTGTCAAGCATTTCAGCCTGTATATAATTCAGTCCCAACAACGCACGTGCGCACTAACTGACGTCAGGCCATGCGTCCAAGCCATCGACAAGCTCTCACATGGAGAATTCTCCTGTAGCCCGCGGGTAACATCGTTCCTCACAACTGGCTGGTACCGCCAACTTGCCATCTGATTTTGCTGGTAGAAATGCTCCTATAGCTAAGTGTCATGAACCCGTGTGCCAAATATGTACCTTCATCCACGAAGCAGAAGACTCTGTTGTTCGAGACGTATCTGTTCAGAACATTATCGACAACACCGAGTCCCTGCCATTTACCACAAGGTCAGCCTAATGTGATCTTCAAAATCAGTGCCCCGACCTACGCTGAGTCCATGCACATCTTAAACAAGGAACGAGACCCTTAAAAAAGATTACCAACATTAAAGATGTCAAAAGCTATCTCTCCGTATCTTCAATCTCTATGGCCTTCTTGTCGTGAAACGCAATCAACCATTTACGGCGACAACGGAAGCCGTAAATGGTTGAAGCCGAATAGTCGTTCCACGTTCTGATCTCGACGGTCTCTTCACAGCCCTCCATGTTCGTCTAAACCACCCGTCTCGCCATCAGCTATAGACATTCGTGCAACGACATTTCTATGCTTTGGACATGAACAATGCCCTAACGAGAATTTCATCCACCTGCCATATCTGTGCCTCCCTACAGAAATTCCCACTTTCCCTTTGTGATTCAGACATATGAGGACCCACCAGATGTCGCTGGCATATATTTTGCTGCTGACGTTATCAAACGCCAGCGTCAATTAATGTTGCTACTTAAGGTGTGTTCAGCGTCCTACACCAACACATGTCTGATATCCGGCGAGAAACATGACACTCTACGAGATGCACTCACTCGCCTTATCGTGGAGCCACATCCTATTGACGGCCAACAAGCAGTCGTTCGTGTCGACCCTGCGCCAAGTTTTTTAGACACGTCGGGCCGCACCAAGAACATGAACAAAAACCCTGTAGCTGAAAAGGCCATACAAGAATTGGAAAAAGAATTCCTACGGCAAGAACCAAGAGGAGGACCAGTCACCCCTACAGGCAAGGTCTCTCTGCTCGTGAATTGTGGTCTCAACACAGCCAATTTACTGGTGACCAACTCCCACTCTCTGACTACCAGATCATCCTAACGCAACATCAGCAGAGGTCTACCAACCATCCCTACATCGAAACGTCCAAGAGTAAGTACAGCTCTATTCCATATCACCCGCAGATACACATTGGAAATCTCGTGTATTTGTGACCGTGACAAACTGCGTGCCCGCGATTGCTACATTTTTGCTGAGGTCAGCGACCCGTGGTGCCGCATTAAGAAATTGACAGGATCCCAGCTTCGCGCTACATCATACAAGGTCAAACTGTGTGAATGTTACGTCATTCCTACTCCCCTCAGCATGCTTCGTCCTGGAGAAGACGACAATGAAGATTGTGAAGATCCACCAACCGCTGATCCAATTCCCCACCTCCTCCATCCCCCCTCCCCTGCAGAACACATTTGCCCATACGACCCAGGCCCAGCAATTTCATCCACATCCACCTACCACGATACCACCCACGAAGAAGTAACCAATCTCGATCAGGAGCCTACAGACAAGACCCCACCAGTCCGAGAAGACCTCACATGTCCCCCGACCTCGCCCATTTGCAGCCATTACACTCCTCCGAGACCTCATCGAGTATGAAAATCCCCCAGTTACCTCAAAGACTACTTGTCATACTAAGCCGTTCCTTCAACTACAGACAATAATAGCCACACAGACTGTACTACTTAGATACACTATACGATCCAACTTACCACTAAAGAACTATATCTATACCGTCCCCGTGAGCTCTGTTACCCCCAAAGAAGAAGAAATGACAAGATGTCAAGACAAAAAGAAAGAAGAGATCTCGCCAGCAGACTCCTAGCGCCTGCGGACACGTGTTCGCATCGGGAAACATCAGGACTTTCTGGAAAACAAAACTAACTGTTTCCTTCGGGACCGTACATTAAGTATATAATATGTAAGCGTAACTCTTGTGTTAAACACTCTGATTCTTCTTTTTATAGGGTTCAGTTCTTGTGAAGAACGATTTGAATTGCTTTTATAATTGTATTGTATTATTGAACAAGCGATCGTAGATTTTGATTTGCTCTGTGCATTAAGGAGTTGCATGTGCTTAGTAGAAGACATGGTAAATACTCTTGATGACTGTGATATACGAGAAAAAGTCATCAATATATATTTGATTAATGTACGTGAACGTAATAGTGGCTTAGTGTCAGTAAAAGTGCAAGAATTCAGATTTCGTTATGTAAAGTGCGTACATCATGACTGAAGTCGTGTTGATGCGAATGTCATGGGTATAAACGCGTGAACAGAATGTGAACTAAGCAGAGTATCAGTGAATTATATACCTTATTCGATGTTTTACGAGATGATAACATAAAGGGCAAAATTACTGAATGCTGATTGGTCAATGGAGAGAGTATTTCTTAATTTCGCTTGTGAAGAGGGCAAAATTACTCGCTTACGATTGGTCCTCAGGTTGCATAGCAACAGCCTATGCTATCGAGACGTTGTTGTTAAAATTATTTTGTAATAATGGCGTCTCGTTTGGAGATAGTTGACTAGGAATATATCGAAGAATTAAAAGAGAAAAGGGAAAATGAAAACAAGAAGAAAAGCACGGAGTGCTGGAAGAACGTTTCAAAAATTGGGTGAATGAAAGAAACTTCCAAGCAAATTTAGAAAAGAACGAGGGCTTCGGATTAGTGACTCATTAATCAAGAGCGCAGTAATTCAGTAATTTTCCCCTCTATTTCATTAACAAGTAATCGCAATGGGCCCTCGTAAAATTAAGGATTAATATCACTTGTGTTTTCAGAAGTTCTGAAAATACGTGTGATATTAATAGGTTACTAATACGCACGGATATTTTGTGAGCAATGAGTAAAATGTCGGCGCGTGTTATCTTGCAAAACATCAAATAAGAGGTTTATTATTCCACTTGAGTTTGTTATTCCACTTGAGTTTTTTATGTCATCAAGCATCTTTATCTTTTAGTTGGCTGCTGCAATAAGTTCGTCATCCAGAAGTCAAGTTTAAAAGCTGTTAACAAGTCGAAATTTGGCTCGTCCTGTCCGGCCATTTTGTTCTTTCTCGTCCTCCTCTAGAAACAGTGTAATACACTAGTGTACACTGTAATAGGCTGGCATATTTTGCATGTTCTCTTGACCGTATATGGCAAAATGACGTAATAGTGAAATAATAAGTTTAATTAATTACCAAGTTAAACATGTTTTGTGTTTGAATGTTGATATTATATCAATGTTGTTTGTTATCGTTTTCTCTGCACATTACATTATAGTTCTTATTTTTAAAGCTTGGTTTTCACTAGTGCAAGGTTCGATACGCTTAAGCTAACATACGCAGACACAGTAAATACCTCTTACTAACCGAGTTCGAGGTCCGTACTGTAAGTTACGGACCGAGTTTTTCCGCTTCGCGCTTGCACCATAAATCCAAGCGGAAAAAACGAGGATCCGTAACTTACAGTTCGGACCGAGAAAACGAGGTTTGTAAAATATTTATTATATCTCTGAACAAACTTTTCAATTTAGCGGGCCGTACAGTGAAGTACGACCCGTTAAATTGACCAATCACAGTGCGCGTACTAACTGAGAGATATAATAAGATGTTGATAATTAGCACCTTTTGTTAAAAATTTTCTCAACAAAAGGTGCTAATTATCAGTATCTTACCGTGTCTGCTTACGTCGGCTAAAGTCAATATTACGCTTATGCACTAGTAAAAACCAGTTTAATCCAGAAATTGTGTTTTTTACAAGACTTGACTTAACAATATCTTTCATTCTGTAACCTATTAATTATCAATAACATGAGAAATAGATCCCGCTTGAAACAAGGATTCGCTTGTCCCCTCTGGACATAAGCTGTGTCGAGGGTCGCAAACTGGCTTAGGGCTGCAACATTCCAGCCTGAAAAGACAACAATTTTCCCAGGGTTTTCCCCTTTGAAATTGGAAAATCAATCCCAATTTAGAATGAGGTTATCTGAAAGGAGAGCAGCTCCAGTCCACCAAGAAAGAAAGAAAGAAAAAAAAGCAGACTCTTGACAACCTCTAGAAATTGGGACAATCAAAAGAATTGATAAAGTAAGTTATACCACCGTAAAGAAAAAGGGAAGTGCTGACGTTTCGAGCGTTAGCCCTTCGTCGGAGCGAATTTCTTTAGGAACTACCCCCACAATTCTTGACAACCTCTGTTTTCTGTTTTAGTCTGCCCCAGACCACTTCACTCATGCAATTGCTATTTATCAATGAGTACAGCGGAATCTATTTATATCTCGTTCCACATACCGGTTTCCACATACCGCAAGTGGAAAGTCGAGGGCGAACGAAACAAGATCCCCATGACGCATTGAAGTTACAGCCACGCGATGAAAAGGACATAAGCCATTGGTCAGTTAAAATACTTTCCGGATCTAAAAACAGATTCTGTCCCCTTATCATAGTAAGAGAACCCAGTATGGAAGATGCGTTCACTTGTTAGTCACTATTTTTGAACTTTGAATTTTGAACGTGTCCTATCGAGTTTGGTATCAAAACAAAGGTTTCGATTTCGTCTTTTCCGCTGTTTACGACTGGAGCCATCAAAGAATATCCCACGAGCACAGAGAGCTTAGAAAAGGCCCATGCGAGAGGCCTGTTAAGTAGTTCCCAGATTCCCAAATATACACGGTCAAAGACGACATTTTGGCTTCAAATGTGTGATCAGAAACTTGCAACAGCTGACCAGGTATGATTATTATTATTATTTTTTTAATTTTAAAAAACCCATCACCCTTGACAGTTGACACTCACCCTTGACCCTCACCCGCGAGCCGCGTTTTAGCAACGCCGATTCATAATCAAAATTTAAAAGAAAGACAGGCATAATCGAGCCGTAGTTTTAGAGCATTGTTTTCATCGGACTACAATGTTCTACGCTGTGGAAGAGCTTCGCCTTCAACTGACCAGAATGCACTGCGAATTGGTAGAGCCTCAAATTGAAAAAAAGACAACAGGAAGCCTTGACATGTTGGCAGCATGACGTTTTGTCTTCGCGCTCTTTATACTGAGTAATACGTGTTCTTTGACTTTTTTCTCGCTGTCCTTGTACAGTTTTTTAACCGAGCTTAACTTGCAAGTCATCCCGAAGGATTATCTCTGAAGTTGATCTTTGACTAAGCGCATTGTAAGTACGTTTATAAAGCACTTTTTGTGGATGTTTGAACGAACCGCATGGCACATGCCAACCACGCTAGCTCATGCTGTTAGACGGTTCAATAGGTAATGATCGTGAATTGTCTCCACGGATGTTTCAAAATGGCGGCTGATAGTAAGAGTTTCACTTTAGTTCGCAATAAACAATTAAATGGTGATAATATAAATTCTCTCGGCTTTTGTCACACGATGTAGTCACTGGATGTTGATCGCGGCTTTTCGACTGCTTACTGCTAGTCTTCTTCAGGCGATGGGGTCAACTTATTCCGGCTCACCATTAGGCGGACCATTACTTGGTGTGTTAGTTCTACTCTGATTGGTGCGTTTCGATCCTGCTATTGTTCCTGTTTGCTGTGTTTTCCTCAGGCGTCCGTTGGCTTGCCGCGTGTTTGTTGTTGTGTTCCTTGATTGTCAGCACAATCAACATCCAGTGACTACATCCTGTGACAAAAGAAAAATTTATGTCATCATCACATTTTCCACGATGAACAACAACCCATTCCTTAACAATTAAAATCGTGTCAGTTTCGCTATACAATTTGCTCACTTACCGCCGGGAATGCCCAGCATGTTTGCCTTGCTCAGCAAGAGGCGACTCAGATGGCTCGGCCATGTTAGCCGAATGGATGACGGCCCAATACCGAAGGATGTGCTGTATGGAGAGCTTGCCACTGACTCCAGACCTGCAGGAAGGCCTATCCTCCGCTACAAGGACGTCCTGAAACGCGATATGAAGGCAGGCGATATCAACCCAACAGCCTGGGAGGCAGTGGCCGCTGACCGCAGCAGCTGGAGGCATGCTGTCAAGGCAGGCATTCAAACCAGTGAGAAGAGGATAGTAGTAAGGGGGGTCACTCTGGAACAAATACTGTCTCCTGATTGGTCGAGAACATGTTACAATTGAGCTGAATGGAGCTGAATGGGATTTTGGTGTTGGAGGTGGTGGCACACGCGACGGAGGTGGTGGCACACGCGAATTGTTGCAATTTGTATTTTGGCGGGAAAAAAGCGCGGGAAGAGGCGGGCGCGCGCGTGGGAGTCAGCGGTTGTTTTGGGGTGGGGGTGCACGCGCGGATGAGAAAAAATAAAAAAACACAACCGTTTTTAACAATGTGTCAACTTTAATTTCTTTTCTCAACATGGTTTAATAACAACAACAACAACTAACTTTTTAAGCAGCAAACTTGTCCAACATGTTAAGATAATGTTCTGCATCGTCTATGCTGTTCATTTGACTTGATTGCAGGAGAACAGGAGTAGGTTTTCCTTCTTCTTCCTCTTCTTCTATCTTGTTCGTGTTAACGTGGGGTCCAACCACGATGACATCCGATTTGAAGGCTAAGAATTCTGGGGTGATGAATTTTTCGGGAATCATCCAGTCGTTGTAGAAGAATCGGGTGTTGTCGTTGACTTGTCGTGTCACCAATTCGTGTCTGTTGTAACGAGCCACTTTCCCGGGTTTGCATCGTTTGGGTTTTCTTTTTTCATTTTCTTTGGGTAGCATGAGATTCCCATCAAACCGTCTGGGTTCGCCATCGACTTCCATGACAACGATTTTGGTGGTTGATAATGTAGTCTGGCGTGCTTTTCTTTTTCTTTCTTGTGGTGGTGGTGGTGCTGGTGCTGGTGTCACTGGTCTGGCTGGTGATTTGTCGATGTTTCTACCGGCATTGTATTGGATCGTTTTGGAGTTGGGATGTTCGTCAGCCCACTGGAAGTAGTTGCATGGACCATCTTTTATTTTGCGGTTGGCACATTTGAAGAAAGGTCTGTTGAAGTTGTTTTCCGTGCCAGCCAACACCATGGTGGAGAGATCTCCGTGTTCGCGTAAGGGTGGCAGAGCTTTGTACAATGGTTGTACTTTGTACAACAAGACGCTGCAGTAGTCATCCAATTTGTCCGTTCGTGTGAAGAAAGGACATCCGGTGGAACATTTGGTGTAGCGGTCAAAGGGGAACTTTTTGGCATTGAATGTGGTCAGATTGTTTTGGCAAAAACCACAAAGTTGATGTGGTTGATGCGGTTCCACAGGTCCGTAGGAATACAATTGACAAGAAGTGGGAGATTCAACAAAGATGCACATCGTTCGTGTTGTGGAGGAGAAATGATAATCCGATGGACTCGTTGCTTCTTTTTTATACGTTTGAAAAGAAAACCAGTTGTTTTCCTGTTTTCATTAACCTGTATAAACCGGTTCTTGTTTCCTGTTTTTCTTGTTTGCTTTTTTTTAGTAGCGAATCCAACGTCGTTTCATTAACCTGTATAAACCGGTTCCTTCCTGTTCTTTTTTCTTTTTGGATCTTGTCATAACAGGACTGAAAATCCGCCTGGATCGGGGTAATCTTGAAATAGCCTGTTTTCTTGGAGTGACGGTGGAGGGCGGAGTCGGTGGCATGACAAACGTTTCCAAATCATCTTGTTGTTGTTCCACCACAGGTGTGATGGGTAATGTTGCATCGTCTATGGTTGTTGTGATGGCGTCAGGAAGAGCCGCTGTACCTACGGGTGTGGCAAACGGAAGACGTCCTCTTCGCGGTTTCTTTTGGGGTCTGGGTCTGATAATGCGTACGGCAGGTATCTGTGTTCGGTATTGTGCCAACACAGCTTTGTAACGGTTCATGATGTTATCGTAAAGGGCCAGTTTTCTATCCAACGGAATGCTAGGATCATCGAGGATAGCTTTTATTTCGATGTCCATGTTGGCCAAGGAAAGGATGAACGGAGATGTGTTGATTTTTTTTTCTTGTGCCATAGTCAAGAGAACATCCTCTGGCACGAGGGCCATACGTCTTGCACGAGCCATGGTGTTGTGGAAAATGTTACCAATATGTCTACGTTTATACTTTTATTCTCCTCGGGAATGTCTCACCGCTTCTTCGGCTGCTAAACCTACCAGGACCGGGGTTAGAATGGAAGCCAGTGTGATTAAAAATCCACCACGTTGATTTAAGATGCGTTTCCTTTGTTTGACGGATGCTTTTTTCTTGGCCAAGGATCTGATCTTGTTGGCTTCGCGTTTCAATTTCAAAAATACTGGACGTTTCAACGGAATGACTCCTTTTAACAAGTTCAAAGAGATTTCGCTCAACATATCGATTTGACCTTTAGTCGCTTTTTGGACGAGACGCTTACGTGCTGGCCCTTTGGCACGTATAAAGCTCCGTAAAAAATCCGCGTTTCTTCCTAAACGTTCCATGCTTGAATGGTTGCAATCAAGGTGTGCTTGTTGTTTTTGAACTCTCTGTTTTCTTGTTCTGGCTTGTTTTCTTCTTCTTCGTGGTAGTCGTGGTGGCAGAGGAGGTTTTACGTTTTTTGACTGGTGGTCGTGCTATTGGCGGTGGTGGTAGTGGTGTGGCTACGGAGGAAGAGAATTCTTCGTCATCGTCTTCTTCTTCTTGCTGACCTTGCAGGTATTCCCAATAGAGGAGTTCCTTGTACTTGCAAATTCTATCAGCCATGCGAGTTTCTAATCCGAAGATGGTGGTTAGAAGATTGATGCAAGAATTGGAGATGACATCCAATTCATCGAGGGTTGCCATTTTTAACAGCTCGAGTTGCTCGTTTTGACTGGGTAGGGTCAATAACGTGGTGAGCAACACGTTTTTAACCTGACAGCTCTTATCGTCGTTGTTATCTACTTGACACATCGTTGCGACTGATGCAAACGATCAAACCGTTTTTTGATTTATTGCGTTTGACGTGTAGAGACTCGCGTGACTCGAGGACGTTGATTGGCTCCTTTGTAGGTGGTTGTGATGGTTCTTGTTTCGGTCACTGCAGCAATACGTCTTCCTCTCACGGCATCGTCGGCTCGTTGTTGTAGATTTTGTACGGTTTGTTGAGTTCGTGGAGAAGCACGTACTCGTCGTACGCGTGTTCTGGCTGACGTTGTCGCGGTACCTCGGGCTCCTGTTTCAGTTGGAGGAGGAGGACGTGTTTGACGACGAAGTCTTCGAATACGACGTTGTTGTCGTTGTTGTTGTATTCGCTGTCCTCGTAGTCGTCTTGGAGATATCCTTCTTCTTGGACTGATAGGTGTGGATGTTCTTATCAGAGGTGTAGCAGGTCGAGGTCCTGTCGGACCGGGTGAAATGGGAGTTGTGGGGGATGAAAAGCCTACACCTACATCTCCAATAGAACGTGCCGGTGATGGAACTGGCGAAACACCGGTCCGGGTGATAACGGAAGTTGTGCGTGATGACAAGCCTACTCCTACATCTCCAATATTACGTGGCGGTGTTCGTAATGCTGTATATCGGGGTGAACGAAGTGGTCCCGTTGGTGGGGTTCGTTTGTATCCGATACTTGGTTGTCGAGGTTGTAGAGGTCTTGTAGGTGGTGAAGCTAACCCTACCCCGGTGGAAGAAATGTTTCTCAAGTGGGGCGGTGTCCCGCTAGGGGATCCAAATCCAAAGGTGCTAGCGAGAGAGGCTGTCAAAGGATCAAATCCTAGAGGAGGAGATACTTCTTGTTGTTGAGCACGGTTGACTGATCCATCTCCAAACGCTTCACGAAAATATCGATTGGAATCAAAGTCGTCACTTCGACTTAATTCCTGCATTTCGTCGACAATTTCTCGGGCATCGAAATCGTCAACCCCTAGGGTCAACATACGCCCCTGTTCATCGGTAGGCCACCTTGTTGCCATGATGATGCAGTGGAAACAAATGATATTGATTAGTCTAACGTGACTTATTTATTTTCTTTGTAAATAATGGTTGGTCCTTCTAAAATGGCGGTGCGAAGACGTAGATCATCGGGAGACGATGGATGAAGATCAAACAAGAGGTAACCGTACGGTTTGTTCGTCGCATCGTGAAAACATTCCATGATGAAAGGGACACGTCCAGGATAAGCTTGTTGTGCCAAGTTGCGAACACCCACCGCATCTCTTGGATTCTTGAAGGCCACCACATAATGCGTGTTGAGAGAAATGGTGCGCGCGTATTTGCCTGGTGGAAATAGATTTTGCGTCAAATAGATACAAGTCACATCGTTGTGATGAGATCCTCTAGTGAAGAGATCCAAAATGTGTTGATCCTCCCCGCAATCGCGCATCAAATCATCCAACACCAAAATACCAGGTCTTTGATGACGAGAAATAACATGTGGATGTTTGAAGGGATGCCTTTATGAAAGTGAATCCCTTCTCGTTGCATTTCCTGAAAACACGGTTGAGGTTCTCCGTAACAGTAGACGATGCGTTTAGGGGCTCGGTCAAAAATCTGTCCGGCATGCCGTAATAATTGTCTAGCGAACGTGGTTTTTTCGCATTGGCTGGGTCCCGCAATGATCATGCTGCATGGTGTTTTAAACATGGGTTCGTCGTAAACGGATGACATGGTTGCACACACACAAATGAATCTTGGGTTCACCTTCCACTTTTTTTATTTTCTACAACGATTACTACAACATTGTTTTCTTGACACATTACATTGATTACAAGCCATGTCACGCATGGTTTGACGACAACAACGACGACGACGACGTGACAAATGATGTTTGATAAACGCTTCCACGTGCTTGTCGTTGGCTTGCTTATTGCTCGGGGTGAAACATTGTTCGATGGTTTTTAAACTTTTGCCTCTTGTTCGAAAATACAAATAATAAAGGCAATAATAACCACACACGGATGAATTGAGGGACTGCAGAGTTTTCTTGCTGCGTATGGTTCTTTTGTTTCCTTTGGCCAAGTACTTGGTGAAAGCATCCGTGTAAAAAGTGGGCGGCAGTCCGTAGCTATCAAAAAATTCGTTTTGGGTCTTGTCTGGGAAATACATGGCAATCCAATGCTGTCCTGGTTGACTGGCTGGATCTGTATTGGCAATGAGGGAACCGGGATACGTGCGGATTCGTTTGGGTAATCGATCGCTTGGAAACACACCCAGAAATGTCGAAGCAATGCACGGATCGCGCATACTTAATATCTTCAATTCATTGGTGTGCAACATGGTGTTCAGGCCAAGTCATAGGTCACGTTCTTGTTCGCATCAATTTCCATGACGTCCACATACTCTCCGTAGACAATCAACGTGAGCACTGTGGCGGTGGGGTCTACGAACACACCTTTTATGGTGACTTGTCCTCTGTACTCTGGATGCATGTGAAAGGCAGCCCCGCTTCCGTCTGGAGTTAAGTCCCACATGAACAGGGCAAATCCGTCATCCCAATCATTTCGTTGTATTTGCAGACCAGGGCCTCGGTGCATGGTTCCACCTCCTAACAGCAGTGAATTGTAACCATTCACATTACCATTGTCATCCAACTCAATAGCAGGGCTTGGATATTCTTCTCCATTGACTAACAGCTTCAATGATTTCAAACCATACAGCTGAAAATTAAAGGGGTTGCGATCTTTGTTACACACGTAGGCATCGTTTCGTACCAACCCCACCACCACACGGCGGGGTATTTTGCCCAAGAACAGATCATTCTTCTGGAAGCTGGCTTGTCCTGAAGCAATGTTGTAGGCTTGCACATCTCCTCTTTCCAAATGGTACAGAGCGGGTAAGGGTCGTGGTACCCCTCTTCCTGTCATGATGTTCAGGTGTCTCAGACGTACGGAATCACTGATTTTCACATAACGCACCATGAATTCACAATCCACGATTTTCAGTTTTTCTGTACCAGCTGATGACATGAGACAAAAGGCTTCCGAGTTCATGTCAATCCGTATGTTAATGTCTACATTTCCCACCAGGTACTTGTCAGAGTGGAACAGAGCATGGGCAGGAGTGCCTTGCATTTGCACGATCTTGCTTGTATCAATGAACAGTTCTCTTGCCACCAAGTTATCCACTTTTTCACCAGCAGTAGTGGCTGTTGTTTCTGTTAGGTCAAAACTTCCTGCTTCTTCAATGTACCACAACACACAGGTCATGTACGATTGAGCGCTGTCGCTCGGATAACTCAACAAATTTTCAATGTATGCTTTGTAGGCATACGTGTCATTTTGTTGAGTGACCAGGGTGTTGTTGAGCTTGATGGACATCTGCTTGATGATGCTGTGCATGAAATTGTTGACTGGAATGCATTTCTTGTCATCAAGATTATCGCCATTTTCTTTGGTGACTTTGACCTTGAATTTAATGTAACACTTGGACAGGACATTCTTGCTTCGGGATGATACGGTTGCCAACGAGCACTTAGGACCGATGTGTCAGTAGGTGGTAACTCGAACAATTCCAAAGCAGAATTTCCACCATGCCCTGAGGCATAGTGTTTAGGACTTTGCTCTAAATTCATGATGATGTTGTCGTCGTCGTTTCCTGATCTCAAATGATAGGTTTTTATAGCTAAAAGTCAATTTATCCGAAAATGTCTCTTCGTCGAGGACGACGTCGCGTTTGGCGTCGCATCATTCGTAGTTGACGCATGAATCGTCTTGCTTGGGGTGTTCCTTTCATCATTCTTCTTGCTCTTACACGTCTTCCTCCTGTTTGCAATGTTTTGCGCTTTGGTTTCCTCCTTCCGGCAACTCGTCGGCGCTTACTCGGTGGTGGGGCCGATTTCGTTCTTGTTGTTTTCCTCGGTGGTGCCAAAACCGATTTTGCTTTGGCCATCAAAGCCGATTTTGCTTTGGCCGTCAACTCTTGTTTGCTTTTTTGCAAGGTTTTTTTGGTTCTTTGTTTGGCCGCTGTCTTGAACCTTTTTCCTGAAAGAACATCACCATCAACAGCAACACCGGTTTTCAGTGCTTTTTTCGCCGCTTGTTTGGCTACTCTTTTAGCCGTTCTCTTAGCGACGGGTGCCAGTTTCGAGACCGCTTTCGAGGCCACGGGTCTGACAGCCCGACCAATGCTACGGAATACAGCTCCTAAACCATGACCGCGTTGAGTACGCGGTACAGGGGCACCTCTGAATACGGTGATCGGTCCTCCTCCTGCTTGTCTCATAGGAATGACGTAAGGTGGGGGATTCATAAAGTCGTCTTCTGAAGCGTAACGTGACCTGTCTACAAATGGTATGACTTGTCCTGGGGCATCCGTTATAAGGACACTTAATGAGGTAGTCGGTCTCTTCTGAAGTGTAACGTGACTTGGATAGCAGAGTCTACAAATGGAATTTCTTGTCCTGCGTCATCTGCTATGAGCATACTGATAGAATTAATGTGTGTTTGAGACAAGTTGAAATACATGGGTATCACAAAATCTTGATTCACCACAGGTTCTTTGGAAATCGCCGGAACGACTCTCAGTAGATTCGCATTGATGTTGCCCACAAGATGAGGTTCCACGATATCCGTATACACAAATAGGTTGCGAGGTTTGTACCGTGCCGTTTCACTCAAATTCACTTTGTGTTCAGGCATGAAGTGCGCGGTTGCATCCATTCGTTGGGGTAACATGAGACGGTCTTGGGTCAAAAGGGCTCTGTCATCACCATTTTTGCCTTCAATGTATTGGTAACTTCTGAGTCTCAGTTGGGGTGAAAGGAATCCAAGCACTTTAGCTAGAGGAATACTGAATCCCAATCTTGTTTTCTTCTTCAATTCAATCATGGACACTGTTTCTGTTTCCGGATTATTTTCGATGGTCACGTAGTCGGCAAGGTTCACGCGGATTAGATTCGCAATACTGGTGAGTTCATCGTGAATGATCTGGAAAATGGCCCCAGTCGTCGAGGCACCCTTTCTTCCTAGATGAAAATGATCGTCGTATAGGGGGTCATCATCATCATCATCTTGTATCACCACGTAGACAATGTAGGCACCTTCGTCTTCGGCATAGTGATTGACATAAATAAGATTGACGAGTGCCACGCTCCAGGATGCATCCATATAAAGTCTTTCGGGAAGTTCGTTAGTATAGTTCCCCGGTCTGTTGGTTTGATTATTGGTTGTCGCGGTATTGCTCGGTAAAATCATGTAAAAGCTACCTTCGGTCACGGCGGTCATCGTTTTTTCCGGAAATGCAATGTCACTTGTACCACACCATGCAAAAATGGAATCGGATTGCCCATGTCTCCTCTTAAAAAGATCGTAATCGTGTTGAAGGATTTTAAACGGACGTCATGGTAGAAAAGATTGAAAAAATTCTCGTGAATGATTTGTCCCGGTTCACCTCGGGGTGCCACCACACGTAAGATATTGGCACGCACATCTCCAACGACTTGGGAAGCCACTATATCCGAATAAATGTAGATGGTTTGAAAAGAGATGGTCGTCAAAAACCATGCAAGCGGTTTATCGAGGGTGGTGGCCATCCAAAATTCGTCCGTACCGTCGCGGTATTCTTCCCTTGTTTCGTCCACTCCCAACACCAGAAAAGTACTATCAAACTCAGCTGTATCGTAACCGCTTTGAGGAAAATGACGCCTTGTCCAAGAAAAATCGGGGAAGGTCTGTTGAATTTCTAATTTCCTCATGAGATAGGGATTAATAGCCAGAATGGAAGGTCTCCGTATGGTAATGGCTGGATGATTATCTTCGTACGTAAAGGCGAACTCTCGATCTGACAATTCTTTGCCAAACTTGAATCTCAACGCCCTTTCCATACCTTCAAACACATCTTTGACATTTCTGTAGTGTCCCTCGCCCACGTGAAGAGGAACCCACTTTTCATCACCATAAATATCAAGATTAAATACTTTAGGTCTTCTCGGGCTACCAATTCTAGCAAAGAACAGACTCTCCGGTGTGTACCCTTCACCCATATTTATCCATGTATGTGGGTAAACAATACTAGCCAAGGCCACTTGCCAGTCATCTCCGTGCAAATCGTAGGTGTTGGGTAAAACAATTTCAAAACTGGATGGATTGTTCTGCGGATAAATATCAGTACTTGCGTTGCTCGGGAGAAACAAGTAAAAATCGTCATTCATTCTTTTTTTTTCGAAAATGTAACGTGATCGTGACGACGCCTCCTTTAAATGCGATGGGTTCTCCTGTGTCGCCTCTTAAAAGGACTTCGATGGCGTTCAAACGGGTTAATCGAACACGGCTGTAATAGAGATTGCTAAAATTTTCATGAACAATCTCGTTCGGTTCTCCTCTTGGGGCAATCACACGAAGCACGTTGGCTCGTACATCTCCCACGATCTGTGTTTCCACCACATCCGAGTAAATGTACATGGTTTGAAAACTGAGACCTCCAGTACTACCATCTTTTGCACCGATAAACCAATGCACTACATCATTCGAGTTGCTTTTAAATCTATAATCCGCATAGTCAACCTGATCAGGTAGATCAGCAGGAGTGTAACTGTTATCCCATCCAAAAATGGCATAACTGCCAGTATCGTACGGACGTGTTGAAAAATCGCCATCAATACCACCATATGCAGGAGAAGTGTCGACATAACCAGGTCGTGTGAAATGTTCAAGTTCGAGAGCTTTGTACAGATATCTGTTAAAGGCCAATCCTGACATTTTTTTATCTTCAATTCTGTATGCCCATCCAGGTCTTTGATTTGCCATTCTTCCCTGGCCAGATTATCTCCAAATTCTTTTCGTAAGGCATAATCGACTCCTCTCATGACATCCCTTATCGTTTGGTAGTTACCTTCAGCCAAATAGACTGGTACATAACCATTGTAGTACCCGGGTTTATCCCGGTAGTTATCAGGTCTGCGCTCCACACTAAGTAAAGCCATAATTTTTCCCACATGATTGGATTGAATCTTGGTCTTGTCATCCGCGGGTCCAATGTTGACCCACGAATGAGGGTAGACGATACCGGCTAAGGCCACTTCCCATTCACCGTTCAATTCCAGCGTGTTGGGTAGATTGATTGTAAATCCAGTGGGACCATTGTCCGGATACGTGTCTATGCTTGAATTACTAGGTAAATAGAGATAGAAATCCGATGGAGACGTTTCAGTCATGTTGGTACAAATTGCGCCTTGTTTCTGAAGTGAAGTGTTACCGTCACTGTTCCTGAATAGAATGGAACTTCACTACCCGTTTCAGTCTTTAAAACAATTTCTAGTTCTCGTAAACGCTGTTGATGAAGCTTGTGGTACTGAATGCGGGGAAATATTTGACGTTCATAGTCCCCTTCTTGAACACTTGCGTCCGGCGTAATCCAGCGTATCACGCGCGATTTTTTACCCCCGTCAAACCACGGTTCAATGGCGAGATTCGATTCGATATAAAAAGACTCGATGGGTCGATAAGCAACAGGGATGTATTTCCTTAACCCTTGGGGTGGATCAATATAGAACGACCAGGCTTCTTCTTGAGGTAAACACACAAACATCAAGTAGGGAAGAGAAGAATCGATTCGAAATCGTCCATCTCTGTAAGGTGTGGTAATGGTGTCATTGTTATCGAGAAATCCAAGCATACGTGCAAACGGTAACGATATTCTGAATGTAGCTCCTGCTTGAAGATTAAAACGGTATCTTCCTTGATCGTAGCCCATAGCAATACCAAACATTTGATCAAAGATTGAATTGTTGGATAGATTCCTCAAAATGACACGAAACCGATGAGTATAGTAATCAACCATATTAATAGGACTTGATAACCATATGTTTTGCGTCTTTATATTGTTGACGCAAAAGTCCATATCGGTCTCAGTTGCTTCTACAAAAGGACGAAGATTCACATCCATTCCTTCATCCATATCACTGCTGATCTCAAACCAAATATCACCTGGAAGTATTTTAAAATTATCCGGTTTGTTCAAGAAAGGTGGAATCACCGTATACTTGCGTTCTAATTCTGGAAGCTCAGCATGTGTCAAAGCAATAAAACCTAAAAGCCTGGCCAAGGATAGATGAAGTCGAATAGTTCGATTGGCTGGAAAAGTCCATCGAATCCTTCTTGACACTGGATCGTAATTGGTTGTGATTTGAACCTCTGCTAAATCATTGGTCATGGTATCAATCACATATTCAAACACCTCGTAGTAACCAGGATACGGTTCATGAGGAAGTTGTTTTGCCACAAAAGGAGGATTTTTATCTTGGTCAACGAGTTGCCAAATCCTGTCTTCTTCGCTCAACGGTATTTTTTGGGTGTGACGCCACGTTTTGGGAAATACCACTTCGGTCAGTCCAACTTCCCAATCTCCTTGTAACACGATTTCTTGAGGTAAGTCGATTTTGTAGTGATGGGGTCTGTTGTCTATGAAACGAGCACTTATCGTGTTGCTTGGAAGAATCAAGTAGAAATCCTCTTGCGCCAACATGTTGATGATCAATGATGGAATCACCCGTGGAAACGTCTCTTTATGCTTTCTTCATGTAAGCGGCTGGGATCCATTGATCGTATTTGCTCGGCCAACCTCTCCAACGTACCAAGTATTCTTTCTTCCGTCCTACCCCTTTCGTTTTCAGGATTTTTTCCACTTTAAAAAAATCATCTTCTTTCACCCGAACTCGTTCCAGTTCTTGTTCGTAGAATGTTCCTTTTATTTTTGAACCGTCATACTCCTTTATTCGATACACGGGGGGTATTCTACGCAATCGTTGAGCCACCGTAAACACTTCTTCTGTCCAATTAGGTGTATACCCTTTTTTGAAAATACCTTTCTTTTTCGAGATGCGTACTTGATCGCCGACTTTAAACTTGTACCGGATTCGTTTCGTTCGCTTTACAAAATCGTCACCGTACAAACGACGCCAGACGTCTTGAGCATTTGCAGGGGTTACTAAGTTCGGTGCAGTCCCAATGCTGCGATGTCTCGAACTATTGTAACTATCCACTAAATCGTCCAAATCGTCCAGGTAACGGTAACTATTTACCTGTGTAAAAAACCGCCACATGCGTGTCTTCAACGTTCTATTAAAACGTTCCACGATTTGGGCTTTGGTTTCGTTATACGTGACGAAATGTTGCACCCCTTTGGATTGCAAGAACTTTTGAAACTGTTGATTTGTAAATTCCGTCCCTTCATCCGTCTGCAATCGATCAGGGATGCGTTCATCTTGTTCAAAGATGCTATCGAACGCCTTCACTAAATTTTTACCCGTCTTGTCTTTCAAAGGCACCACCCAGGCATATTTGGACAGAACGTCAATGACGGTCAAGAGGTAACGAAACCCATCATTTTCGTCTTTTAATGCTTGCACGTCCAAAAGATCCGCTTGCCATTGTTCATCCATTCCGTTCACCACCACACGATTACGTTTAAAGCGTTTTCGGACAGGTTTGTGCAATGTATACGGTACTTGGGATTCGAGCCATTTTCTTGTTATGGATGGCTTGATTCCTTTTGCGCGAGCAGCATCGACTAATCGCTTGACGCCAACAAAAGCAGCAGGTTCTCCTGGGCTGTAGTACACTTTGCGAAGTACCGGTAATGATTGTCTTTCCGTCTTTCATTTCTTCTTCTTCACACTCGTCGTGGCCATCGGAAATTTCAATGACAACCCCTTGACAACAGGCAACGTGACACCGAATACGTTTAAACAAGTTTTTCAGCAAAATGGATGGTAGAGATCCACGTCCTAAGCAAGGCATTGTACAACTAAATAAAGTTGATCCTCTGAACTGTGTTTTATTACATTCTCATGTAATTATAAAAATACATCATCACCAACCATGGTAAACTGGGAAGTGTCATATCTTGTTCTATCAACCACTCCAGTATGACATGTTTTCGTTTCACAGGTAATGTTAGAAAGTCAAGCATCCGCATAAAAACTGCCACATGACCCCCACATACGGGTTGTCTTTCTTCCACTCTTCTCCAACATTTCTGTAAATCCGTTACTGTACATGGGAAGCAACAAGGAGGAATGTTCAACACGTCGGTTTTGATTGAAAAATATGGAAGTAAAATATGGCACGTACGAAACAAACTGCACGTAAATCATCCAGTGGAGGAGGAGAAGAAGAAGAAAACATGGATGGAACTGAAGAATACTGCCAGGAATCACCTTCACAGCACATGTTGAACATATTCGAACTGACTGGGCTACCATTGAAGGAGACGAAAAAAAGTACCTGCTTTTTTTATTCCTTCTCAATATCCGTAGGGAAATGTGTCAAAATCGTTTTTGATCACACGCTTATCGTACACCAATTTATATTTCTTGTCTTGGGATTGCGTCACCAATTGTTTGTTTTTCGTATCACGTACAATCTTGTGAGGGTTATGAACAGTGACAGGTTCACAGTCATTGGCTCGTACCATGGCCGCCATGGTACGAAAGTTCACTTTCTCGGTAGTACGAACATTTAACGTGAATCCACGCACTTTACACACGACGTTTCCCTTGTGTGTTTTGTAGGCATAATTCTTAGGACCTGCCGAAACAAAGGCGGCAATGTAATCATCGTCACTCAGTTCATTGGTAAGTTCACCCAAATAATCACCCAATGAGGGTTCCCACTGTCCTTCTTCCGATACATAAACAAGACTGTCTGTATCGTAATAACACACTCTTTGACCCAGTTTGTCCATCACACGGTACAATTTAATTCTAGCTTGAGCTGTCGTGAAGGCTGCCAAAACAACATTAGTTCTGTCCGAAGCTTCCACAAAATCATTTTCTAACGCATAACACACTTCCACCATGTCCTCGGAAACAAGATGAACATCTTTCACATTCACGCTAGCACTAGTGAACAACTCAAAATAGCGTTTTGGTTCATTCACCACTTCCAACTTGGGTCTGTTGGGGCGTTGTCCCAATTTTCCCCACATGTTGTTAAGTATTTGTTTCCACACACTTCTGGCTCCTGCGTTATACTGAATCTTGTCCTTGTCCAGTAGAATCCCTTCGTGCTGATGATACTCTTCAATGTACCTGGCTTTGTCTTGATCGCTCTCACACCAGGAAGGCCACCCAGAGGCTTCCTGTTTTTTCTTTAAAAACATATCGATATAGTCTTTAAACAAAGTTTGACTTTTTTGATCAAAATGCCATACTTCATGTAATCGCACCACCCGGTATCCCATCTCTCGTGCCAAATCCAGTTCTAGACTCACCCACGTCCCCGTAAAGGTTCTTTCTTGATCCGTGTGTTCACAGGGGGTTTTTTGTAGTGTTTCTGCACAGGTTCGACACAATGCAAACATGAGTTTGTTGTTACACTTGAACGGTAACACAGAGTGATACAGTCCACGGGGTGCAAGTACATCACATTTGATGACACCAAAGTAATCTCCAACCTGTGCAGGATTCAAATTGTCCGTGATTATCTGAGGATGTCCCACAGGATACACTCCGTTTTTATTAATATCCGGATACAAACTTGTAAAGTCCACATACTTGATCTTCTTTCCTTCCACCAGCAATTTCGTGGCATTGGTACGCCCCCCATAAAAAGCATCACGCGGGTTCAGGGGAGACACAAAGTTTAACCCATCCACAAATGCTTTCACGTCTTGGTTCTTTTTTAGGAGCTCTCGCCACTGACATTCCCACATCTCCACGACACCAAACCCTTGCTTCGTCAAATAGTCAGTTCTTTCCAAGGTATGTTGATACAATTCATGCATCGAACAATTGTTCACGGGGTTCACAGTGGTACCGGGAAAACATTTGATACAGCCATGATAAAAGCAACCATGAAACTCATAAGCTGTGTTGGTAGCTTCACAATATCAATCTAGCAAATACGGTCCCACACGCTTCTCGCCTTCATTTCTACCGTGCCGAATCACTACATTATCTTGATGCGCCACATGCGCCAGCCATTGATAAGCGCAATGCGATTGATTGGCTGTCTTTCTGTACCCCAAATGAGGAATAATGGCAATGGTGTTCTCCTTCAAAAACATGGTACGAAAAATTAAATTGCATAAAGAGGCAATGGTCATGCTTTCTTTGAAAGGGTGAATATGACATAACCCTTTCACCGTGTCTATAAAATGACAGCAACATCGCCGCAAAATGTCCACATCAGATCGACAATAAGCCACCAGTTCTTCTTGCATATTAAACACCACCTTCTTTGTCTGTTGTTCTTGGTACCAGGTCAGGAACGCATCACGAGCTTCTGGTTTCATACCGTCAGGGTCATAGTGCTCAACATCCGGTATGGGTCCCACATAATGTTGGTTTTCTTCTGTATTGAAGAAATGGGGGAAATAGCCTTTCTTGAGTTCTTTCATGCCAAATGTTTTGGGTAACTTTGACAGTGGCATAGGAAAAAAATTTAAACTGTCAATAAAACGCACATTCACATCCTGTACTCGCATTTCCATGATCTTGGCGCCATTCATGATGGGGTTTGGTTTCACATTGTCCTTATACAAATAATCCAAAATAAAATAAGAATCATAACCCTTAAAGTTATGGGCTATGCAGGTTGCCCCGGGCATCTCGTCAAACAGCCAGGAGCAAAATGCTTCGCACGTTTTAAACACCCACTCCTTCCCGTGTTGATCTTGTACCACCACCAGATTAGGGACATGGATTCCAGTGTCTTGGGTGCATTCAAAATCAAAAAATAAATAAGTGTCCTCTTGTTCCTCATCATCCTCTCTCTTTCTTTTCTTGCCTTGTTTGGGTACTTGCATGAAACACTGATGATCCTTGTCGACAAACTTGTCACATATACGACACATCACTTCTCCACATTTATGTAAGTTGACATCCCGTCGAGTTCGGTCCAGCATTTTACCGCAATCTTTACACTTGAGATACTGTTTGCAAACAGAGATTCCACCCTGAGGTCCCATTCGACGATGATTCTCAAAACATCCAGGTCCCTGAAATGATCTTCGGCAATAAGCGCAATAGATCCATGAGGATATATCACCACGACATCCTTCTTGAAAACAAGATAAACACTTCTTCTTACATCGATGATGCCTTCCCTCTTCTGTGTTATATCCCTTTTCACATTCCAAACAATAATAAGTGCGTCCCATGAATCCAGACATGGAGGTGATGAGATCATAATGGCCATGATGTAAATATAAATAAATCACTTTCTCCTGGGTGGGACCTTTGAAAATAATCCCATTAAAATGTTCCGCACTGACAATCACCAGTTGATAGTGGGGTAATACGGCTTGAAACTTCTTCGCCTCTTCAATACCACATCGTTGTAGGGGGACTCCTGCTTGCTGATGTAATGTCAAAGCTCTTGCTCGTTGAATAGGTCTACCCTGATAGATCACATTATATTGGGGATCGTTCTCAAGTTTGGCAATGCCCACCACTATCGCTCTGGCCATACATAGTTCGTCCTTATTTCTTATTTGAATAAAACATTGTTTATCTTTCAAACGCTTGTTCATATTGATGACTTTCTTTCTTCCACTTCCGCTTGGAAGACGTACATGGACCAAGTTGATGTCAAACCTTTGATTGATGTACAATTCTTCATACGATTGTAATACCCGGTCCACTTCAAACATAAGCCTTTGATGAGTGAGTTCTTCCACAGGCATAAACGGTAAACTAATGGGCGACTTCAAATCACGACTTTGCATAACAAAATGAATCTGATCTCGTTTATTCATACCACGCGTCACATCTTGAATCATCTTTTCCAACACATTGTTTAAATTGGTGATTCCTTCTTGGATATTCTTAGCACGTGGTGTGTCTATCGTCAAACTATAATCAATCCCAGAGGTATCGAATTTCGGAATGCGTCGCCGACTTTGTTCTTTTAACTTATAGGCTGCCCTTTGTTGTCCCCCCACTTGTTCACTGAAATAAAAAGATTCACATTGAGTCTTCGAGCAACTTATCCACATCAAAAGTAACAGATTGTTGATCAACTTGCCCTTGTAAAGCGTTATCATCATCATCATCTATAACAACAGTTGTAACACCATGATCGTCTGGTTCCTGCTGTGCTTCCATTTGAGTGACCGCTTGTAACAACTCATCGTCATTCACGGCAGGTGTAATCATGTCTCCATCAACCATTAACCCCAGTAAAATCTCTCGTCTGTCAGAACGACAAAACTGGCGAATCACCCATCTCGAATCGAAACAAGTGAATTGATGAAGTGTAAATCCCAATGCTACACAAGACTGCATCCAAGGTTGAATCACATCACCTGGATTTACACATTCCAAAGAATTGGTCATAAACATCGTGATCATTTCTTCATCGGCTAGTTGACACGTCCGATGATCCTCCATGTATGGGGTCCTATGGGAACACCCATAACACGCTTCATTTGCCAAACAATTGACTCTGTTCCACACATGCTCACAATACACACGCGAGAACTGGGCTTCCATAGTCTCTTTACTTTCTTGATCCATGTTGTTCTCAAAATGAGATTTCAAAATGATATCGAAAAACGCCAAAGCTCGCTCTTTTTATACATGTCCTTTAGGTGCCACGCCCTTCTTTGTCATACCATCTTTTCTTAAAAAACAGCCCAAAAGAGGGGGGTGGGGGTACCCCCTATTAAAAAACCAGTCAAACCGGTTTTAAAACCGGTTTTTTCAAAAACGTATATAAGGGATGACACTGCTTCCAGTCGGTGTCTTTTCGCTCATCTCTTTGTAGGGTGAAGGTGATACAGGGTGGAATTTGTTCCAGTGTTTTTGTATTCAAAGTCAAGATGCCCAAACGCAGATTGCAGAACCAAAGAGGTGCTGCCAAAAGACCAGCAACGTCTTCCAGCGACCCTGTATCGCCTTCGCCTTCTGAATCGGACATTGTGATCAATGCAATTAACGAAGCCGGCCCATCAACCAGTGTTGAACCTGTGTCATCATCATCATCAACCAGTGTTGAACCTGTGTCATCATCATCATCAACCAGTGTTGAACCTGTGTCATCATCAACCAGTGTTGAACCATCCAGCGATGAACCCATGGTATCACGTGATGCTATGACACCTCCATCGAGTCCTGCCCCTGTCAATGATGATGATGATGATGATGATAATAATGATGCTCCACAACCACCACCACTTCGGAGAGAAGATCCTATTCCGGGAGAATGTTGTGTATGTTTCGAAGGTGAAGCAAGTCCGCCAACCCCATGCGGTCGCAAACCGCTTTGTAATCCATGCCTACAAAGCTGGCTTCGTAACCGAAGGTTTGATTGTCCGCATTGTAGGGCTCGGTTCCCCAATGACTATTTGATCTCGTTGGAAGAGGCAACTGATGCCCTATTGCAAGATCCGGAATTCCAGAGAAGGATCCGACTTGTAAGTACATTCATTCTTATAGATCGTTTATCAATTGTATACGGTGATACATGAACTTCGAGATCATCGCTGATATCTATATATTTTTGTTTAGACATATAGCGAAATGTGTCGTTATGCATTATACAAACAAAGAAGAAGAATGAAGACTTCAGACATTGAATTGGGTGTGATGTTGTTATTATGTCGGGTTTTACATATTGGTCCAGTTCGCCGTTTATTAAATTAACTTGGTTTGAAAGAGCTTTTTTATTTGATTCTTTGATTGTTTGATTGTTTTTTTGTAAATAAGAAACGTTCGTTTTTTCTTTATAGGAATTGATTAAACTGAAAGCTGCAAAAGCAACACTTAACTATCAGCATAACTATCAACCACGCAATGTTCACCCTTATAGATTTTTTTTCAACTATTATGTAATTAAAGATCTTTTACAAGGTGTTTTGTCATGCAATGAAGTTAGACGATATTCTTATGATGCCATGGTACTCGTATATAAGACGCTAAGAAAGTTTCATTGTTAATTATTATTATTATTTTTAAATAAAGAAAAGCAAAGTCATTTTTTTTTGCATGTTGTGAGGTTAGGGGTGGCTGTAAGGGGAGGTTGGAGGCCACTCATAAAATGACTTTGCTTTTTTTTTATTTTGATTTTTTATTTTAGGCACTGGATCATGTCATGGAAGCTCAAATGCGATTTAATTCTAAGATATACATACAAAAGGATCAAGAAACTATTTTAAGGATAACAGAAACTATATTATGGCTAACAAGATTAAACTATTTACTTGTCAAAGCAAGTCAATATAGAATTGCGAGTCAATCTTTATTTGGAATACCTGAACCTTTTGATACCATCGAACTGAAAACATTGTTAGATATTGTATAATTCAGTTTTTTCTATCTCTACACAGATGATTCGTAACCTGGATGATTATTATTATAATAACCCGGATTATGAACATTATTATTATGTACATGAAACGTTATCCAAATTACTCGTTTTCGAATGATAATCTTTTTTTCTTTTTTTTTAGGCCTGTAGTCGTATGATACATGGAGGTTTAGTTACATACCATGTTTGTCCTGTATGTACGACAATTGACACGATTTATTCACTAAAACGCGGTTTTCATCGTTCATTAAATCTAGAAGAATGGGATGCGTATATGATGTTTCTGCACAATACACAACACATGTCTGACAATTAGTTTATTCTACAGACTTATTTCAACCTTCGAAGGCAGGATAGACTCAGAGCCATCCGCTTCAACAAGGCAAAACAAGATCTATATAACTGTAACAGTATGCTCGAAATATTAACCTCAAGATTACAATATCACGAACAATTTCAACATCGTAACGTGTTTAGCTTTTAGTAGTATATAAGGAATGAATCAAATACGGATTTCTATATAAGCCGTTTTTCAGCGTGTAAAGGCCCCCAAGTATAAAAGGAAGGGGTTCCGATTTAGAAATGAACCGTTTTTGCCTATTTTCCGATTGAAAGCTCCAATTTAGAAATGAAGCGTTTTTTTCCTATTTCCGAAGATGAACCGAAGATGACCCGAAGATTTCCGAAGATTTTCCGAGCGTTTTCCGAAAGTTAATGAGCTATTTCAATTTAGACAAATATGCATACTATAAATCTTCGGAAAAACGTTGGCGCAACGCGAATCCTTGCTAAGATAAGAAAAAATGTCTTCCCCATGGGCGTGGGGGCTTATATGGGCGAGCGGTGATAAGAACCTTATTCGGGAAATGGGGCGTCGGGAGCTTCCACCCCTTAGCGAGCGAGTGAAAGTTCAGTTTAACGCGTCCGGCGTAACCGCCCGCTTGCGACGCCTAGAGCGTGAAGCCGAGGCCTTTGACTTTACGCAGCGTATGAAAGCGTTGGGCTATGTTGGGCGGCGCTTCCAGAGTGTCGATTTAAAACTAATCTACCGTGAGTGCCACCTTACTCACCAAAGATGGGTGAAAGATAAAACTGACGGGTGGATTATGCCCTGGGAATCCCACGAGGTCTTCATGGATCTTGTGGGCGATACGATGAGAACCTATATGACCATTGATGAAAATGATATGGATGATATTATTGTCTCATTGTTGAATGGGGAAAAAACTCGCTTCCATATGCAGAAAAAATTCGTAAAAATAATGATAAATCTGCAGGAAAAGTGGCGGCATTGTGGTTAAGTCGCCTAGTGCGTCTCCGGGGACATCCTTTTTTTCGGTCAGGCAATTAGAGAGTAGCAATCAATAGACCCCAAAAATGGATGTAATGGTCGCTGACAGCTTGAAAAAAGAAAACTATTCCTCTACTTACCTCTCGCAGTTAAAACTCTTAGCAACCTCTTTCTTAGAAGACCCTCCCATTTCTCCCCATCCCAACCCAGAAAGCATCGAGGGGTATCTTTCAGCCAGCCCTCGACTTTGCCAGCGTGTGGTTTCGGGTGAGTTTGATCATCTTACATGGAACTTTCCAACCGACCGGTGAAACGAGTGGTATATACCTAGACCAAGATCAAAAACTAGAAGGTCCGCGTTGCAAAAATTGTTGATGAAACAGTTCGGGCTTGATTTCTTCGAAAGAAAATCGATAGTAAACCTTGTGAATCGTATTGAGGACAACTTGGGGCTTGTCTCAGGCTACCGCCGGTTTCCAAAGCTGATATGGCTGTTGAAAGTGATCTTCGAACTCCGAGAGGACCCCGAAAGAGCAGCCCTGTGCGACATCTCAAACATTCGGCCGATGACGCTTCGAAAATACGACGCTCTATGGGCCAAGCTGAAGTCATCGTTCAACGTGGAAATAAAACCCTAGATTCAAGCGAGTTTTTCGCGCATTTCTGCGACCAGTTCGCTGCGAATCTCGGTCCGCAGCTTTGTCAGATCGAGGTCCTCGTTTTTTGTCAAAGCTTTTTGTTTAATCTCGCGCTTGAGAGTTTCATATTTTTCAACCTCAGACAGAATAGGTTTAAATTCGGTAGCGCTGATTTGGTTATCCTGCAAGGCTTTCGAAACCAAGTCATCGATGGTACTCAACTTCGTCTCACCAATCGCGACGGTTCGCTCATGCTTGGAGATCTTTACGGCGATACGTTTACCGATCTTGACCATAGAGGCTGAAACGATGCCGAAGATGCCGCCAATAGCACCCAACGGAACCCCGACGACAATTCCAAGGCCGGACAAAGAGAGGGCTAAGCCTGAAGCCGAAAGTATAACGCTCAGGCTTCCAGTCGTCAAAGCTACCCCGTTCAAAATTGCCCGAGAGCGGGTATATTTTTCCGAACCCCCTCGTAATGGGCGATACTGTTTTTTAGGGCGGTCTGAATGTCACAAATCTTTTGAAGCCGAAACGAATGCCCCTCATCGTTGGGGGCGGTGGGAACCTTTGGGTACAAACAATCAGATTCCATGTCCTATATACAGAGCTCCAACAAAACTTCTGCCCTGGTCGTCGGTACCGTCCAAACTCGAAAGAGATTTCTTTTTGTGGGGTCGACGGGGAGATAAAACGGTCGCAAATGCCACACTGACGGACCTTGAAGCTTCAAAGGTTCGACCTTCACCAGTAGATAGGAGGGTTTGCCACCTTCATACGACTTGTTTGGGTCCACCAAATCGCAGTAGATTGAAACAGAGGGCGGCCCCCATTGTACAGGAACGTGAATCAGAACGCGCGGGACTTCGGATATCCCCAACAAGGCGGCTAGCTTGCTGTCTAGGATCACCTGTACTTTCGAGAAGAAATACACTCCAGTAGCGGTTATCCGAAGTTCACAAGTGCCCTCGGCGACATCCTTTCCATGCCCATAGACAATTGCCTGTTGTAGACAGTGGAGGTTGTACTCCCCCTTCGGAATTGAGACCAGAATGTTCCCTTTCGCTTTCCTGATCGTGGCAAAATCGGCTTTTCCTTCGCGAATGAGGTTCAATTTGTCCCATGAGTTGAGAGCGAAGAAATATATATCCATCGTTTTAAGTACTGTAAGCGTTATTTCAGGGATCTTCACGGTTCGAGCTGCGACACTCGAGAGCTCACCAACGACCGGAGGGTGAAGTTCGTTTACACCCTCGCTTGCCTCTATGCTGAGGGACATTTTATTTAACCGCGTATATATACACCATGGATCAATCCCACGAAATAGATCTTTGGTCTGTTCTAAAAACAGCGTTTCCAAAAAAGGCCGTAGAGTTCGGTAAAACCTTAGAAAAAATTAAATTTCCTAAACAGAGCAATTTTCCACAAGCTCTTCTTCTCCGCAGCCCGGACAAATACCCCGTGCCTACCGTTCCGTTCGCTGAAACAGGCTCTGAAATCACACCGCTGCTTCGAGAGCTAGAGATCTTTGTTGATCCTAAAATCTCTTTCCAAGCAGGAGTCCGAGACTTCTGGAAGGAAACTACTATCACACATCGCTCGGCAAAGGAGGCTCATCGTTGGCTTTCTTCTCCCACGTACGAATATTGGCCTCAGCAGCTGAACTTCGCCACATGGTGCGCAACTGCAGGGTGTGGGGTGTCGATTACCGACCCGACCAATAAAACCTTCCCGCCCATAGTTCAGGGGCTGCTTCGCTTCCACGTATACTTCACCGTCCGCCGTATCCTATTCGAGCTCGGCTGTCCCCTCCCCGGAGACAAGGCGTTCCAAAAAACAAACAAACAACCCACTTCGCAAGTCCGCCTTTGAAAGCCTCTGCATCGAATTCGGACTACCTAGAACCCCCGACTTTCGTTGGAAGGGCGGACGAAACCACGGTCTTGGAGACGTGTTTATAACTTACCCAAGCGAGGGTCCAAAGAACTTGCACGTCATCCGTGGCTATGACACCGAAGCAAACACATGGCCTGATAGCCTGAATCTCTTCTCAGATGAGGGTGGGAAAAAGAATCAAGGTAATCTGTTGGCCTTTATCCGAAATGATGTCCACGGCGGATCGCAATACAGCTGGTTTTCACCGAAAAAGGGTGAAGGTCTGACGGAGGCTGGCATGGGGCGTCTCAATCGTAGTATCGAGGCTTTAGTTTATTGTGTTCTTGGCTCGCAAGTCAAAACCCGATCTACTATCGTGGGGGCGAGCGGCAGTGCTGTTGAGACCCGCCAAATGTTCAGACAACTTCTAGAGGAGACAATCGTAGTAAACGATATCTCCACCGGCATCCAGAACTATCAAAGGGCTTTGTTCGACGCCCGAGCGCAGCTAAATCTGGCCGTCGCCCCAGGGCTCTGGTTGCTCCCCAGCCGCCTTGTTATTAATTCAGAAAGCGTTCTTAAGTACAACAATGAGCTCCAGAAAGCGACCAGTGATATGACTTTCGAGGTCAATCCTAACGTAAACGAGAGGACACATAAGCGCACGCCGAAAATAAAAGCCACACTCCCCCTTGTCCCGAAAACAAGACCGAAAACAAAAGCCCCAGTCCCACTTGTCCCGAAAACAACACCGAAAACTAAAGCCCCCGTCGCGCCATCCGCGCACGAGAGAAATTTAGCTGCAGTCACTGTTGTGGTCGCAGGGGCGACTTGGTGGTTGTTTAGGTAGACTTCTTCTTGTAGCGCTTGATGAGAAACACGACCACGGCTACGATCAAGAGCCAGGCGTTTTTGGCTAAGAAACCAACAACTTCTCCAGCCGTGCGGAAGAGGAATGAGACAATGGCGCCTATGGCTCCAGGAAGGAGGTCCCCGATCTTTTTTCCGATGGCCTTCAGTCCCCGCCCTACCCCTTGCGCTACGCCGCCGAGCCCCCGCTGTAAAGCCCCCAAGATAACCCCAATGACCGTTCCAGCCGCTACGAGAACCCCCAGGACCCCTACTCCGTATTTCTTGAAAATAGCCCGAACGCGGTCCCGCAGAGACATTCGCTCTTCAACGGCTTCACTTTCTCGCTCAAGTTCTTGAATCTCTTCCTCGCGCGCCGCAATCCGCGCCTCAGCGGCACGCCTATCTTCCGGTGAAGTATCGGTGGCGTCTCTTATCTCCTTGTCCTGTAGGTTTTGCTGCTCGAGCTCCTGAGTTCTGGCGTTATTCCGTTCCAAGATCTCGTCCGTGGATGGACCTAGACGTTCTTTCAATTCTTTAGAGAAGTTCTTCGTTAAACTTCCATCCAAGGTTTTCAGTGGGCGCCACGTCGCGTTTTCGACCAACCCATCACGAATCATAGTACGACCATCGCGCACGCCGATCTCGACTCCGTCAAGGTAGGGAAACTCGCTCTCCACCTCGAGCTTCGCATCTTCCAGCATTCTTTGTAGGATTGGCTTCCCAGTAGCAGGGTTGGTCACCATCTTCGTTTTTGGTCGTGCCCCCTGCAACAACATTGTATCAACAGGGTCGGTCGAAAACGACGTTTCTGCTGTGGCAGGCTCACGGGGACGACCTCGCGGTCTTAAGTCATACATCCCGAATTGTTCTCCACCCTCCGGCAGATCGGCGGGGTCGAAGCTGGGGTTAACCATCCCACCTTCAGCGCCGGCGGGCTCGGTATCGTCGGGGTCGTCATCTGGGGACATCAAAGGGGTCATTTCATCAGGGTTGATATCCATTTTTGTTTCTGCCTATATATACAAGAAAAGTAAAATGGCGTACATCTCCAAAAAGCTTGACCCAAGGGAGGAGCCGCGCGCTCTCATGGCCGCAAAAGGAAAGCGCGTCACCCACCGCTTGACCTTTAACCCTAGCTCAGCGATCCACAAAGAGACTCTTTACGTTGACATTCCCAGACTTCCAGTCGACACCGTCCTAGTCCCAGACACCCTAGCCCTTGTAGGCGAGGTGTCGCTAGGCGGATCGACGAAGCACGCCAACAATCGCGTTGTCGACAACCTGGGGCGCTGTTTGATTCGGCGAAGGATCGTCAAGATGGGCGATAAAACCCTAGAGGACCTGGAGCGCGCTGACCTAGTTGGAGCGTTCTCCGACCTGTGGCTTCCCACCGAAGAGCGAGCTAAACGTATCGAGCAAGGGATCCAAACAACCGCGGTCAACAAAATCCGCTCAGAGGCCAGAGACAAAGGCGATGTGGCAGTGGACGTAGCAATTGCCGAGGCCTTCCCGAAATATCGGCTCCCAATTGACTTTGAACTACTGCGCACCCACGGCGTTCTCCATACGGCGAGTCTTCCACCAATTAGGTTGGAGCTCACCCTCGCCGCCGACAAAGATGTCATCGTAAGCTCGGATCCGACCAAGATTGGGAGCTACACACTAAAAAACATAGAACTGGTGTATCAGACGATTGAGTCCCCCGGTTACGCGCAGCACATCCCGAGCGTGGTTCTTTACAACCACATCTCGCACTACAAAGTGATCTCCTTTGCGAAGGCCGCCGAGACAATTCTCACGGATAACATCCCCGTGCAACTCAAAAGCTTTGTGGGTGTCCTGTTCCTGTTCGTCGACCAGTTCCCCGCGGGAGGACGACACAGCGAAGCCTTCCCGAATCCGGGGGTAACAAAGGTTGAGTTCGACTTAAACGGCGTCCCCAACACGCTGTACCCCAGCGGCATGCTCCCCGCAGATATTTGGGAGACGGCGCGAGCCGGAGCAGAATGGTTGGTGCACCCCCCAGCTCCGCTCTCGGTGGTCACCCCTACTGGGTTCTTCCATGACAAATACGGGATCTTCATCGATCTCCGCACGGCACGCGACCACCTTGTGCACGGCGACGGACAAGCAGCTCTCGGTCCGGGAAAAAATCTTCAGTTCCGGATCTATCGAAAGACCGGCGGCGGTGGCAATGCCAACTGCCACGTCTTCCTCCTAGGCGACGCAGCATTCGACCTTGGAAGTCAAGTCGCCTACTATTAATCACCGCCCCTATATAGACTAGATGGAATGTCTCACCGATTTGATACCCGGCCACCTTCTTATCGTTGGCCCAACGGCGTCAGGGAAGTCTAGACTGGTCGTCGAAGCTCTCCGCGGACCTTTTCGTGGGAAGTTCCACGTCGTGTGTTTGATTTGCCCCACCTACGCTCACAACAAAACATATCGGGGATTTGCCCTAAAGGACCCCGGCTTCGTCGCCCTGGCGCCATCGAACTCGGGCGGTGAAATTGAGAAGTGCCTCCGGTTGGCGGTCGCGGTCTTCGAAGGACGTGGCCAGGTGTTGCTTATTCTGGACGACTGCGCCGCCAGTGAGGACGTAAAAAGACATCGCAGCGCTTTGATCGAGCTGGCTTTCTCTGGCAGGCACAAGAATTTTTCAGTATGGCTTTTGACCCAACAGTACACGAGCGTGGCAAAAGCCTTTTGGGAGAATGTGGCAGCGACGTTGACGTTTTACAGCCCGAGCGAGCTCGACGGGAAAACGCTTTGGGAGAACTACGGGGTGGGACACTCGAAGGAGGAGCGGCACCAAATGCTATCCGCGCTCAAGGAGCATCCGTACGCCAGACTTTGCTTCCGTCTCCGCCATCCATTCGATATCGTGTTGGAAATCCCAGCTCCCAGCAAAATTGTTTCGGCAGATATATAGTCATGGATGACACCGTGCTGGATGAAATTCTCCGCGAAGAAGGGATATGTCTCAGCGAGCCTCCCGTAGACGATGCTAGAGACAAAAGGGAGGCGCTGGCTATTCTCGCGGCCGCGGGCAATACCAAGGAGTACTTGGGGAAGGAGCTGTCGCTGGGCGACGTCCACAAGCTCTCGAGGAAGGAGGTTCCTTCGCTCCATCTTCGTTACCAGGTGACCCTCGGAAAGCAGGTCGAGCACAGTCTCTCTAGCGGGGTTTTGAAGGTCGCGTGCAAGGCGGTCAGCCATTTGTTGGTAACAGTAGGGAAAAAACTGGATTCCGAGCAGGCACTGTTAACAGACCTCCAGCAGGATGCTCTGATCCGACGTGAGTTGAGCTATGGAGCTGGCTGGATCGCTGTCAACGGAGGTCGGTTGGTGGCGCTAGTGGCTGCACTGGCTCATGTAGGTTGCCACACAGAGTCTTCGACGGCCGCAGGCCCAGATGCTAGCGATCCTGTGGTTCCTCTTGCAGAGTCTTCGACGGATCGCTAGGGTCCCGCTGGCAATTTTTTGGTGTTTGTATAGTATACGAGCCCTGTCTGAAAGTGATGGAAGAAGAAGATCGTATTACAGCGCCGGCCGCTCCCGTAGCTCCCAATAAGCAGAAGGATCCTAAGAAGGTCGCGGCTGGCCGAGCCCTCGCGGCTAGGAACAAAGAAGCTCGACAAGCTCTGGCTCGAGAGCGGGCTTGCGAGAGCCACGACGAACCACACCGAGTTACGACAAGATGGAATTGGGGGCTCCTGATTGCCGCAGGGAGCCTCTTCGCCAGTCTGTATAGTCTGTATCTAGCGCATCTCAAGCAACCGCAGCAGCAGCCAAAGCTTACTCACCCACCACCCGAGCCTGCGCGGCCTCGCGAAATTATGGAATAGATTTTTGTATTGTATAGTCTCGATGGACAACAAAGTCGTAAACACTGTGGTCGAAGCGGCAATTCTGACAGGCATTGCTGCTGGTATCGGTTGGTTGGGGAAAAAGGTTCTCAAAACGCCTATGATCTCGGACCCTTCCTCGTCGATTGAAAACTACGCGAAGTGGGTTGCATTTCTCTCGGGAGCCGTCGCAGCTAGGCAATACTTAGTCGATAAAAAGATAATCCCAACTGAGTAGAGATGGCAACCATAGCGTTGATGCTTGGTGGGGCTATCCTGAACGCTACGGCCTTCGTAGGTGGGTCGTATCTCGCACGGGCGATTTCTGGGAAAGGTCCCGATGCAATGGCGGCTGAGCGTAAGCATCACGACAAAGCTTTGGAAAAGTTCCAGGCTGACTGGGCTGCCTTTCAGAAACGCCGCGAGAATCTGGCTGATTGGGAAGCAGAGCAGGAACGACTGCGAAATCGCGCTGACCAAGACACAGCTGCAACTACCTGCGCTCTTGACTTGTACGCTAAAACCCATCTTCGTCCCACAGCGGTTGATGACCACGACGCCCCGCAATGGAGCGATTATTACCGTCCTTCGAGTTCCCAACGAACAGGTGAACTAGCCTATGTAGGGAGTGGGATGCTCGCCATTGGGTATGCTGCTAGCCGATTGTTGTGAGACACAATAGCTTTTTTTCGCGATGGAACTATAGACCAATGGAAAAGAAGCTGTCCGATATCTACTACAGCCCCCAGGGGTATTGGAAGGGGTTCGCTGCCTCGAAGAAGTTGGCGGACGCGGCTGGCGTCTCTGAAGATACCGCCCTGGCTTGGCTAGAAAAACAGGCAATGTGGCAGATCTACCTCCCGCCCCCGCAACACATACCAAGACCGAAGTTCAATGTCTCAACACCAAACGAGGTTCATCAGGCCGATCTTCTATTTCTACCTCATGACCGCCCGGGACGTGGGCGGAAGCTTTACAAATATTCGCTCACTGTGGTCGATGTTGCCTCGCGCTACAAGGAGGCTTAGCCGTTGGCTTCAAAGGAAGCGAGAGAAGTCGCGGGAGCGTTGGAGCGCATCTACAAGCGAAGCCCTTTGTCCTGGCCCAATCTACTCTAGGTCGATCCAGGAAAAGAGTTCATGGGTGCTGTATTACCGCTACTAGCTCGCCACAATACCGAAGTCCGGCGTGGCCGAGTGGATATCCACCGAGAACAAGCGATCGTTGAGAGGTTCAACAGGACTCTAGCCGAGCGGTTGTTCGGTTACCAGTACGCCCAGGAGATGCTTCTTCCCGAAGGAGAAAGATCGGTTGAATGGGTGACTCGGCTGCCTGCTGTTGTCGCGGCTTTGAACAACGAACCAACGCGGTTGATCGGAAAAAAGCCGCAGGATGCCATCGAAGCCAAATCGGTGGCGCAAAAACCTTCCTCTGTTGTACCTGGGAGAGCGGTTGGTTTGTTGGAGGAGAGACTTTCCTCTGACGCCTACTTACGGTATTTATACCAGCCGGGTGAGCAGGAGGGTGGGCGAAGACGCGCAACGGATCCAATTTGGAGCTTCGAGGTTTACGAACAGGCGCGTGCGGAGATTCGACCAGGCGAACCTGTGGTCTACTATCTCAGAGACGGGCCAAAACGAGGCTTCGTCCGCGAGGAGCTGCAGGTAGTACCTTGGAATACCGAATTACCCCCTGAAAGTGTACTCAAGCGGTTCGATGTGAATCCCGTCGGGTAGAACTCGTCTCTTGTCGTAGTAGGCGGAAAGCCCGAGTTTCTCCTGGTGGTACGTTGTCATCTTTCCGTGGTCCATTCGGAATCCCCGGTTTTCTGCCAGGTCGAGCGCTCCATCCAGGGTTGTTTTGTAGCGCCTCCAGGTCAAGTCGTTGTCTTTCTTGGACATCCCCTTCGCCGAGGTTTTGCTTTTTCCTTCGCTGTCGACGTAGTACGCCTTGATGCATAGAGCGATGGCCCGGGTTCCCTCGAACTCGAGTTTGAACAGGCCCGGCGTCCGGCCGCTCCATTTATCCCAAGCCAGCCATTTCTTTTTGCAGCCCTCGAACTCTTTGCGGAGCTCGGGGCGGACGACGTCGTCCAGGTTTTTTTCGGCGATGCCCATGTACAGGCTATCGGTATCCATCTGTAGGAGCTCGAAGGATCTTCGGTCTACGAAATGGTCTAGGAAGTCGTAGTAGAATTCGAGCATCCGTAGTTTGGCTAGCTGATAGACTGTGATTCCGATTTGGAACGGGCGGGTGATCTCGATCTTCTGCTTCCTCCTGTGGATCTCGTAGGCGGAACCTATTTCGTCGAGGTCCTCGAACCAGGAAGAGCGGAGAGCACGATCGACCACCGCTTCGTCGGCTGTGTAGGAGACCAATGTCTGGCGCTCCAGCGCTTCGATAAACTTGCCGTAGCAACTATTACCCAGCAGTTTAAACAGGTCAGCGAATAGTGCTTTGTCCTTGTTGGTATCCCCTTCTCGTCGAGCTTCTGTAACCTGGTCGACGAACCAGCCGAAGATCTTTTGCGGTTTGTAGTTGATCGTCCGGTACACCGCGGTGACAACTAAACCGTGGGCTAGGTACCAGCGGAGCAGAGGGGTGTACAACAGAATCTTCTTCGCGGAAAGCGCTCCTACAAGCTTCGGATCTGTTGATCGGGTTCGTCTCATTCGCTCGAGATAGTCCAGCATCTCTTTGGGAACCGCTTCGATGGGGATCTCCTTGTTGTAGAAGAGCGGGGGCATTTCTTCGAACTTTGGCCAGAGGTGTTCGGGGACCTCGATGTCAACCTCGGCGAACCCGAACCACCTTCCTTCTCGTAGAGCCTCCACAAACCCATCGACATCGTCCGGACTACGGTAGTGGATCACCGTTCCCTCCCCACAGGGCATAGGGGCTGCCATGGTAGAGAGGTAGAGCGCGTTCGCGTCGTTGCCGAGGATGCGTTGACATTGGTGGGCCTGGTCGTATTGGTGCGACCGGATCCGCGAGACCCCCACCTCGTGGTAGCGGGTAAATACAATCGAAGGCCCTCCGACAACCGCCGCTTTGAGCATGTCGTACGCTTCTTTGTTGGGGGCATACAGCTCGGGCGGGTTGGGGCTGCGAAGTGTGCCTCGCAAGACGAACCTCATCGACACCCCAGGTAGACTTACCGCATCTTTGAAGATGTCGATTCCATACGCGGTGTAGAAGTCGCGCATTTTGGCCAGTGCTTCGACGAAGGGGCCCACGTCGAGATTGTTGTAGTAGCGGAGCCAGTCCGCGAAGGTCTGCATCCCCTTCTCCCGGAATACCCGCTTGCAGTCTCGATATTCCGAAAGGGAAAGAAGATATTTGCCTTTCAGTTTCGAAAACCACTGTGGGTAGTCCGGTAGGCCAGGGAAGTCGAGCTTGTCGTGCGAGTCGAACCATTCGTACGGAAACCAAGACTTAGTGAGAGTGCAACCGTAGGCTTTAACCCAAGCATCGTAGGTTTTGCCAGGGCCGATGTAGTTCAAAACGTCCAGAAATTTGAAGCCCGGAGTTGTGATATACATAACCTGGTTTTCCTTACACCCCACTTTGATGGACTGGTCGGTCGTCTTGCAGATTTCTGGGACGAAGTGGTTCCGGATCAAGTTCAAATCGTACTTCCCAGAATTGAATCCAAGCACAGGGACTTGGTCGCACCACTCTTCGATCGCTTCCCGATACTTTTTTGGTAAGAGCTCGATGGTGTCGGGCAGGAACCTCGCGCGAACATCTGCGCGCAAGCGCTGGGCCCGTCGTTCTAGCGCTCGAACAAATTCTTCGACCAACAACTCTGGATCTCGTACGCATAGGTGTTCGAGAGTCGGATCCAGGGTGTCTGATATGGAGACGGAGATAGGAACGTGGTCTCCCTCTATAGTCAAATCGGCGGTCGGCTTTTTCGCACTGGACTTGTCTAGGTAACTCTCGAAGTCATACACGATCGCGTGGGGGTACGTCTCGGTTTTTCGTTCCGGGATGCGGTCTTTTCTCCAAGGTTTTGGCCACTCGTGCTGCCACCGAACCACAAGGCGATAGCCAGCGTCACGGATTTTTGCTTCTCGCTTGAGCGTCTGTTGGTATGCTATCTCGCGTGTAACAGGACTGTCCTTTTTCTTGGAAAGATTCAGAAGTTGCTCCTGGCGTTGCTTCGGCGATGGGAAACAGCGTTTGCACCCGTGCCATAGGCACCCGTTGAATTGGAAGACGGTCTTTGAAATGGGATCATAACCGTCTACGTCGAAACCTTCTATCATTCGCTCACCTCCATGCCCACATAGCTGGTGATGGATATGGATCCCTCTGGTGCGGGCTTCATACTCGAGCCATTGGACGGCTTGAATGCTATCCCGTTTTTGTGGGTAGAAGACCTTCTCAAAAGCAGACGGCGGAGCTTCCACTTTCTCTCCTTTGCAGACAACTTTTGTCCTCACCTTGGGTGCAACGATCGGCGTAGCGATGGAGGTTGTTGGACTGTGTGAACCTTGCATTGCAATTCCCGCACACGAACTTTTTCGCGAGTTTCTGGATGTCGTAAATGAGAAACGCGTGTCCCTCGTAGACGCCGATCGTCATTGGTGGAGTGCCTACTTTTTCATAGTGAGCCGGGTGCCTCCGATGCAGCCAATCTCCAGACTCTTGTGGTTCGTATACCCGGATCCCGAGCCGGAGGTGCTGCTCTACTTTCCGCAGCTCGTCCTGAGAAACCCCTGGGCAAGTCTCGGGTGATTTGTATATCTCTCTAGCGAGAGCTCGAGCTTGGCGAGTGCAACAATCCGCACGCGCACCTCGATAAACGGCGATACACCGAAAGAGGCAGAGGTTATCTCCATACGTGTCCAAGGAATACATCCCAGACTTTCTTCTTAGCCAGCTGGGTAGTGGTCCTGTCCCCAACAAAGGCGCCTGCCGATCTACTACAACTCTTACTTCCACAGAGATAAAGCGGATGAAGACCCACTTGGTGTCAGGTCGCGCAATTTGGTCACCACTCAAGCGCTTCTCGTCTTCCGCCTGCACCCTGTCTCTACCTTCCGTCTCGAGATACTGAAACCAAGAGCTGCCTTTTACGGTTTTGTGATACAACATAATTTTTCCCGTTTCTAAGTTCCTGAGCCTATCCGTGTAACTGTATCGCAGATAAAGGCTGGTGACGACCTTCTTGTGGAGATTATCCATAATCCGATCCACCAGAGGACCGTCCACGCCTCGGAAGAAAGACCACTTCCAGAAGCGGCGACCAGCTTCCTCTCCCTCTCTCTCTCCATCCAACTCTTCGAGTATACGCGCACCTTCTCGCACCAGAGATCGCGCTAAAGGGGGTCGCCGTTTTTCAATTTTTCTACGAGCTTCTGCCCTCATCGTTGGGGTAGTCCTCTTTCGGACACCCTCCGCGAGAAGAGCGGTGTCGACCTCTCTCGCAAGTTGCCGGAGTTTACGAGCCCGCTGCCACTTCTTGTGGGGGTTCTCTATATCCCCTCTGGTTATAGCAGGGTATCTCCCCGTCTGTAGCGCTCGCCGGAGTCGTTTCCTCCACTCCACGGCGCGTGCCTCTGCGATAGCTCGCAAAAGGTCAGCTTTTCGTAACCTCGAGCTCGCGGTCAAACCATAGCTTCTTGCTAAAGAGCGTAACTCTTTGACGGTGGACATAGTGTGGAAATACCTTTGATACACCACTCTCTAAATGGAAATACTTTTGGTATCGCCACTCTCTAAATGTGTGTCGCCAACGTTTTTCCGAAGATTTATAGTATGCATATTTGTCTAAATTGAAATAGCTCATTAACTTTCGGAAAACGCTCGGAAAATCTTCGGAAATCTTCGGGTCATCTTCGGTTCATCTTCGGAAATAGGAAAAAAACGCTTCATTTCTAAATTGGAGCTTTCAATCGGAAAATAGGCAAAAACGGTTCATTTCTAAATTGGAACCCCTTCCTTTTATACTTGGGGGCCTTTACACGCTGAAAAACGGCTTATATAGAAATCCGTATTTGATTCATTCCTTATATACTACTCTTTTCTAGTAAAATTCTTTTTTATTCCGTCAAAGCGTATCGTCGATCTCTCGTTAAAAAAATTGTAAAGTTCCTCTAGTTAATTACATAAACGATGATCGATTTCCATATTGCATAATAATATTTTTCTCTCTTTTTTTATTTTCAGCTAATACAAGCTGTTGAACGATTTAGCTTAAACATGAGATCACCCCGCTTCAGACATAATGTAATCGCAACAGCTACAAATTTAATCAGTATATTCACATCTGTTATCGTTAATCGTGACGTTGGAAATTACGATCAAGCCATCGACAGTATTGACGAACATTGCGATCAAGTACACATATTACCAAACGATGTATGTTCTCTTTGTCAAATGGCCAAGAATTTGTTATGTCTTATGGAAATCGATCCCCGTCTATTAATGTTTATTGATGAATAGTCATCATCATCATCATTAATCATCGTTGTCTTTTTTTTCATAGACTATTATTCGTATAAACGAAGAAATCATAGTTGCCAATGCAAGAAAAAAGAAGATATTAATTATGGCATCGTCTCTCTACGGTCCAGACTTTATTCGCTTTCTATACTATTAGTTTTTTATTTTCTTTACAGTCATTTCAAGCAAATGCAAGAGCGCGAACAGAAAGACTCAACAATGAAGAGACATATATTCTTATTATATATTATATTATTATTATATATTATATATACATTTTATTTATTTACAGACAATACAGTCAAATGCAAGAGTGTGTGCAAATTCGTTTATCTTGACAGATTAGTTATTTCGTTTTCTCATTTTTTACAGATAATCCAATCAATTGAAGCATGTACAAGTTTGTGTGTAGACAGATTCAACGAACCTAACGTAGAGGAATATATTTTATTTGACATTCTAGACATCTACGATGATCTTTTAACTGCGAAACGAACGTTTCAAAACATGCTTCTTCCATCTTTGACAGATTCGTTTTCTCATTTTTTTTTACAGATAATCCAATCAATTGAAGATTGTGCAAGCTTTCTTTCGGCTAGATACGATTTAGAATACTTTTTTAATGTATCTGATAGAGTAAATAATACCTACGATGATCTAATGTCTCCGATAAGAACGTTTCAAAACATGCTTCTTTGACGGATTCGTTTTTTTCATTTTTTTACAGATAACCCAATCAATCGATGATTGTACAAGCTTTCTTTCGGATAGATACAACGCACCTAATTCTAATGTAGTAAATATTAATCGCATTCACAGTGACTTGAGTTTGTACCGTTCGTTTAGAATATTTGACATAGACTACTTCCACTTTTCTTCTAGACCCGTGATTTGAGATTTCGTTTTTTTCTACAGATGCTCCAGTCAATTGATGACTGTAGAAGTTTTCTTGTGGATAGATACCACAATCCCAATGTCACCGAATATGATCTTCTAGAGATTGAACGCATTTACCGTAGCTTGATGACGTATCGTTCGTTAAGAATGTTTCAAGACATAATTCCTTTATCAGACGAGGATGATGATTAAAAAAATCACTATATATTTTTTTCAGGAAGATGATAGTGATGGAGACAGTGTGTTTGACTCGTTAAGAATGTTTCAAGACATAATTCCTTTATCAGACGAGGATGATGATTAAAAAATCACGATCTTTTTTTTCTACAGATACTTCGGTCAATTGATGACTGTAAAAGTTTTCTTATGGACAGATACCACAATCCCAATGTCACTGAATCTGATTTTATAGAGATTGAATTCTTTTACGGTGACTTGATGTTGTATCGTTCGTTACACAAGTTTCAATTTTTAATACCTTTACCAGAAGAGGATGATTAAAAAAATCACTATATATTTTTTTCAGGATGATGATAGTGATGGAGACAGTGTGTTTGACGAAGTCTCTACATTGTCCTCCGAATTCTCTTTCGAGTCTTTCGAGGTAGATTCTATGTGTGATTGCGATCTTTGTGACGATTTGAATGATGTTGATCACCATTACCATTGTGGTTGTGATTGTGATTATTGTTACCACATGAACGATGAATTAGGTTATTGCGATTGCAAAGAATGTGTTGATGTCTTCTGGTACATAGGTACTCTATCCCTAGCGTAAATTTTTTACTCTTTTTTTTAGGACATTAGTGATGATGATGATGATGATGATTATACACATATCAGCGAAGAAAGTTGGGAAGTGGAAATGTCCCTTCCAGAACTAGAACAATGGGAACTAATCATAAAAATCAAACCACCCCAATCCTAGTATGAATATTATTTATATTACTTTCTTTAGGACAATGATGATGACAGTGATGATGATGATGACGAACAAGGGTACATGGTACCTTTTTTACGAGAACTTTGTCAATGTCCTTTTCAATGTACCCTATGTGAAATGCCAGAAGTTTGCACGCATCAATGCATTCATTGTAGAGATTATCAAGTATATATTAGTTCCATGCATAGTTATTGCAAATGCCGTTTTTGCACCGCTTATCAAGCTTTTGAACCGCCGAATCTTCCATTTTTCTTGGCGAGGCGTAAGTTCAAATCGTTATTCTATACGTTTAGTAAAATTCCATCCATGTATGTTAATTATTAGTTGTTATACAAGATTTCATGATGTTATTGACTCATTAAAAAAAGTTTGGTTTTTCACCTTCCATTTGTGTGTGCGTGTCTTTTATAAAATAAATAAGGGCAACCCCATCCGATTCATTTCACATCCGAACATCATGGTTAGAACAGCACAAAGACGACTTCTTCGACGACGACGATCGCGATTCCCTCTTATCAGACGCATCAGAAAACAATACGGAGAGGGACGAGTTGCTGCTAGACAACGAGGAGGAAGAAGAAGAAGAAGAGTCAACTACAGACCCCCACCCTATCTTCAACCCTTTATTGGATCTTGGCGGCAACCTCGTTTCTAAAATATAAAAAGGAAAAAACCTCATCCAATTCATTTCACATCCAAACACCATGGCTACAAGAGCACAAAGACTTCGACGCCTACGACGACGAAGACGATTCCCTCCTATCAGACACAAAAGAAAACAATACGGAGGAAGAAGAATCAACTACAGACGGCAACGAGGAGGAAGAAGAAGAACCAGAGCCAGTCTCGTCAACTTAGGCCCCTTAAAACCCCCACCCTTTCTTGGATCTTGGCAACAACCCTCTTATGAGTTTTGATGAAAGAAAGAAAAGGAAAAAATGTACACAACAATCATGATCATTAAACTCTTGTTTTTTTTATTACTCATAGTCCATTGATGTGTCTTCTTCTTCTTCGTCTACTTCCAACAGCATTTCGTTGCCACTCGCTACAACATCGGGTATAAAATTGTCACAGCAATATTCCACGACTATACACCACATGTGCTCCCATCTCAATTCGCGTTTCGTCTTGTTTGGACTGCATTCCATACGGTAATTGTGCTCCTTGAAATTCCACCACGTTTTATCCAATCGCCACTCCAGGTTCAACCAACGTTTTCCGTCGCGCTTCAACGACACATCATTAACGGCTCGGTACACGCCACACATCTCCTTCACTTTTCGATTGTCTAATCGCTTTCCACCTTCCAAAAACAACTTGAGATGATCCTCCAATCCATCTTTTTCCACATGCTCCAATTTCAACGTCTGAAGCGAGTCCGCCAACACATCCACTCCTTTGTCAAGCACATCCATTTTATTTTTGTTTTTTTGCACTCCCCCTTATATATATATTTTTTCTCATCCGCGCGCGCACTCCCACCCCAAAACAACCGCTGACGCCCACGCGCGCCTATTCCCGCGCTTTTTTCCCGCCAAAATACAAATTGCAACAATTCGCGTGTGCCACCACCTCCGTCGCGTGTGCCACCACCTCCAACACCAAAATCCCATTCAGCTCCATTCAGCTCAATTGTAACATGTTCTCGACCAATCAGGAGACAGCATTTGTTCCAGAGTGACCCCCCTTACTACTGAGGATAGAGGACCAGTGAGAGGAGAAAAGAGAGCGTACACAGCAGAGGCTAGCATCAGCCCCCACACAGCCAGGCGCAGACTTCACCTGTGACAACTGCAACAGAGCGTGCCGCTCCAGAATTGGACTCTACAGCCACAGGAGGCGCTGTCACCCAACCACGAACTGACCAAACCATGGCGCGAATTCCATTGTCTCCCGAGACAGAAGGATGCCAACAATTTGTTTGCTTCTGTAGTATTTTTCGGTATATTCTTTTTTAAGCAAGACTCAAATTTCTCCCCGTCTAATTCAAGAAATTTTTCTTCCGCGATGGCCGCTTTGCGTACTAATGGCATATGAGCTGATAGCCTGTGAGTAGAGAACCAATCAGTGCGGGCGTTTGCTCATACCCAGGGGTTGTAGATATCTTATTTGGCTGACATTAGATGAGAGACGCGCGAATTATTTCAGTGGTTCTACAGTCGTGTATGAAGTCACGAATAATGTTCCGTCAATATCGTCATCTGAGTCTTTCGCCACAGATCTCCTCGATCATTCTAAATTCAAGATGGCGGATTTCGATGTCGTCGATGTATAATATCGGGAAAAAGAATAGTCTAGAACGTCCTGTCGCTACAATAAGTTAGGTTAATAGAAAATCTAGAAATCTTCATGGATAAAAGAAGTGCAGAGGCTCACCGGTCAAGCACAGAAGAGGAAACTGGAATAAATCCCCGAGCAATGTCAGACAACGAGGTATTAAGTTTTATGTCTTAAATAAATGCATTGTCCCAAGGTATTTGCTATTTAACAATTATTCTCAGAAATCGAGAATAGTGGCAGAATATTCACTAAATATTCCTACAGCCACTATTTGCCGAGATTGAAGAGAGTAATTGTATTGTTTTAGTATAATTATACCAACGAAGCAACCACAGTAGGTACATGTAGCTCAAGTAAACACGACGACAAGGCCGTGGATAACACAACCGGTGAAAAAAATTAATTGTTGAAGCGTAATTCGTACGACAAGGAGACTTACCGAACTTTATTTTCCACGTGCAGTTTTATTGTCGTTCTTTCGGGCTGTTGTTTGGTCCTGCCCTGGTCAACGTTTTATCGTGGTAGTGTTTTACTTAATTTCCCCAGTAAAACCTCTTCGAAAAAGGTGAAAAGCGTTAATCGAAGGCAACTATATTTTGGTGACTTGGACGCCATTTTGTTTTTTCTCCAAACAAAAACTGGCAAGATTTACACACGGGTCCCCACTTCATTATGCATGTTGTGGCTGGATAATGTGTGGGGTAATGCACACACAGACTTGTCTTGTTTTCGAAGAATGAAACAGCACAGCTACTGCATGAATAATGAAGTAGGGACCTGTGTGGAAATCATTCCCAAAAACTCACTGGCACAAGGATTACCCAGAAGCCGCTACATTATTCTCCTCTTGGTACTGTAGGTGGGTGGTGAACAATTATTCTCAGAAATCGAGGTGAATAGTGGCATAATATTTACCCAGCTGCAAAGCAGTGAGGTATATAATAATTATTATTCCTAATGCAACTATTCACCGTGATAGAGGAGAACAATTGTTTTAGTATATACCAATGAAGCAACCTTGGTAGGGAGCTTAAACAAACACCACGACGATGCTGAGAATGAAACCGGTGAAGAAAGTTAATTGTTGAAACATAATTTGTACAAAAAAGAGACCTACCAGACTTTACTTTGCACATGTAGTTTTACTGTGTTGTTCATTTGTGCTCTTGTTTGGTCCTGCCCTGGTCAGCATTTCATTGTAGTAGTATTTTTGCTTAATTCCCCTAGTAAAACCTCTTTGAAAAGGCTGAATTGACAGCAGCCATATTTTGGTAGACTGGATGCCATTTTGTTTTCTCCCCAAACAAAAACTCTGTGGCACAAGGATTACCCAGAAGCCCCTATATTATTCACCTCCTAGTAGGTGGATAGTGTTGAATATCCCGAGTTAGAGAGCCAATCAGATTGTCCAAAATATACAAAGGTTGCTGAGTTGGTATATACTAAATTTCTATATTACCGTTGCTTAACTTAAGTTGACTCTACTGTAACCAAGTACAGTGTAAATGTTTCAAGTAGCTTGTGTTTGGGAGGATTATAGCACAGAGTGGATCTGTGTGAGTCATGGTTGACAAGCAACCAAAGCAAACTAGTTTGTTGTCTTCTATTTTCATTATTTACTGTAATTTATGAGAACTTTTGAACTGTTGAATTCCATTCTATTTGTGACCTTGCATGGAAAAACATACACTAACGCTTAGCTCTTTAACCCTTTCACTCCCAAGGGGTCTCCATTTGACAAGTAAAATCATCTGGCATTAGACAGAGCAAAATCTATATAGTCACCCTTAGGAGTGAAAGGGTTAACTGCTAAAAACTAACAGACAGTTAACAGATACTTAACAGTTTTCAAGAGTTTTCTAACCATCTAACATTTTGTCCTAACGGTCTAACTGGTAAATGAACTAAGGAGTGGAAGGGAGAATGGGTAATGTACTTGCATTTACTGCATAAAGCACTTATTTCCCTTTACAAGTTACTTTATCCACAAAATTCGGAATTACAGAAACCTCTCCACACAACTGCAAAACAAGTAACATACAAGACTAGTTTAACAATGTAATGGATGACGCTAGCACTCTAACAGTTAAGACAAACCCTCTAACGGATAAAGCTAACGTTCTAACGGATAATGCTAAATTGCTCTAATGGATAATGCTAAATTGCTCTAATGGATAATGCTAATGCTCTAATTCTTTCATGAAACCTTCTAATGGATGCCTAATGCTTCAGTCAATCTAACGGTTAAGCAATAGTGTACATTTTCTTATGGAAGGTCACATTTACTTCTGTTTTAGTGCTTTGTAGCTTAAGAATATTATTATTTTCCATTTAAAAATATGAAATGCAAGTAATAACAATCATAACAATAAAAGCAATGGTAGTAGTAAGATAAATGTGTTTTGGTGCCTGTGGTACCGGGTTTTTCTGTTTTCCAGCCTTCCATACTAAATAGGCAAATTATTTTCTTTAAAATTGCTGATTTACAATCCAATAGCACTTTAAAACCAGTTTATTTTTATACTATTCACTTTAATCTATTTTAGTGTCAGTGCTAAGGAGCAAACAAACCTGTTTTTCCTTTTGAAAGAAAAAAGGTACAGAACAGTGTATTTGTGAGGTGCAAAACACTCTCCTTTGTTTAAAATCAAATAATATTATAGAGGGCTTTTCTGTATACACTGTACATTTTCTTCTTTGTTTGCTAGTTTATTATTGACAAACAACAATGAGGTGTGCATAATTGTTTAGTCTTGTAACCATGGCCTATGCCCCACTGTAGCCCACATATGCCTTTAACAGTGATGAATGTGTCTTGTTGGCAATGTACTGCAGTGGTTTCATTTTAAGGGCCATGAATTGTGCAAACGTACCAGCTACACTGTATGAAAACTACTTCATGAAACCGTTGGCACTGCAAAGGGTAATCATTTTAATCTGTCTGTCTTGCATTTACCACAGGATAGCTCTCAGACAAAAGCAGAAGTCAGTTCAACTGCTATTGTCAAATACTCTGCAGTGGATATTCTGCCTTACAACTGGTTGCAGCAGGTAGAAATCCACTTTAATTGGAAATGAATACATATACATGTATTTTCCTTAGCTCTCATTTTCAGTTTACAAGTACATGTACGTATCTATTGCTCTCTGATCCTGCCTTACTTGTCCTATGGTTTGTCTACTTAATTGGTGCCAAGGTGCCAAAATTCATTAAATTTTGCAGCTATAAAAACATGCTCATTTTGACACATTTCTGTGAACCAACATCTCATGCAGTCCTCTTTATTTCTTCCCAAGTTCTTCCTCTGAATGTGCGTTACATTTTTCTACTGTAGCATCTCCTGTATGGATTGTCTATTCATTCAGACTTGAAGGTTGCTGCAGTTAGTAGTAATGCTTTTTCTGTACCAAAAGTGGTCAGTTTTTCTCCAGTCTGATCTGAGTCCAGTAACTATAGTGTTTTTTATTTATTGAAAATATTTTCCCAGTTGTGATTGGCTAACAGTCCACTAGCTCATAACTTCTTTCATTATTTGTTTGGACCTTGGATCACTTCTGGGAGTGACAGGGGTATTTAAATATTATGATGGTTGGTACAGTTAATTAACTTTTCATTTAATCAGTCTTGTACATGTAATTGATCTTCTCTCAATCTTGGGTCAAGGATACAGATCTGAATGTTGCCCCATCCAACTGGCTTAGAGATGGAAGGTTCTCTGATGTTGATCATAACAGACGGGATCCAATCGACCTCTCAAGGTTGGCACATGTACATGTACATCAGTCTAGTTGTAGTGACTCAGACCCCTTGTACCAGTGTAGTCTGTGTCCCTTTCATTTTAACCCTTTCACCCCCAAGGGGTCTCAATTTGACGAGTAAAAATAATCGTCTGGCATTAGACAGAGTAAAATCAATAAAGTCACTCTTAGGAGTCAAAGGGTTTATAGGACAGACTTCTTTGTTGAAACCTACAATCTTACAAGAACTCTAGGGGCAGTGGACATGTTTTTATACCTTCACTGAGCACTGTACTTCCCATGTACCCTCTGTGCAATATTGATATTGTGTTGAAACCCTTGTAGCAATATTCAAGATGTAACAAACAACATTGCACAGGAGAAGAAGGGGAGTGTTAAGAGAAATGTTCACAGGGTGTCTTTGAAGGTGTTCAGGGTCAACTTATTTTCACTGGTGTTCCAAAAGAAGGGAACAGTAGATATAAATCCAAACATGTGCATACTGTATTTTGTAGTTGTATTAACTCTTGTCTATGCATTTTGTACTCTTTTGGAAAGGGAAATTAAAGTCAACTTGTTTCATAATTATACTGGTATACTTATTGTGTGTATCTTCCATTTCTTTAAAATGCAGTTTTGGAATTGCACACAGCTTCATTGATTCTATTGCTGATGTTGATGTCATTTCAGATGCAGAGGTATAGTTATCACTTATTTTGAATTGAGTGATTGCTGAGGAGAAAGTGCTGCCTTTGCAATGACTTCCGTAAATGGTTAGACTTTCTAGTCTTCCCAGATAAGGACAATAAACCGTAGGTCCTGTCTTGCATCCCTTGTTTGTAAAAACATCACGGGCCATTTAAGAACCCGCACACTTTTCGCAAAGAGTAGGGCATGTAGATCCTGGTGTTGTGGTCTGGCTCTTGTGAATGTAATTCTTTCACATTCGCATGTGGGATGTGTTCTTGCTTTGTCACTGAAGAGCCCCATTAGGCAGGGCTCAAAGTTTATTTTTGGCTTTGGGAGCACTTGTGCGACCAGGTGTAAATTTTTAGACGCACTGCCAAAATTTTGGGCGCACAGTTAAAAATTTTAGGCGCACAGTATCAAATACTGGGAGCACCTACTCCAAAAGAATACTTAACGCTCCAAAACGAGCGACGCGGGCTTCGTATTGCAATATGGGCCTGCTAGAGGTACTGAAAACAACAAGAACAAATAAAAAAATCGGGATATCTCACACAAGAGTTAAGCTTCGATATTAACTAATGATTGAACAGAAGACTAGTATCCTCTCTATCTGATTGCTTGTTGTTTGCCTCACCTTTGAAATTTTGTTCACGACTGAAAGATTCTTAATTTTTCAACATCTGGGTATTCGTGAGAACTAGCGCGAACTTTGCTCATTTGGCTAGCTGAAGCTTTCTTTACAAAACGCAGCATTCTGTAACTGTTGTGCGCGAAGAACGAGCAAACGATTTAATTCTCACTTCTAGTTTTCCGCGCTCCGCAAGGAACGCCTGCCACTGTGACCCCCATTTGGTGACCAAGAAAACTAACGGCCTGCATTTCTGACTCGGACTAGCTTAAGAGAAGCCCCAGTAAAAACAGAAAGCAATAGCTTAAAGACATTTATTAGTCACCTTTAGCTCACCTTTACGTTGAACCAAAAGATAGCAAAAATACTATTGTTTTTTTTTACATCAACTCGACTTCCCACTCTCAGGAATTACTACGTGTTATCATCATTCAAGGTAACAGAAAAGTTCCACACATTTCTCTTTTTGGCCTGATCATCGATTGCGCAAGAAGCACGTGCTTCATTCCTTCCATTCCTTCATTTGCATGTGTCAGCGGGTCAGCGGAGTTGTTTACAACACAGAACGTGGGAAAAAAATGAACGTTCGAATTCGGAGAATCCACTGGGAAAATAGGCTTAAAGATCACGAATAGAACACACAGCGATGAAAGGAAAATGGTGCAACTTTATTACTTGGTGCCTGGTTGTGTTATATCTATGTTTATATTTAAATTTATCAATCGGAGTACGTTAGATGGTCAGGTTAGTAAGCACTAGAAAAGTCGCACTGTACTTTGGTTTTTAAGGCGCAGTGGTGCGACCGCACGTAATTTTTTAGGCGCACAGCCAAAAATCCAGTCGCATATGCGACCAGTTGGTCGTTAACTTTGAGCCCTGTTAGGGGAGTGTCAATTAACTATTTTATTTTTTCTCAAGCATCTGAGCTGGCCGAAATCCTAAATCCTCTAATCTGATTGGCTAATCATGGGCTGGATGTTTTCATATTTTTTTTCTTTTCCCACTTTAAAGAGGAGACATCCAAAAAAAAGAAATAATTTATTTACCAGGGTTGGTTGGTTGGTATAGGGAAAAACTCTGCCATTGGCCTTCGGCCTCCTGCCTTACTTCAGCACCGTTTTTACCATACGAACCTCCCACCCAGTAAATAACATATATATGTTTTGTATTGTATTGTATTGCTTTACAATTTTCTTCCTAAAACATGCATATTTTATCTTGAACAAACAGATAGTGAGGATTCAGACACTATTGTAAAAAAAGTCCACAGGCTACCCAAACTGGGGGATAAGCCACACCTTCAAAACAAGGAAAATGTACATAAAAAAGCTCTAGAATTCACAAAATAATGAAAGGTGGTCTGCAATGCAAGCTGTTGTGTGTGAATAAGGAAAATTCTCATTAGTTCAAGCTTGTGTTAACTGGAAATTTGTTTCTGATGTACCAGATATCCTCGCATTATTTTCATCACCAGCAAGGTTTTGTTTACACGCGAGCTGATAGAAATTTGTTTGTCGCTTAACTCATTATGCATGAAATCAACTTGAGTTGGCATCATGTTGCTGAAATATATGGAAAATTGTTACATAACCTGCACCTCCCTATTACCAGCAGCGCATGTAATCACCCAGAAATTACAATAATAAACTCAAGCATACTACAGGAAAATTACTTAACATACTTAAAATACTTAACATTTTATTTGAATAATAGATTTATATATTGCATCAGCTCTTTTTCTCTTACATAATGGTGTCAACCTATCAAGAGTGGATTCCCAATTACATGTAAATGACCACCCTTTATTAAGCAGACACTTGGTCCCAAAATAAGTGTCTTATACATACCTTTATAACAGACCCCTATTCAGCAGACACAGAAGCTGAGTTGACTTATAATTTATTTGGATCATGTGTATTTTGTGCACCCCTCGACCGACATATCGATCGACATATCGACCGACACTCGACCGATGTATCGGTCGACATATCCACCGACACTCGACCGATGTATCGACCGACACTCGTCCGACACTCGTCCGGGATATGGCGGTCGACATATCGGCCGATATATCGGTCGAGTGTCGGTCGATATGTCGACCGATACATCGTTCGAGTGTCGGTCGATATGTTGACCGAGAGTGGTTGTCTGATTGTCGGCCGAGATGTCGATCGATAGGCCACCGACATTCCGCCGATACTTAGCTGATACTTAGATGCTGGTGACTGTAGCCTGCGTCGCACACGTAATTAAACCTAGGTTAGTAACGTCTGCTGAGCATCGCAGATATCCCTGTTCTACGTCCCGCTTCTCAGAGGCTTTGTATATATAAACCCAGCGTAGTCAATGGAACAAAACCGAACCAAAAATCAATCTAACTCAATTGAACCCGATTGGTCGGACTGTTTTTCGATTGAAACCCAGCCCCGTTCCATACCGTAAAAATCATCGGGACTACCCCAGTAAAGGCCATATACCATGACAGGTAAGGCGGTGTGAAAAAAATGCTTAAACGTGAACTCGCGTTTTTTTATTTTCATTTTTTTATCTTGGTTTTGTCAAATGCTTGCCTAACTCTCCCAAAGTTTTGCAGTAAAAAAAGCATTAGTGCGATGCATGGGCAAATTCAAGACTTGCTTGTCTGTCATCAGTTCTATTCCAACACCTTGTTATCCTTCATTGTCCTTATCCTCTTTCCTGTCAACTGTATTTTGTGTATTTGGCAGTATTTCACTTGGGTGTCTTGCATGACAACGGCTGAATAACCCGAACATAAAGCCTTCAGAAATTTTAAGGTTGACCAAGAAAGGATGAAATACGCATAACTTATACATCTGACACTTGCAGTCAAGATATTTCGTAAAGGCTTACATGATTCACTACCCGGCAGTGGGTAGTGAAGGCAGTCAAAGTTTTTGACTTACATTAAACGCCGACAGTTGATCGATATACCACCGACAGTCGACCGATATTCCACCGACAGTCAATGGTCAACCTATCGACCGAGACTCGACCGACACTCGACCGATACATCGGTCGGCATATCGACCGACACTCGGCCGATATCTCGGCCTATATATCGGTCGATATGTCGGCCGATATATCGGCCGAGTGTCGGTCGATATGCCGACCGATGTATCGGTCGAGTGTCGGTCGATATGTCAACTGATACATTGGTCGAGGGGTGCACAAAATACACATGATCCATTTATTTTGGTAATTGAAAAATTTGTTAAAAGCCTTCATTAAGTGGACAATGGACTGAATTAATAATGCAGCATTGGATTATGTCCTTGAAAGATTTGTTTGAATAGTGATAAGTCCTTACATTTAGCTGTCAATGAACTGTTGATTACACTGAAATCTATGTGATTATCATCCATGATCAAAATTTCCTTACTGGTAATTGCTATTACTGTTGAGTGTTAATCGTTAGCAAACATTGCACAGTTTTTAAAAACCTTTATTATTTTGGCAGACATTTGGGAAGGTCCCAAGGATGTCTGTTTAATATAGGTCTCACTGTAACATACTGTAGGTTGCCGTAAGAGAAACAAGATTAGTCATGTATTACAAAGTGAACACTGAAAATGGTGTTCTAGCTAAATTTGATACAAGAATTTTGAGACTCCTTTTTTAAACTACATTGTATGTAAGGAAAGGGATGGAAAAATAATTGCACTAGTCTACAATTAAGATGCAGTGTTTCCAGCTCCCTATTTGTAGGTTTATGTATACATATTAACAGAAGATGCTGAATTTACAATTAATTTTTTCCAGCCTAGTAACTGGAACTGAAATCTGATTTTTTTTGTGACCTTAATAGAATATCAAGAAATTGTTGAAGATACCATACAGGTGCTGTACATGTACATGTATGAAAAAAACAGTGTTGATAGGAATGCTGTTATTTAATAATGCTCAAAGAGAAAAGGGAGGAGTGTTGTGTGACCACTCAAATAATGGCTGAAAAGAAGATTATGTAATAATGGGAGGGTTGCCTTTAAGTTCAGATGTCAGCCATTTTAATGCAATGTAGATTTTCAGAGCTTGCATAGCATCATTGTACTGGCTGTCATTTTGTGTGTGGGAATTTCTGGTTCTAATGGAACAAATGATTTTATTTTCCACTGCAGTTCTTTAACCATTAGATTTAACCCCAGTGGGGGGGGGGGGGGGGTACTTTAGGAATTTCTGGGTGGGGATGTGCCGCTGGAACCCTGAAACCCTTAGCCTATACCAGAGCTGGTGCAGCTGAATTTTGCTACCCTATACTAGAGTAAACCCCCCAAATCACTCCTATTCTAGAGTAGCTGTATTCCACTAGCACAGTCTAGCCAAAACAAAACCTTATACCGCAATCGTTTCTCTCCAAAAATGATTTTATTTATACTAGTTCAGTTTTTTTTTGATTCTCAACCAACAGGTCAGTTTCGTGAAAAATGGTACCCTATCCTAGACCCAAACGCTCTGATTTATATACCCTATGCTAGAGTAAACTGCTTGAAAACCATACCCTTCACAGCGGCACATACCTATATAGCCCATATATGGCAGTACCCCCCCCGGGGATTTAACTCATTACATCTAAATGGCAATTCTCATATGTGAATCTCATACATGTTCATTAATCATATATCTTCATTTTAAGACTGATTTTTGATCATTGTAATGTCCTTAAGTTGTTAAATTATCCCATTTTCTTCAACTGTTTCCTTAACAATGCATTGATATTACACTGAGAAGTTATATTTTTGATTAATCCTTTATAGGAAGTGAAAATGTGAAACCATAACACTGTTGAGCTTCTTTTTTTCACTGTTTTAGTGCAAAGAGTGAAGTAAGTTTAGCAGTTCACAGAGTTGGACAAACTCTTCTGCTAGACAGTTTTGATGTCCCATCATTCATATCCTGTGCATCTCAGGTTTGTGCCCCACACTGCCTGCCTACTATTAAAAGTATTATGCAGTATAATTACACACTGCCTGCCCACTATTAAAACTATTATGCAGTATAATTACACACTGCCTGCCTACTATTAAAACTATTATGCAGTATAATTACATGCTGCCTGCCTACTATTAAAACTATTATGCAGTATAATTACACACTGCCTGTCTACTATTAAAACTATTACACAGTATAATTACACACTGCCTGCTTACTATTAAAACTATTATGCAGTATAATTACACACTGCCTGTGTACTATTAAAACTATTATGCAGTATAATTACACACTGCCTGCCTACTGTTAAAACTATTATGCAGTATAATTACACACTGCCTGTCTACTATTAAAACTATTATGCAGTATAATTACACACTGCCTGCCTACTGTTAAAACTATTATGCAGTATAATTACACACTGCCTGCCTACTATTAAAACTATTACACAGTATAATTACACACTGCCTGCCTACTATTAGAACTATTATGCAGTATAATTACACACTGCCTGCCTACTATTAAAACTATTATGCAGTATAATTACACACTGCCTGCCTACTATTAAAACTATTATGCAGTATAATTGCACACTGCCTGCCTACTATTAAAACTATTATGCAGTATAATTACACACTGCCTGTGTACTATTAAAACTATTATGCAGTATAATTACACACTGCCTGCCTACTATTAAAACTATTATGCAGTATAATTACACACTGCCTGCCTACTATTAAAACTATTATGCAGTATAATTACACACTGCCTGCCTACTATTAAAACTATTATGCAGTATAATTGCACACTGCCTGCCTACTATTAAAACTATTATGCAGTATAATTGCACACTGCCTGCCTACTATTAAAACTATTATGCAGTATAATTACACACTGCCTGTGTACTATTAAAACTATTATGCAGTATAATTACACACTGCCTGCCTACTATTAAAACTATTATGCAGTATAATTGCACACTGCCTGCCTACTATTAAAACTATTATGCAGTATAATTGCACACTGCCTGCCTACTATTAAAACTATTATGCAGTATAATTGCACACTGCCTACCTACTATTAAAACTATTATGCAGTATAATTACACACTGCCTACTTACTATTAAAACTAGTATGCAGTATGATCACACACTGCCTGTGTACTATTAAAACTATTACGCAGTATAATTACACGAAGGGCTAACGCTCGAAACGTCAGCACCTCCCTTTTACCTTACGGTGGTATAACTTACTTTATCAACTCGTTTGATTTACCCAATTTCTTGTGTTTCAATTTCCCACCGAGGCAGCACCAGTTTCTTTCGAAACTATCCGGCCATAATTACACACTGCCTGCCTACTGTTAAAACTATTATGCAGTATAATTAATCTTGGCCATTACAATTTTCTCAATTGTTGTTGATGTATTAACTGCTCCATTTTTCCCAAATTTTACTGCAATGTTGTAATTGTGATCAGGCAGTTACATGCACATCAGCTAGTCATTCTAAGTGCACACAACTAAGTCAACCAATTGTAGAATTGATTACATTCACAGTAGCTACTTGTAACCTGCCACCCTATAAAATTAGGGATTTTCCACAATGGCCACAATTTTTGGTTAATCGACATTTAAGTAATGGCCGGCTAAAAGGTAGGCAGGTGTACGGCAAAACTCATTCAAAAGGTGCGAACAGTTAATTGTTAGTTCCATTTAAATCGCCTCATCTCATTGGCTAACACCAAAAAACCCCCCAAAAAACAACGAAAAACTTTAAAAAAGCGTCATTTTTGGACCTTGTCTTTTCCATATCCTTATTTTCTGTCTCTCGGCCAAATTTGGCTTTTGCTCTATGCGCCAATTAGCACCACAAAATTAACTGACATATTGCCGAGCGCTATTGTTTTTCTGCCTGCTTCTTAGCCGGACCATTACTTAAAGCCCTTTCTCAAATAAATTGACCGGCACATGCATATGGTTTTTCTTGTAACACTATTGTAATGTTTGTGATTGACTGAGTGGAGTCAAATTCGGTCTGTAAGCATATGAGTAATTAACAGTTTAGACTCCCGCTTCTCAGTCGTCTGATTTTGTAATCATCTGAGCGATGACACACTTACAGGAGCCTAATGGGGAAGTGCCGCTGGATGCGGTCGCATTTTCACAACTGCAGTGACTATAATGGGGTCGCATTTTCAATAGAGTTACTAGAATGGGGTCGCAAATTTTCGAATTTTGGGGGTAAATAGGGAATCAAAATGGGAAGATTCACGGTTAAAAAGATCAGAAAGTTGTTTATTAAATTTAACAATAAGCTTGCATTGACCGCATTACATTCCGTTCTTGAAACCACAACGTAATTATTAACCAGTTACTCAATAGCACAAAACCACGTGTCCAGAACAAAGTCCACCGAAACATCAGTGCTACAGCATTTACTAGAATAAATAATAAATAGAAAGTGACTAAGTTGGGATCGCAAAAATTACATTTTCCTAAAAGTGACTAAGATGGGGTCGATAATTGGCCAAAAAAATAGACTAAAATGGGGTGGGGGCTCTGAGAGGCCAGCGGCACATACCCAGCAAACATTAACCCAAGTATCCCCCCCCCCCCCCCCCCGCCCGGATTAAAACTTTACTTTCATTTATAACGTCTGGGAGGAGACCTTGATTACACCATAAGCTCCAGGCTTCTTCAAGATCTCCTCACCACCCTTTTCTTACTCATATTCATGCCACAAATATCACATCATTGTATTGTGGTATAAGTGAAGAATAGCTCCCAGAATAACCTGTTGGTCGACTGTCGGCCAACTGTCAGCCGACACATTACCGACAGTCTACCAACAGGTCATTTGTAAATTCTACCAACCGGTTGTGTAATTAACCCTAAGTTTCTAAGTTCTTATTTGATGTGTATTTTGTTTATATATCTATTTTAATGTGGCGAAATAAATAAATAAATGAATGAATATAGAGGATATTACACGGTGGCGAGAAGATATGAATTTTATGTTCGAGTGGCAACATAGTTAGTGGCAAGAACAATATCTCACGAGTGAGCGAAGCGAAAGCAAAAGGCGGGAATCGTGACGTCATTGAACGATACGACACTCACAAAGGTGACATACGGAAAATACGCCACTCGGGTCCCGGATGAAGTGGCGTATGGAATCTACGGTTTAGTTCCCAGTAAAACACTCTTCTCCATATAATGAAAATAGATATTACACGACAAAGACAGCTCAGAGGAGCAATAACTAAAATGAACCGATCAAATTGCTCAATTTCCGGTCCAATATTTCCCAAGCGTTGGACTGGGCATTTTCCCGCTTGATCCCGTCCACTTTTTTTAGTTCTTGAAATCTAAAATTTCGTACGAGAAAAATTTTGGAAACTATGTCCTAAGGACTCAGTCATTATTCCCAGAGAAAGAAGGTGTCTGTGAATATAAAACTTTTAACATTGAGTTTGAATTCAGTAAAGAAATTTCCACAGAGCCAGAGACAACAACTGAAGTTCAGGAAGTCGAAACTTCAGCCAAAAAGTTAAACCTTGGAGTATGTTAGCACGAATGATAGTCAAGAGCTAAGCATAAGCAAGAGCTAAGAGATAAGCAAGATCTCAAAAATCAAGTCTGACTTTAGAGTTCTTAGGCGCTTTTGTGTCACTACAAATGAACCGAGAGAACCCGGCAGAAACAATGACAGCAAAAGAGCTCGATAAATAGCTGTCAAAGTTTTTTAAGGATGTCAGAAAGAAAGTCATGTGATAAATTTCTTTTTAACCAAGTTTGCTCGGGACCGTACTGGGAGAATAATTTATCTCCCCTCGGTCTTTTGTTTTTTTTTTTTTTTGTATACTGTCAAGACCTCGGAAAGTAGACTCCACTGTGTCTTAATACGATTATTTTATTGTTTCTTTAGTGTGAAGGATTTACATTTATAAAGTACCTTTAAGTTCGGAAAGAAACGATCCCGCGACAGTAGTGACCCACCGAAAGACGCGATAAAATTTCATGTGTGTGAGCAAATATCAAAGTAGCGACTCCCGGAGAATAACGACCCTACAAAAGTAGTGACCTCAAAAGTTATTTCCCCTTTTAGCAACAAGTGACGGGAATGAGAGATAATTGTGACAAGCTATACCAAACTGATTCGAGGTTTTGATTATGATTATGATGATCTTTGATATTCCCATTCAAAGGGCAATACATAACTCTTAAAGTACTTTACATTTGTTTTCAAAAAGTATTCGTCTCGTCTCTAAATACTATTTACACACGTAATAGGGATAATGAACCCTTTTTCTGGGGAGCAGGGTTGGCGCTGTGGTGAGAGCGCTCGCCTTCCACCAATGTGGCCCGGGTTCGATTCCCGGCCCCGGCGTCATATGTGGGTTGAGTTTGTTGGTTCTCTGCTCTGCTCCGAGAGGTTTTTCTCCAGGTTCTCCGGTTTTCCCCTCTTCACAAAAACCAACGTTTGATTTGCTTGAATTTAATTTAATTTAACATGATTTCATTTCATTTCATTTCATTTGTGCTTCACAGTGTCCCCAATTAGTACGTCAGTGCTAAATACAGTTGACACTCAAATAAAGGTTATTATTATTCTTATTATTTTTATTATTATTATTATTATTATTATTATTTCTCTAGTAACAAAACTACCATAAGAGATATCAAAATAGTTCTTTCCATACGCATATGCTCATATCTGAAAAACAAAACCTATGTTTTAGCTACCCGAAAATAGTGACTCTCCGAAAGTAACGACCCTTCAAAAGAAGTGATAGGAAGAGGCTACTAAATCTGAAAGTAATGAAGGTCGTCACCTGCGCAACATTACTGTGATTGCCTTTCTTTATACAGGCAAGAGGAGGCAACGTGCACCCGAGATGGCTGTACGACTTCTATTGTGAACAAACTGGAATTCCCAAGGTATAGTTTAAAGATGAAAATGTCGGATGAAAAAGGGTAAATAATTATCCACAAGCATATAGATGAATTCTGCTGGCTTTTATTGTCAGTTTTAGAGGTTGTTTGAAGCTTAACAAGTTCGGTAGAGATTTTCAGGAAGTTTCTTTTGTCCTTGAAAAAATGAACGGTGTAAGTGGCGGAAAGAGGTTGTACGATATAGAGAACTTTGTTGTTACACACAGGAAGGGAAAAGGCCATGATATACTATGTTCACACTTTTCACAACTGTTTTGTCTACCTTGCAGGATGCGCATTTTGGAAGGAAAAAGAAAAACAAATATCAAGCAAAATTGAGGCATATTTTTTCCAAGTTCTTGCATTACAGGTTAGTTCTATGCCGCAATATTAATGCGCGATAATTTTGAAGTATACTTTGCTAATTCGATGACTGCGATTTGAAATTTTTTTTGTCTGCCACTTCAGCATTCAAAACAATGATAGTCAGGATTCGTCAGTACCGAGTTGTAAGCCGGTCACCAGTTCAGAATCTGCCCACGTGGATCATGGAGCATTAGAGAACAGGACCTCCACGGAAACAACGTCACCAGTCGGCCCAGCGAGCCCGCGTCTCTCAGATGTGTCAGCAAAGGGTTCACAGCTGTTTTCACCAATTATTTACGAGGAAGATAGAGGCTCGGCTTTACCTCAGGTTGGCGTTAAGCCAGATTGTTAGTTAATTTTATATTGAAAAAAATGTTTCACTAGTGCACAGCCATTAGTACATGTTTTGGTAGCATTTCTTGGATTGTCTTTTTATAAGCCCTAACCAGATACTGAATGAAGTGTTAGGTGTTTTTTTCTGCAACCATTTCTAGCCTTTAATCCGACTGAAATGATTCTAAAATAACTCAAACAGGATCCAAGTTCCATTTGAACTTTTGCGCGCGTGCTTAGCGATCTAGGCAAGTTCACAAAAGAAATCATACCCATAAAGCCGTAATCTTGATAGAAAGTGTATTTGCAGGGAATTTGAAGAATTAGAATTAGAACTTTTTTCTCAGAGGAGCTTTGTATATTAGCTTCATTTTAATTGATAAGGCAGTAAATAGTATTATTACATTTCTCAGTTAGTACGCGCGCTGATTGGTCAATTTAGCGGGCCGTTCTTCATTGTACGACCTGCTAAATTCAAGCGTTTGTTTTGCGATATAATAAATATCTTACAAACCTCGTTTTCTCGGTCTGTTCTGTAAGTTATGGATCCTCGGCTTTTCCGCTTGGATTTATGGTCCGCGCGGTTCGCGCTTGGGCCATAAATCCGAGCGGAAAAACTTGGTCCGTAACTTACAGTACGGACCTCGAACTTGGTTAGCAAGAGGTATATAGAGCGTTTTCACATGACGTCACAGCAGCCATACTGGTGTTCCAAAACAATGAAACGGCGGCCATGTTGGTGTTCCAAACTAATCCTCTGGGAGTTGAACTCTTTTCTTATGTAAAAACGTTCTTTTGTTCCAAAACATTTGCATGGCTGCTGGCCACGTGAGTGAAAACGCTCTATAATCAGTGGATCCATGCAGGTTTTGGCTTGTCTCGAAGTTTCTCTTTAGCGACCACCTCCCTCATTGCGAGCGACCAGTTTTTCCTGCACCAGGGGTGGTTGCGGAAGAGAGAGTTGACAGGAGCTAGTTCAGTAACATCTATTTGATTATGTACAGCTGGAGCAAGAGTCATCATTCCAGCGTAATGTGCTATGGCAGTTTGAGGACATTCGGATGCTGGTCGGCTCAAACCTTCCAATCTTCGGTGGCGGAAAATATCCTGCAGTCAGCTTGAGATTAAGGTGCAGTACGATTGTGAGGGGTATCTAAACATTTTTGTTACATTCCCATACTCTCGTAAATGGGTCAGCCGCTGACTAAAATGGTTTGTGCATCCTTCCGTATCATCGCATTTGGGAGGATGTAGAAGTCCCAATAAACTACCATCCTTTCCAACTGAGGGTTTAACGAAACACGCTCCTACGTTTTCTGCGAACGCGTACATTCGCTCTCAAATTTGCAAAAGACCTCCTAAGCTAAGGTTCTTTCTAATGCATTGTTTATTAAATTTCCGTACTACTCTATTGAGAACGGGAGGGCAGGTAGTCGAAATGTTGGAAGCGCTCACTACTGGTAAAGGTATTCTAAAATTTAATCAGCGCGATGGCACTCAAAAAGAGCCTTCTATTTGCGCTTCTCGAGAGAGAAAACATGGACTGGCAAAATCATGTCCGTAACACTAGTCACGTCTACCAAACTTTTCATGTGCAACAGAGGATCTAGCTTGTTGCCTAGGTGCGTCATGGGCCTTAGCACCCATGAACTATCGAGGTATCCGTAACCGTTTGTGCTCTGTTCGCGCTATTTTTCAGTCGCAGAAAAAAAGAAAACGGAAATTTTCGTGAGCTTCTACAAGGATACCCCGAATGTGTACTCGTTCACTCGACTAAAAACTCGTTTCTTCGGATTAAAAACATTGGTTGTCTTTCCGTTGCAGGGATTGCGGCAACCCAATCAACGTGTTAACTGGTTTAGATTACTGGCTGGATAACCTGATGTGTAATGTACCTGAAGTAGCTATGTGTTATCATTTGGATGGGATAGTTCAAGTAAGTAATCCATTTTCATCCGTACCATCCTTAGATGTAGACAATGATATTTAGTTTCAGTCTACTTATGTTTTTACTTTTAACAAAGCTGGGCGGTTATTTAAAGGTTTCCAGCAATCCTTATCATCCTACATTCTCTTTTCCCTACAGATTAATATTGAGTCAACGCCCATCTTGATTTTGCATGATGAACGCAGCAAAACTACTCTGTGTTGTGGGTTTGGGGATGATGAGTGGGGGAACTCCGGTTTAAAATCTAGTTTGTTAGTTTTTGAAATAAAGATGGCTTGAGAATCGATTATCACCTTAGTGAATACTAGATTGCGGACTGTATGTGTTGGTTAGTTATTGACCAAGTGCAAGAGAAAATGAGGAAAGGGAACATAACCCCGTCTGATATGATAAGGGGACAGAATCTATTTTTAGCGCGCAATCTATTTATATCTCGTTCAGTGGCTCCCCGGTTTCCACATGGCGCAATGAAATACCAACCATGTGATGAGAAGGACGTCAGCCAATGGTCAGTTAAAACAGTTTCCGGATCTAAAAATAGATTCTGTCCCCTTATCACAGTAAGAGAACCCAGTATGGAAGGTGCGTTCTCTTACCTCATTTTCTCTTGCCAAGTGTTAGACATACCGGTTATTTACCAAGCGAGAGGTCAAGATATACAGGTTACTTACCAAGCGAGTAGTAAAGATTGCGGGATATTGGCTGTGTTGTTTTTCGGGTATTACAGACTTTGAGTGCGTTTCGGGCTATAAAAGCGAAAAAGGAACTTGTCCCATATTTAGCCGTTTCAGCTTATGCTTCGTAACTACAGACTCATATTTCCGGATAAATTTCAAGATTTGTTGGTAGGTGCTTTTAACCATATCTTTTGTGGTTTACGGAAGTGTTTAACTACTGCTCTCGACAATGTTGTATATAGTTACATGGCTTCACGCTCAATATAGGAGAACATTGTAATTCTTTTTTTATTCTCTCTCTGTTTCTTTTTCTCGACAGTATTACGACCTATACAAGACAGAGGAACTACCGAACCTAGACGGAAGCCAGTTCTCCCCAAAGGTGTGACCATATTTTGTACATGTACAATCCACGAATCATAATTCCGAAGGACATATTCGTGCATAATTGGCTCTTGTACATAAAGATGGTTTTCTTAGAGTAGCATGTCCATAGATATTGCTTTTTGGGGACCGCATGCGCATTATTTTTATTTACGTTTTAAGTTTTATCGGAAGACGAAAGAGTTAGCGCAGGGAACATAAGTTTTTTCTTATATAACTCAACTTGCTTTGACTTTTGCTCGCGAACATTTTCTCGAAATATAGCAATAGTTTAAACCAAGACATTAAGACAAAGCACGAACGACAGATTTTCATTATTAACGAAAGATCTCACAGATGTTATTACTCGGCCTTCTTCCGAAGGAATGCTCGAGGTATAAATTCTGCTTCAGTTTTTTTCAGCGCTCAGTCACAAATCACTCTAGTGTTTACAGCACATGTGTGTTTTCCATGTCTTCCGAAACGTTAAGTTCTTTGTTGGCCTCCATGAATACTTCGATTAATATATTTGGGAGAAGCTCAAACGACATGTAAACGCATATACCCACCTTAAAATGTGTCAAGCGTTTTCGGAACGGGTCGATTCGAGGTTTTGACACAAACAACTCGTGAAGGCAATCCCGTACGTCGCACTTTCTCTGACGTAAACTATATTTATCAAAACTGGACAAAGAATGTATGATACAGAGAATATATGCCTCGTTCTTTAAGCGCGAAATTGAAAATCTCACGTTTTCGAAAAGAGATAGCTTGAATCCAATTTGCACTACTTACCGCAAATCGCGTTGCCAACTTCTAGGAGACCTCAAATTCTTGTGTTTATTTTGTACCGCGTACCGCGTAGCCAGCTTCTAGGAGATATGCAAGTCTTGAGTATATTTTGCACGGCGTACTGCGTAGCCACAGTTTTCAGTAACGCGTTCAAAATGTGGTAGGGTATTCTGAAGTTACCGAAGATCTCTCCAAAGTGTAAATGAGATAAAGTACCGAGCTACAAAAATAGTATCCATTTCTGAGAGCTGGAAGAGTTCTCAATCATGTCACGCAACAACTCACAAACAAAAACTTCTGCTGATAAAATACCAATAACAAATTATTTAAACAGCTAGAAAAAAAGATCCCAAATTTTGCCATAGATCAAGAATGCATGCAATAACAGCATGATGAAGTGTCATAAAACGTGATCTTGACTAACGAAAAGCATTTCGAGATGCGTCCTCGACGACGGTTAGACATCGACGGCGAGAAGTTCAATTTCGTGACCATAATGTTCTGCACGCTGTGTTCAACTTCCTGTAGATATGACGTTTGCCTTCAAGAAACAAGACAGAGGAATTCCAGTCCAGTGTGACAGTTTTCATTAACCCCTGAAATACATGTTCAGAATCAAAGAAGCAAGTTTTCTAGGAAGTACAAAGCACGCTTTCATGCGCTAAGTTGCATAGATGACTAGCATTTCTAAAGAAAGGAAGCCCGAGTTCACGCAGATATGCGTCTAGTTCACTGTAATTTTCGAACGTGAATCCTACTACCTATAGAATAAATGTCACGTTATTGGATGAATCATGCCTAAGTTAATATCACGCAAGGCGAGAGAATCATTAAAGGCAGTATTTGTTATCTACCCATTTGCTCATAAAAGCGATCGATATGCAACTTCTTACTTCAACACTCTACTTAGCTCTTTGGTGTTCAGAATTAAGTAGAGTATCATCTCTAACACCCATTAGTGAAAATCTGCTAGTACACTAATGCGAATGCCGCAATCTGATTGGCTGAGCTACGGCACACTATCAGCCATTATAGTTCACCTCCAAATTTTCTCCTATTCTTATTCGACGAACAAAATGGCTGCCAGTCGTTCGCGCGCTTTTGATGAAATAAAATTTTTTCGTGTTGTACAATGCTCAACTTTTCTATTTTTGAAATAATCACCTGTATATTCATATTAAAACAATTATTCGCCTCAGGCTCAGTGATTATCGGTGAATATTCACCTTGACTTCGTCTCGGTGAGTATTCACCGAGAATCACTTCGCCTTCGGCGAATAATTGTCGGATAACTCAGATACTACGTGCGCACTGATTGGTCGAAAACCTATGAGTTATCGTGCCGATAAACTGATAGAAAAGAGAAGCATTTTCTGTTTTTATTTAAAGTTAGTTTATAAGAGCAATACATCGCAGTGTCTATGGGTTTACCAGCGTAATAAGCCACTTGGGATTTTGGGAGAACACTCGAAGGGCTTGTAAATGACGAGCCGGAGGCGAGTGATTTACAAGCTCTTCTCGTGTTCTCCCAACATCCCACGTGGTTTATTACGCCGGTAAACCCGTAGAAACTGCGGTTTATTGCTTAAGTAGCGTGTCAGAGGAGGTGAATTGAATGAATGAAAAGCAACTAGTGGTGTAACGTACTGATTCAACTTGTTTATCGCCCCAGTGGGGCGGGCTTCAGTTGATCTTTTGGGGATCGAACAATTTGAATGTCAAACTCAGTAACCAATAACGCTTAAGTATTCATCAAACCTGTCCTACCGAGGCAAGCGCGGGAAAATTCTCGTCACCAAGTCGCTAGAACGTTTGGGGCTAATTTTTGATTGGTTGAGAAAGTGTAAAGTTCAGGGAATTTTATTGGCTAGAATAAGTCCACGTGGTAGCTTAAGCTGAGCAAAAAAACCTCTTTTTCAAACCCCAGACCAGAAAGCCACGAATCGCATCAGCGATCGCCAGTGCACTTCTCTAATCGTGAACTTGGCTTGTTTGGTCTCTTTTAGGTCGTCAAAGACATCGCACAAAATATTTTGTCCTTTATGAAGTCAAACTGCACTCGAGAGGGACATACCTACTGGTTGTTTAAGGGTACGCGGATACGGAAGTTAAATGTGTTAAAAGTTTAAACACCACTGGACAGCACTTTTTGCGCGTTTCCGATTGGCTTCTCAAACTCGGGAACTTCTTTGTTGTTCGCTTACCAGTACCTATACCAAGCATTCCTCGTTGTACCTGCGAAAAATGTCAGGGTGGAGAAAGGTTGCACTTTATAGTACATTCAAATTTTGTTTTTGTCTAGTTGAGTTGGTGTGGTGTGTTCTAAAGCATGTTTTTCCATATTGTCAGTAGCTAGAATTAAATTTTTACCTTGTCTCTTTATAGCTTAGCAAATATTTCCCAGCTCCCGTATGTTGGACTAGTATGCCATCGAGGTGGGAAGAACATCCCTAGTTGCTTTATGCTATGGAAAGCACGGATAGGCGCACGTTTTCCTCAGTGTTAAAACCTGTGAAGTTTTTCTTTGTTTTCTCACTATTGTTTTCCTAGTCTCTCTTGTTTTGTCTCCTTTGTTTTCTTTGTTCTACGTCACTCGTGAACGTAACAGGTTTTTACTCCGAGGATGAGCCATAGAATCTTGCCTTGTTGGCCTCATGTCTTGTGTGCGTCTTTACCGCTGCCTTATCTCCGCCAAAAATCGTAAATGATAAAAGTACTTTCATTTAGGAAACTGTACTGTGCTTTGGTACTGTTTGTTTTACTATACAGTGTGGTTCTAACTTTTTCATCTGTGTATCAAACCATGCAGTGTGATCAGTCTTTGTAAAGCTAGTGAACAGTACTGTACTGTGGTACTGTTTGTTTTACTATACAGTGTGGCTCTACCTTTTTCATCTGTGGATCGAACCATGCAGTGTGACCATTCTTTGTAAAGCTACTGAACAGTACTGTACTGTGGTACTGTTTGTTTTACTATACAGTGTGGCTCTACCTTTTTCATCTGTGGATCGAACCATGCAGTGTGACCATTCTTTGTAAAGCTACTGAACAGTACTGTACTGTGGTACTGTTTGTTTTACTTTACAGTGTGGTTCCAACTTTTTCATCGGTGTATCAAACCATGTAGTGTGACCATTCTATGTAAAGCTACTGAACAGCACTGTACTGTGATACTGCTTGTGTTACTATACAGTGTGGTTCTAACTTTTCGTCTATGAATCAAACCATGATGTGTGACCGTTCTATGGAAAGCTACTGAACAGCAGTGTACTGTGGTATTGTTCGTTTAACCATACGCTGTGGTTCTCATGTTTTCATCTGTGGGCCAAACCATTCAGTGTCACCATTCTTTGAAAACCTACTACAAAGTGATTCCAACTTTTTTATCTCATGAGTATGTCAGTTTAGTTACGAATTAGTTGTTAATGATGTGTCTGTGGACCGTTGTTTTGGATGTTTTTTTTGTTCTTTCCTTTTTGGCAGAAAGCGACAGTGAAGTTGTAAAACTATATGATTTGACCTCTATTTGTCAACAGGTATGTGGTGAATAAATGTTTGAGTGTAAAAGTAGTTCTTTTGTGAACCTTGAGTTTCAAACGTTGCCTCGAAATTTTTACACGTGACCTGCAGTATTTGAAACTTATAAATATACTTTGTGCCAGCGTAAGAAAAGAGGGGAGCTGATGTTTCAAGCGTTAGTCCTTCGTCAGAGCAAATGAATTTCCCATCGAATCCGACTCGGTGAGGCAGCGCAAATTTCTTTAGAAACTAACCCCTCTATTTACGTGCTCAAATCAGACTCTTTAGGCCGTCAAACATGGCGGATACACTTTCCTCATTAGGTATGCATTTAGCCATGCAGTGCACTATCTTTCTCAGGCTTTTCCCTCCAAGGGCTTCGCTCGTCATTTCTACTGGAACTCCTTTCAACCCTTTTCTGTCGCCTTTACAGTGTATTGTACATTTATGATACTTTTTTGTGTTTTGTTTTTCCTCGAAGAAAGCGGAAGACAACACGGAGACTTTTTTTACTGTTCCTGTGGCAATGCTGCTTTACCGGTTTGTACAATCTTTTACTCTGTAACAGCAGTTGCATTTCTTTTGTTGTGTTGCATAACATCAGCTCCCTTAAAGTCCGTACTTAGTAATGAATACCTAACACCAAGGTTCATATTCTCCCTGGTGGTCCGAGACTTAATAATTTTTATTATATCTCTTCAGTTAGTATGCGCGCTGTGGTTGGTCAGTTTAGCGGGTCGTACTTCACTGTACGGCCCGCTAGATTCAAAAGTTTGTTTTGAGATATAATAAATATCTTACAAACCTCGTTTTCTCGGTCCGTAACTTACACTACGGACCTCAAACTCGGTTAGTAAGAGGTATATACAGTACCAGTAAGGAGAATGAATGGTTGTCCAGTTCACACGACTAGACTCCACTTGACTTCCACTAGACCACAACTGAGAACTTTCCATTTTTGTCAGGGTTGCTAAGAACATGATGAACCAGGGACTACTTGGCGCTATGTAAGTGAATGAGAGAACTTCACAGTGAAACTACAAAAACCTGATTAAAGTTGTTTAAGAATGAAAAACGATGAAAACATACATTTGCTTAGATCTTACCGTTATAGTTTACAATTATATCTTGTAACTAGTCGTGATAACTTAACTTATTGGAAGTGTTCTCAAAGGGCCAGTTTGGAATCGTGCTTTTCTTTCTAAAGAAGATATTGAAGGTTCGTTTCGAGACAATACAACAGGAGAAACTAAAATTACTAACCCGAACGTAGACTTTTGGTGTTTGGCTTAGATGAGGTACAATCGGCGACAAAAAGTGTTGAGATATTCTGCACATTTTCCTGAACGCAAGCCTTAGGGAGCAAGGTCGGCTCAGTGGTAATAGCACCCTCTTCACACCTCTGTGATCTGGGTTCGAATTCCGCGGTCTCATGTAGGTTTGAGTTTGTTGTTGATTTGGCTGGTTAGCTCAGCTGGTACAACATCGAAGCGATATTCGCTACGGTATCAACTACCAAGGTGAAATCTTCCACTTCGTTAACATCTGCGGTGCAGATATGTGTTATGTATTTCATATGTTAAAATTGTTGATAATTGTCAAGTGATTGGGAGTTGTTTCATTCTTCTCTCTAATGTTTTGCAGGGAACAAGGAACAGTGTGTCAGCTACTGAATAACTGCCTTCTCCTTCTTGACAGTGAGAGATTTCCAGAGGTACCAAACATCTTTAATTATAACTGTCAAAATGGGAAGTTTTAGGGACGTATCTTGAAAACCGGGATCGGAAGTAAGCAGCACTCAATCCTCAAAATTGCTCTTTAAACAAAGCCTAGATGGTCTGCGCGCTTCATGCTTAGACTATAAATCCGTAAATTACAGACTTACCTCGAACTGCTGTAGGTAATTAGGTAGGTATATTTATGCTAACACATTCAATTTACATTGTCTCTGTCCTTCCCTCTCTTTTTGCAGATTTACACGTCTGCTAATTACTTATTGTCGGACCTGTATTCACCCGATGAGATTCACGCTTTGCCGGCTTTGGACAGAAGAGACCAGGAAGAAACGACAGATGGAGAGAAGAGTTATATCCCTGATCTGGACCCAGCGGGAGTGGTTTCATGCGGTAGTGAGGGAAACAGCCATCTAGTTGTTAAGGTCTGTTCGACCAAAAGTTCGGTTGGTAGTCAAAAAGAACGAACCATTTCGGTTTTGTCCAACCGGAATGTTTGGGACCACCTTTGAAGGTGGTACCGAATGACCCGTTGGCCTGGCCCGACCGAAATGGCGTGTTCCATTTAGTCAGTACTGTTTTGTTTTTGCTTTTTCTTTGTTTGAAAATGGCACAGAAGTTATGAGAACTTGGAGCGGGTTTGTCCATCTGAAAGTACCGTTCCATTTGGCAAACGAATATGCCAACATATATCCTGACCGAAATTTTTTGTTGAACGGTAAGCGACCTTGGTATCACATACGTGGTGCTCTTTTGAATGCGCTTGAGGCGGCATTATTTTGCAGTAATGTCGTCTCAAATACTACAATCTTTACCAAAAAATCTTGGACCGAAAACCACTTTTTCATCGTCAAAACAAACAGCAAGTCACTTCATCTAAGTTCTCCCCCACCCACCCCACCCTGCCCTCTGACTGTTGGGGTGACCAATATGACTCATCGCGTTATTTTTTATGCCCATTGTATCGCGTTTCAAAATAAACTCTGGGAGGGACTCTTGGAGAGACAAGATTTCCTGTAATTCAAAGAATTTATAAGAAAACCAAGAATTCTGTCAATCAATCCAATGCGTGTTTTACTCGGGCTTTCCAGGGGAAACAGCCGAGGTTAAATTTTGGCACGTAAGTAAGCACGAATATGGTGTCTGTTACGCTCAAACCACATACAAATCCACACACCGTTCGCGGTAGACCCACAGTAAAAGATGACGAGCGGTTTCGGAACGGGTTGCTGTGGAAATTGCGAGACATCATTTTACGAGCGAACATTTAATGCTTTGTGCAACAAAACTTACGTTGACTTTGAGAAAACATCATGGCTTTATAATTACGACGACTGGAGAAAATACATCCCTGTAACAGGCTTCATCGCCAATATGGAAATACATCAACCGTTCCTTTAGGAAATTGGGTTCTTGAACTGATTGTTAATTTTCAATCGTTTTCAGTCTCTAGATGTGACGAAACTTTCTGCACCGAGAACTTTCCAAGGGGACTGGATCAAGGTATGAGTTTTTTGACTAGTGGACTGCTCTCTAGCTGGTGGAATACAAGTTTCCAGTTTTCTATGAGGCAATATTCGACGAAACAAAGGAAATGAGGACAAATTGCCTAATTGTATTTTTTAGAAATCAGCTAGAATATTACTTTTTTATACCAATGGTTTATTTTACTTGTTGAGAAACATTGTTTTTTTTTTCTCAGACCCTGGCGTTCTCGCCACTCCTTGTCTATTTCAGAGTAAATGGTTTAGTTTTGTCCATTTAATCATTTGGTACGAACATTGAAAGGCTAAACGCGCAACCGCACTCCATAGTAAAACAAACAGTACCACAGTAAAGTACTGTTCAGTAGCTTTCCAAAGAATGGTCACACTGCATGGTTTGATCCACACATTAAAAAGTTGGAACCACACTGTACAGTAAAACAAACAGTGCCACAGTACAGTACTGTTCAGGAGCTTTCCAAAGAATGGTCACACTACATGGTTTGATCCACAAATGAACAAGTTAGAACCACACTATGGGACAGTGCAGAACTGTTCAGTGGCTATCCAAAGAGTATCCATACTTTGTAGTTTTTTTTTATGTATTGGACAAAATTAAATTGCATACAAAATTGCATGGCGTTATTGCAACCCCATCATAGCTGTTGCGCAGTAGTTTTCGAGGGAATCGCCCCTACTTATTTCTCTTATGTTTTTCCTGTAATTAGGTCTCAAAGCCGTTACCAAGCAATGTTGAAGAGAGGTGTAAGGTGGCTCTGTCACACATCACGAAGGTGAGTTGGAGGGTCATTGTGCTGTCAATTTGTTTGACGTCAATTCACCAATATGACTTCTCATATACCTTAAACATAGGGCCTTGCATGCCTCAAGGGGAATCTTCCACAGGGAGTAACACAAGAAGAGGTCCTCAATAGCTCTACCACGGAAAGTCCCCCTCATAACGAACCTTCCTCTCCTTCCCGTGCCTCGAATATCGCAGCAGAGACAACGGCCAGTTCCAGTTCACCGCAAGCCGTGGTGCCCTCGTATACCAACAGACTAGAACCGTACGGAAAGAAGAAAACACCGCTGATCGTGATACGACCGACTCGCTGGCAGGAAAAGTCGGCGAATCTGCTACTGCGTAAGGCAGCCGCAGTTTACCATTCATTAGCGTGTGTCTTCAACACAGAGGGAAAGTATGGTCGGGGTTTAAAAAACTGCAAATTTGCTTTCAAGTGTTTAAATGCTTGCCAGAGCTTTGATGGTGGCACGGAGTGTAAAGATGTCACGGAATTGTTGATTTCTGTCATGTACGTGTCTGGGGACGCGTACCTGATGTTGTCAAAGTGTCAGGAAAATTTAGCAGTTCATCAGGAGGACTTCCGGTTTATGTCTGAAGTTGATAAAATGATCTCTCAAGTTGCTGACGAGTATTTGGTCGACGAGTCAACTCATTTCGCTGAAGTAAAGTTTATGTGGGACGTGGAAAAAAATCTGTTGAAAAGGTTGGTTTCGAAAGTAATACGGGGTGCAGTATGTTTTCTCAGACTCATTTCTTTAATCATGCTTTTTGTTACCGCAACAAATTGAAAAATTATTTGAGACCCTGCATCTTTTATGGTTTCAAGAGTGTACCCATAGTCTCACTTATTCAAGCTCCCTTCCCTTATCAATCTTGCCACCAATGCAAAACTAACCTGAGAAAGGAGCAGGGAGGGGGAAGCTGGAAAATCAGCTAGGATTTAATTTATGCCGGTGGTGAGTTATAGGGAAAAGCGGTACTCAGAGAATCTTAGTATTTTTTTCATCTTGTTGTGGCTAACTGTCATTCTTTTCTACTTACAAGAATCAAAATTTGATTTATCATTGCGGTCCAAACATTTGAAACAAAGTTTTTCCCCAAATATAATGTCTGAGGCATTGCCTCTATGTACTAGAATCAAACTTTGTGTCATTCAGTGTTATTCCGTATTTTCTAAAAAATGTTTTTGCAAAGTCGTAAAGCCCGAAACTTACTACTTGGTTCTTAACTGCAACCCTTTCATCATCAGTATAATGTAATAACAGTGTAATGTGTGAGTCATCAGTGCAATGAGTGAGTCATCAGTTTAATGTGCGATTCATCAGTATAATGAGTGAGTCATCAGTATAATGAGTCATCACTATAATGAGTGATTCATCGGTATAAGTCATTAGTATAATGAGTTATTCATCAGTATAATGAGTGAGTCATCAGTATAATGAGTCATCACTATAATGAGTCATCACTATAATGAGTGATTCATCGGTATAAGTCATTAGTATTTAACAACTATTCACCAAAGTGGAGGTGGCTAGTGGTGGATATTTACCGAGCCGCGAAGCGGCGAGGTAAATATCCACCACTAGCCACCGACACTGAGGTGAATAGTTGTTTTAGTATATACTAAAACAGTGAGATAAATGTACACAAAAAAAAGAAAAGGGCTTGGAAAATGGAGGACTTCTCAAATGACAATCCAAGGCAGCGCCAATCGCCGTTAGGGATTTTTTGTTGTAACTACTGCCGTACGTCTCGTTTTCTCGCTGAGAGAAAAAAATTTGTTTAGTTCTAGTGGCGACATTTCATCAAATGGAATTGCAAACCCTTTCTGTATTTTAAACCATTCTGTAAAAAATATAATTCAACTTTGGTTCTCAAGTGCACAAGCGACATCAAATTTGGTTACGCAAGATGAATCTGCATTTGTAAACAAAACCTTTATCGTTGCTTTTTACCGCTAAACTCCGGGTTAAAAACGTAAGCCATTACCTCTGAACACGGCCAAGCCAAATTTAGTCGCTTTCTTGGAGTTTCCAGGGACTGCTTCGTTGTTAATTTGAATGATTTCTTTGCCTGTCATACATACAAACCGGGCCGCCATATTCGCGCGGCGGAGCGAAAAATTCGCAAGTTGCTCGGAGGTAAATAGCACAGGATATTCGGAGTTTGACTAGCCAATCAGAGCGCACCTTCAACGCTATCCACTGTTTTAGTATATACTAAAATGAGTTATTCATCAGTATAATGAGTGAGTCATCAGTATAATGAGTGATTCATCAGTATAATGTGTGATTCATCTGTATAATGTGTGATTCATCAGTATAATGAGTGATGCATCAGTATAATGAGTGATTCATCAGTATAATGTGTGAGTCATCAGTAAAATGTGTGATTCATCAGTATAATGAGTGAGTCGTCAGTATAACTTAAACCCCATATTCCTTTTCACTTGAATAGTCGTATAATGCGGTGAGACCCTTGAACACCTTTACTAAGATTTGAACGTCGAGTCATGCAGTGTGAAAGCCCAGAACCCTTTCACTTACAGTTCTAAAATCCATTCCGTATATTGCAAATACCGACTCATCGAGATAAAATTCAGCGAAGTTTTTCTCTACTTGTTTTAGTGTTGGCTTATATGATGCAGCTCGCGAGCTCGTATCCGAGAGCACCAAAGAAGAATTGGTGGTGAATTTGACACGTCGCCTTGGTAACGTCAAGAATGAGATTGGTGTTTTTTACATGAATGAGGCGGCTGCCTTGATGTGCGCTGGCCAACAACCTGGCAACGACGAACAAAACCTGTGGAAGAAAAGCTTTTCCAATTTTGAGAGTGGAATTCGTTTATTCGAGGCCACGGAAGACTGGTATGTATTATGTACTTATTGCATAAGAGGAACGGATGGGAGAATATTTGGATCGAAGCCATGACGCAGGGACCGACTGGGCGCAGCGAGGTCCGTACTTCGTGACCTTCAGCCAAATATTTTCCCGACCGATTCTCCCACTCAGTCAATTAGCATTTTATCATATGAACGCCGCTTTTACTCTTTCTGTCTTTTCTTCTTGTATTTTTTCCATCTTGTAGCGCCTGCACCTCGCGGGGTCATACACGGGAATGCAAGGCTCTCTTTAAGGAATTTATATTTTCAAATAGTTGTTTAGGAGAGTCGCGCGCATGACCGTTCAGGTCATTTCATAATAACCTCTTACCAACCGAGCGCGAGGCCCCAACGTACTGGGGCGTATTTATCCGAGTTTGTTTTTGTGCGACCTGAGCAAGCTAGATTAGTAATTAGTTTAGTATATGGCAGTCAGACCATGGTTATCTTTGAGAATTTTCAATCTGCCGGCTTTTGTAAATAACGAATACAGGGCCGATGACCTTTTCCATGGAAATGTCCCGTATGGCAAAGTCCCTTCCAAAAAAAAGGAATTGGAACGCTCAAGACCAACTTACCATATACCAGATACGGATTATTCACTGTGTGTGAGGTCCATATGGATAGCCGTGTCCATTTAAACTTTATTTTGCTGTTTCGATGTGGTGCGAGATTCACTCAAAGTCTGCACGCAAGCACAAACTGAGCAAGAAATTACATATGGTATCCAAGCCTCTGGGCTAGACACTCCTATTCCATTACGGATTTATATACATATCATGTTTCAGTATTGTTTGTTGTACTATATATTGATGGTTATAGGATTTGGGTATATGGATAAAATTGAGCAGTGCAACTTTCCCTTTGGAAGCTACTTGTTTTACTACACATTGTGGCTCCAACCTTTCTCACCTGTAGATGTAACCATTCAGTGTGACCATTCTTTGGAAAGCTACTGAGCAGTACTGTACTGTGGTACTGACTGTCTCACTATACAGTGTGGTTCTCACTGTTTCATCTGTGGATCAAACCATGCAGTGTGACCATTTTTTGGAAAGCTACTGAATAGAACCAGGCTCTCTCTCTCCTTTTTTTTCCAAGTCCACCTTTCTAAGTTTTTACGTTATTTTTTTGTCTTTGGTTCAGTTACATAACTTGTTTTTCCTGTCCGCGTAGTGCCAACAAAGCTTTGCTCCTATCGAACCTTGGTCGGCTGATGAGGCTCTGTGCTCAAGCTGTAGGAGGAGTGGAAAACAAAGCCACTGGGACAAGAGGGGAGTTTTCTCAAGAAGAGAGAGGGTATTTCAACAAGGTTGTAGCATGAAATTATAGATCTGAGTAGTAACTCTCCTTTGTGAGAATCATATGTTTTCTCATATGTTAGCGTTGGTATGCCGGATCAGTTCAGCGGCCTTGTGTTTGTTCCCTTTTTTCCTCAACCTCATTCACAACTCATAAGTGAAAATTAAGCACCGTGAGGTGTTTGGATATTTGATGAAACTCGGCTTGCTTTGTATCGTTAACTTCGCCTTCAAAACTTTTTATGATGCTGTATCAAACACCCGATACATGTGTTTCATCACATATCAAACACCTCGAATTTCGCCATAACAGGTCTCTTCTCGGTGCTTGATCCGTGATGAACCACTGTACAACTGTAAATGGTGTGAACCAAGGAGTCTCAGTTGTAGTTTGTTGAGTTTGATCGTCTGGGTGTAGGTAGTTCTGAAGAGAACCGTTGATGACGTTGCGTTGCTGACGTTTCGACAACCTGAGCGGAAGTGGTCATCAGAGTAAAATGACTTTTGTGTCATCAGGTAGTAGTCGTCGTAGTTGTCGTAGCGAGGTTATGGGTTTGTGGACAGCACGAAGAAAAGAAACGCTGTATCTCGTGTTTGATATATTAACGTGAATTCTCCTCATCTCTTTTTTTGACGAGTATTAAGGCGTCGTGCACAGCCATACCATTCAAGGAATCCATGCTCAAACTGTACATATGGTATAAGAGAAAATCTGATGCCTCAAGAACACACGTTAATTGTCACTTACTTCTTTCCAGTTGATCGAACGCTTCAGTAGTTGGTGTTAAGGGTAGTAGATTGTGTCAGCGGGGAAAGGAAAAGACAAAAGAAAGGAGTTGATAGAGGAAGCTTTACCACCGTATGATGACCGAGAGGCTGACTTTCCGCGCGTTGAGCGAATGACGTAGGGCTAACGGTCGAAACGTCAACCTTACGGTAGCAAAACCTAATTTATCAAACGACTAACGGTGTCCAACGTCAATGACCAACATCATTTGTCTGTTCCCGCAAGGGACGATATTTTTCCTGTACCGGACTGGGTCTTGTGCCGAATAATTTCGCGCAATCCAGGTCAGATTTTAATCCTTCAAATCAAGATGGCGGACAGTATCAACTGTATTTTGGCAACGCGTGTGGTGACCCTGATTTTCCTATGTCTTTTATATTTTCTGGACAGGTTTCAGGATTATGACTAATACTGTTAATGCTTTCTTTTCTTTGTTCCCAGGCGTTTGAATTCTACAACAGAGCACTCCGCTGTCTGGCCGAAAGGAAAACATGTTCCGAGGTCTGGGATACAGTCACGTGGGAACTGTCCGGTACCTACTTTTCCATGGCAACCCTGTTACAGGATTTTGCTCCCTTATCCACGCATGCGCAGGAGCAGGTACGTCGGTCCGCTACACGCCCTTAACGCCTTAACCCTTTCACCTCCAAGTTTAAGGTAGCAATTCTCTTTACTTAGTAACACACACTCTCTTATGTCTCCTGTGTCTCGAATTTCGTTAAATCAATTCAACATAATTGAACTGACTATAGCGGCTTTGTGTTGGTGATGAGCTTCATGGCTCATGTGCGAGAAATCGAGGTAAATGGTGACAAAATATATACCGAACACGACGACGACGCAGGGAATAGCACAACCGGTGAAAGAGTTTCATTGATGAAGCGTAATTCGCACGACAAAGAGACTTACCGGACTTTATTTTGCGCATCAAGGTTTATTGTGTCGTTCATTTGGGCTATTTTTTAGTCCTGTCCTGGTCACCGTGGTAGTGTTTTGCTTAATTTCCCTAGTAAACCCTCCTCGAAAAAGCTGTAAAGCTAGAATCGACTGCGCTTGAAGTATCTTGGACGCCATTATGCTTTTTCTCCAAACAAAAGTCACTGGGACGAGGATTACCCAGAAGCCCCGGCTATATTCGCCTTCAAGGAGGTGAATTGTGTTGAATGTCGTCGAGGTGGGGAGCCAATCAGATTGCTCAAAATGCCAAGGTTGTTGAGATGGTATATACTTATGTGATATATTCCGAATTATAACCCAACAATTAATTTTCGGGCAATCTTATTGGCTATTTTGGGTCACGTGGTGTCAAATAGCAAGATGGGTATTTAATAAATAAACCCCTTCTGGCGGCTGGTATATCGGAGGCTGAGAGATTGTCCGAAAAATAAACAGTTGGCCGAGAAGCGAAGCTTCGAGGGCATATGTGAAATTTTGAGGAAAATCTCTAAGCCAAGGGCATTATCCTCCCATATACCAGTAAGCCAGAAAGGGGTTTATTTATTTTATAACCCTCCGCGATCGCGAGTTGATTCTTACTTTGAACGTGTTGAAGAAAAAGAAAAACAAGTCGTCTGACTGGGATTGCGACTGACGCAAACACTGCATGTACATTGATTGGTTAAAATTGTTTTACGTAAACTGTGATTGGACCAGAGCTTGACAAGCTGTCATGTCGAACATACTCTCGCAACGCCCCTTACATGAAAATCTCGAAAACACGGCACTTTGGTTTATTTTGTCAACTGCGTTGTTCGAGAAGTCAAAGTTAAACGTTTTCAGTGTATTAGAAAAGAAAATTCAACAATACCACTAACACTGCGAAAGAAATTACACCCATGAAAAAGAGAAATTGGAAAATCTCGTGTTGTTGGAGGATTTACGTTAAAAGTGGATTGTTCGCAAACTTGGCTTTGTTGTTGAATGGCGGGCGCTGAGTAGGTCGAAGAAAAAAAAACAGGTGGAAGAACTATAGTTCCAAGAACAGATTGAACGGACTGAACTGAATTTTGTTGAGCTATTAATCGACCGATATTTGCCGATGACTCGAACAGTTTTTCTGTACTTGGCTTTGCATTGTTCGACTTGAGGGATTTATAATTATCTCTTGCGTAGTTTATCGTTTTTGGCTTGGAACGTTTTCTCAACTGGCAGCTTTGAAGACAGTGGGAAGTGTAGCTTTGTGCAAAATTAGCCTTTTTGCACATTTCAGTGGGGAGATTTTCAAGAATTTGATTGCCCAAGGGTTCGTAACTTTTGCTCACCTCGAGGCCACAAACACCAGCAGCTTATTTTGTTGATTTTCTGTTTTATCCGGAGCTACAATTGCGACTAGCTACTTTAAAATTACGATGTCACTGGATTATAAAAACGAGTTTATTGTAAAAAAAACTTGAAAGAGACTGACTTTGTTGTGTTTTCTTGCGACTGAAAAATTGCAAGGCAAATATCCACGCAGCCGGGGTATATCGCCTGATACCCGTCCAGCTATTTGACACCACGTGACCCAAAATAGCCAATAAGACGGCACGAAAATTAGTCGGTGGGTTATAACAGGCGATATACCCCGTCCGCGTGGATATTTGCCCTGTGATTTTTCTTTCGTAAGAAAACATGGCAAAGTAAGTCTCTTTCAGGTTTTCTTACAACAAACTCGTTTTGTTGAGTCCAGTGACAATGTAATTAATTAGGTAGTCGTCATTGTTGCTTCGGATGATACAGAAAATCAATGAAATATGCTATTAGTGTTTTTGGAGGTGAGCAAAATTACAAACGCATGGGCAATCAAATTCTTGAAAACCGGCTCGCTGAAATGTGCAAAAAGGCTGGTTTTGCACAAGGCCACACTTTCCACTGTTCTTAAAGCTGCCGGTTGAGAAGCACCTAAACCAAAAACGATAAACTACGCAAGCGATAAATCGCTCAGGTCGTACAGTGCACAACCAACTGTACAACAACTATTCGAGTCATCTGCAATAGTCGGTCGATTTATAGCTCAACAGAATTCAGTTCAGTCAGTTCAACCTGTCCTTGCAACTAGAACTAAAGTTCTTCCACCTCTTCTTTTCTTCGACCTCCTCAGCGCCCGCCATTTACATTGAGACTACTCTAAGTAAGGCCACCCAAACAACATTTCATACAAATTATCCAATCACGATCGAGTATCTAAACAATAGAATCTCTACAAATGTTTTATATTTCGCTTAAAATGCATATAATTTGCTCCATTACCTATCTTCTAAGTGCCCTCTGGCACATAAGGCCTCCACAGAGCTTTTCCACCTTTCCTTGTCCGCTGCGACAGCTCTTGCCTCTACCCACGTCCTCCATCCTGCTTCTCTCCTTTCCTTTTCTACCGTACGTCTCCTCGTGGTCTTTGGTCTTCCCCTTTTCCTTTTCCCTTCTGGTGCCCATGTCAGTGCTATATTGCTGTCGTTGTTCTGGTCTTGTCTTAATATATGGCCAATCATCTTCCACCTTCTCCTCCTCACTTCCTCACTCATTGACCTCATCTCTGCTCTATCCAGCAACTCTTCTGTACTAATATGGTCTTGCCAATTAATTCGCAAAAGTCTTTTGCAGACACTTATTAAAGACATCTACCATCCTATCATCCCCCTGGTTCATTTTTCACGTTTCACATCCATACAGCATAACTGGTATTACAAGGGTCTTATACAATCTCAGCTTTGTTCTTCTCGTGATGCTTCTAGAGTTCCAGATCTTTTTCAACCGGATAAATGTGCCCCTGGCTTTCGAGAGTCTGTTCTTCAAGTCTTTTCGTGCCTCCCCCCTCCTTGCAAACTGCAACTCCCAAGTATGTGAACTCGTCAACTTCTTTGATGTCTTTTCCCATGATGGTAATCCTTTCCTGGTTTCGTGATTTGATCCTTATCATCTTCGTCTTCTCTATGTTGATTTTGAGACCCACTCGTCTGGCTTCATCATTCAACCTTGATGTTTTGTCTTGAATCTGCGTTTTGGTGGAAGAGAGCAGCGCGACATCATCTGCGAAGTCCAAGTCATCCAGTTCAGATGTGAATTTCCATCTAATGCCATTTTCGCCTTTCCCAACTGTTCTTCTCATCACCCAGTCCCATTACAATCAAGAACAAAAACCCTGACACTCACAGGTTTCTCCGTGGTCTTCTACCGCACATTTAAAGTCATCATAAAATAGATTCACCATTCTCACGATCTTATCTGGGATACCATACTTCTTCATGATCTTCCACAGGCTTTCTCGGTGTATGGAATCGAAAGCCTTCTCAAAATCTATGAAGTTCAAGTATAGGGTAGCTTGCCATTCATTTACCTGTTCGATGATATTCCGCAAGATAAATTTCTGGTCTGTGGTTCCTCTTCCTTTCCTGTAACCTGCTTGTTCCTTTCTGAGTCTCATGTCGACCCCGCTTCTTACCCGATCAATAATAATCGTTCCAAGAATCTTGCCCACAACAGACAGTAGGGTTATACCTCTTGAGTTCTTACATTCTTTGAGATTTCCTTTCTTTGCCTGCTTGATGATAATGAGGCCTCTCTTCCAGCATTCCGGGATTGTCTCCTTTCTCCATATTTTCACTATCAGTTGATGTACGTTTTGTCCTGAAAAACCTATACTTGCTTTCAAAAGCTCGGCTGTGATTGAATCAATTCCCGGAGCCTTGAAATTCTTTAATTGCTTCATTACTGCCTCCAGTTCACTTATTGTTGGCTCATTAACTTCTATTGCATCTCCTTGATCATTTCGCTGAATTCCAAGTCACACTCATCCTCACTTATTATTGGGTTTGTTGGGTTTTCCGTGTTCAGCACCTCCTCGAAATGCTTAGTCCATCTTGCCTGTACTTCCTCCTTTCCTTTCAAGAGCTTCCCTCTTTGTCCATTACTGCAACGCTCTGCCTGGATCTTTCCTTGCACAGTGCCTCTGTGAGCCCGTAAAGAGTCTTCAATTTGCTCTATAACTGTACAAAACATTTCAAGGCTGAAAAAGAATCATCTTAGTTGGTAGAAACTCGCCACAAATCTTTTGTTCGGCGTCAAAAACAGGCATTCGAAATTTGTATGAAAATTTGTGTAGGTAGCCTTGGTTTGAGTAATCGCACTGTAACAACAAAGCCAAGTTTGCTCACAATTCACTGTTTCATGGGAGTAATTTTTTTCGCAGTGTAAGTGTTATGATTGGATTATTTTTTCTTTGACTTCTTTTGGAACAACGCATTTGATAAAATGAACCAAAAGTGCCGTTTTCGAGATTTTCATGCAAGGGGCGTTGCGAGAGTATTTTTGACATGACAGCTTATCAAGCTCTGGTCCAATCACAGTTTAGATAAAACAATTTTAACCAATCAATGTACATGCAATGTTTGCGTCATTCACAATCCCACTCAGATCACTTGTTTTTCTTTTTCTTCAGACTGTTCAAAGTAAGAATTATTTCGCGATCGGGGAGGGTTATAAGATAAGTAAACCCTATTATGGCTTACCAGTATGTCGGAGGATAATGCCCGCGGCTAAGAGATTGTCCTCAGAATTTCACACGTGCCCTCGAAGCTTTGCTTCTCGGCCAACTGTTCATTTTTCGGACAATCTCTAAGCCGCGGGGTTTATTTACTAAATGTTGAGCCAGTCAGATTACTCAAAATGCCAAGGTGGCCGAGTTTGCATATAATATCATTCATCTGGGTTCTTGCTTTCATCCACCGAATAATCGGTGGATCCTAAGGACACCACTGTCTGCCCTTTGAACAGTTGGAGCCAGGGCATTTAATCAGATGTTTGTGTTTTGATATGTTGACAGATTGAACAGGATGTAACCGAACTGATGATGAAAGCACTTCGTCTCTGTGAGCCCAGCGCTTCGCGGTCAGTACTCCAAGTGCGGCCACAGTCTCAAGAGCAGTTACAACAGCGAATTGCTACAATACATCACCGGTTGGCATCTCTGTATCATAATTCATACAGAAATCAGGCAAGTTGCGCTGGAAGAGACAAGTGACTGAAGATTTGACTTTCGTAGTATGAACGCAATTTTTAGGAATTGGAACGGGATTCGAACCCGCGACGTCGCGAACGCTGGTGCGAATGTTCTGCCAGCTGAGCTAACTCACCGTCTGCGCTGGGAGCAGGCCAATACTGGGTTCATAAAAATAATATCATATAATATAATGCACAAGGCAAATTTCAGTGTTTTGTTGGAACAGGCTCAGTTAACTCAGGTTTGTCATGTGCCGACGAGCCCATTTGGCGTTCTTATGTATCGGGTGGTGTCCCCAACACAATAGCGAATGATGCAATTTTCGAAGGTATATTGCAAACACGAAGACTGGCAGAAACCTCTGAGGAAACTCTCTACACGTTTGCTTAAACTAATCCCACCCATCCCCCCCCCCCCCCTCCCGAAATAATGATATGCTTTGTATGGATGGTCTGTGGCCTACGAAATTCTCTCGCGGGAATGCGTAGTTTCCCTGCTCGAGGCCGCTCACAGTGTCAAGGGGTGAGGGAATAGGGGTTCGAGGGCGATGCTTTCAACCGCGAAATTCGAGCCGAGGCGCAAGAATCCGTACTCTGCCCCACACTCCTTTTTCAACGCCGGCCAAGCGGGCTATATCTTTCCCGCTCACTGCGGCAGGCATATAACATTATCAACTAAAAGAACTAACCTTTGTTTCCAGGCTGTTGATCATGCAAAGAAGAAAGCACGGTCACTTGCTGAACTTCATTACAGCAAATCGACCATTCACATAAACTACCGACTCTACCCCTGTGAGTGGATACGCATCCAGCTAGAGCGCGTCGCCATGTGCGAGTATCATGTGACTTTACACGGTGGTTCTGTGGCAGCGAAACGAATTCTTCATACGGCCCTTGATTATCTGTTCCTCACACGGGAGGCGTTAGAAAGCGTGGTGGAATTTAAAAGCACTCTTAGCGAATCTGGGTCCTTGGAAAGAAATGAGTCACAGGGAGAATGCCTTCATACAGAATCGCTTTCCAGCTTGAATTTCGAAGAACTGAACACACTTATCCCAATTTTGGAGTCACGTATCACGAGCGTGTTGAAGGAGCTTGTAAAAATAACCAGTACCAGTAAGAAAGGAAAGGGACTTAAGGATCGGTCGGGACTGGATACAGCTAAGCGGATGTACTCTGTGGCTTTGCGCGGCTGCGCAGCACACGAGAACAGACAGTTGATTGACAGGTGTCAAGGGATCGCTGAAACGCTGAAGAACCTTGCAGAGATCGAGAAGGACGGATAACAAGTTACGTATGGCGTGCAATCTTCGGTTGTCCTCTACTCTTACTGATAATGACGTCATACACTGTGAAAAAGTAAACCCGACTTCTCCCAGTAAGAGTTGAACCTACCACCTCCCAATTACTTGTTCAGAGGCTCTACCACTGAGTTCTGGGAGACTCGTGGAAGCAAGGCCATTAATTACAATCGAATGGCTAATTAGCGAAGGGCTAACGCTCGAAACGTCAGCACCTCCCTGTTACTTTATGGTGGTATAACTTACTTTAATCAATTCGTTTGATTATCCCAGTTTCTTGTGTTTCAATTCCCCACCGACGCAGCACCAGTTTTCTTAGAAACTATCCCCATATTAATTACAATCTTTGGCAAAACGCGTTGGACCTATTGACCGAATTCGTTGTTCGCCTGGAGATTTTCGGGATCAAAGGAAATCCTACCCACACTACCCCTATCAAACAATATCGGTATATCTTTCTAAATGTAATACCTTTGGGATAAAAAATTGCATGGTGTTTCATCGGTTATCCGACATTGAGATGGGGGGGAGGGGAGAACTGAAGGGGAAAAGTGCTTGTCGGTCCAAGATTTACGGACATGCAATCCTGCATACTTCTAGTATTTATATGTCAAAATGAAAGGGTTGTGATTTTGGGAAATAATGAATATGGGATATGTTGAGCCTGGAAAAATTGGTGAAAGATGTGTTTTTCAGCCTGTCATAGGCAAACTCGGAAAACGTCATAATTTGGCGAGCGGAAACAAGTAGCGAAGCCAGTTGTTTCACAGCAGATTTTGGGCATTTTATGACGTCATCTGTTTTCAATGAAAGTACGCGCAACGTGAAAGAGTACTTTATTTGGATCTTATAATGAAGCGCTTGTCGTTTTGTAAGTAGTTTGAACGTGGGATTCTTAGTACATGTAGTAGTTTGTCGAGTACGATGGTGGACAACTGGAGAACAGACCTAATTAACAAAGGGATCGAAACTGACCAATAACGTTTGAGTTTTTACAGGTAATTTCATCATGGCCTCACTGACAACCAACCAATAACAATCACGGTAAAACGACGACGAAATTCATTGTTGCAAAGACATAAAACCCAACACCTGACAACACAGAACTCACTTGATTCTGATGATGACATCCTCTTAGTTTGTCAAAACGTTAGTAAGATATTTGGCAATTAAATATTTATCTTGCCTGGCTTGGGCTGCATACCCGCTTTAGATTTTATTTTTCAGAGCGCATGTATTTTTCCCATCTATCCTTCTCATTTCAGAATACAATCTTTGCAAAACTGTTGCCAATTCCTCAGCTGTTATAGGATTCTTTTTTTTGGATGTTCAACATGTGCACCAACAGTCAAACTAATTGTCCTCATGTATTCGCGTTTGTTTTATCTTTATAATTCAACCAATTTCCCCTTTGTTCAGTGTTCCAATGTCAGTCATCTGTATCTTCACCAGAGCCATTATTGCATGAATGTCTATGATAAATTAGCCAAAGGTTTAGTAAATAAATAATAAACAATCACCAGCCCACTGAAAAAATTGTTTACAATAATTTTTTTATTACCTGTCACAGAACCATGTTACATTAACACCACCAGTGAAATAAGCACAAGTACCATTAAAAAACTATTTATTTAATTGGTTGTTTTAAGTTATTAGTAATATTTACACTGCCTTATACCTGACTACTTCTATTTACAAACACCCTAGTTTGCCTGATGCTAAGGTACTTTATTTGCACAGCAATTAAATATTCCAATAAAAAGGAACCCCACCAGCCTTCACATGAAGCACACTCCTTTAAGGGTTAAACATTCTGTAAGAGCCAGTGTTTTGGATTTATCAAATAACAAAAAAACAGTCAGCATTTTATTAAATATGGAAGTAGAATTAATGCTCCTCAAAACTCTTCATTTGCTTAGGTATCCAGTTTAAGAGAATTAAGGAGAAAAATTGTTAATGTTTTCAAACAAAATAAATCATAACTTCATAAAATTGGACTGCAGATATTGAAGGGTTAAAATTCTTTTCTCTTGTTTTCCCAACAAAAATGCTCTCCCTAGCTCTGCTATAAGACAAGGTAGATGTAAGAAGTGGGTATACACTGTACTTCTTTGCAACCTTCCACCTTACAATAGCTTATTTAGTGTCCAAATTAATCCAAGATTGCTTTTGGCTTTTGCTATGCATTCTAATCAGTAATGATCAGTTGTTCCATGTTCACTTGGACTGACCAGTAGCATAAAATTAATATGATAGATTTTAACAGCCAAACAGGAACAGAACCTTTACAGTCCAATCCAGTCTTGAATATATATCATTCTACTTAAGCATCTGTACACCATGGTCACCAATTCTACTAATCTTATAAAGAAGCAGAAATACTGTACCATGCAGCTCTTTGAAACCATTATTTTAATTTCATTTGATGTCTGTGTTTGGAGTTCAATTTTATTTTCCTTTGTTTTGAACTCATTACCTAAAAACAAAGAAAAATAAAATTTAATTAAACCAAGGATGACATTGAACCCCAAAATCTACAAGCTGTGGCTCTTTTCTTTTCCATGTCTACAATCACTTTCTGTATTCTATGTTTAGTTCCGTTTTATTGTCTTGTTGACCAATGACACAGAACACTATAAAAGCTGCATATCACCACAAGTGTGAGGTCCCTACAAAAAAACATTGGACAATTTCCTTATGACAAGTTTATAGACTGATCTGAAAGGCAAGGTGCATAACTTGTTCAAAAAATTAGACCAATACTTCACAGTACAGATTGAACGGGTTAGCTTAGTTAAGTTAAAATCTTAGCTTCATTGCAAAGTTGTCTTAATTTTATGATAGGCTTACTGTAGGTAAGTCAGCAACCAATATTTGGAAAATTTGGATGGCTCAGAGAACCATTCAGCACTATCCTTATAATCATGGCAGAGATCAGCTAAGATTACCTTGTGTCTGACCAACTCAAATCATGTTATTGCATCCCAAAACAGCTCTCAGTGAAGGTAACAAAAAAATATCAGAATTTATGAAAATTTACTTCACTTTGTCTTTTACATAATTTTGCATGTATAAAAAAATTCAACTTCTACAGGTCAAGTTCTTTGACCAAATATTACAATCACAAGTTTTCCTTTGTATCAAAATTTCAAATTGTTTTAATTTTCTGCAGGTTGGTTTGTTGCAGGGTTGCAGAAGCATTTAAGCAGTGAATCAAAGACACTGTAAAACAAAAATTGAACACAAAAAGCTAACTTGGTACATCAAATTTCAAACACCAAGTATACAGTCAAGAATACAATGCAGAGCATTGTCGTCTCATCAAAATGTTAAGGTGTTTGTGCTTGTACAAGTATATTAAACACAGGAAAGAGTGTTTCATCAGAATATAAACAGCAAATAGCAAAAAGAGTATTCAAAGTAAGACACAGACCAGCATACATCTTGTATTTGTGGCAAATTTTGTATATTTCATATGTGATGATAGACATGTATTTAACAATTGGACTACAAGTTCAAGGTTTCTATTGGTCAATAGTAGATAAGGTGTGTAGAACCAAGTTGACTATCCAACTCAGAAAACAAGGATGACTGTTCCAATTATTCTACTAGAAACCATCTAGCAAAGAGCTTTCAATTCCAGACCAATATTCATGGATTTCTTAACTTTTAAAGTGCATTGCTTTGTTTTTAGTGTAGGAATTTTTGCTACTTGCATAGTTTAGCCAATTAGGTTGCAGGATTCATGACAATGGAAGTTGGTTTCTGCTAATACCTGTTAGTGTTACGGTGGGTACACAAAATGATTCAGCTTTAAATGCAAAAATGAGCCATGTGTCACTAGATATCCAAACTTCTGTTAGTACTTGATCTCCTCTGTCGTTTGAAAAAAACTTATGGAATATTCATGAATAGACAGAATCACACAATTAAAACTATAATAATGGCTTCTCAAGAAGAAATGACTTGAAGAGAGAAATTTCACTTTGAAGCAAACTGTGTTTCCTTGAATTTCAAAATACATTATAGCTTATATTAATGCACCTTTAACTCATCTTCCAGGGTGATCAACATCTAACTTTCCTTATCACCAATGATATTATCAAGCAGGCAGATAAAGAGAATTGAGATAATAATTAATTCAAAAATATCACACTGCAACCAACTTCTTCCCAATAACATGCAAGGAAGTATAATAGAACTCGCTAAGGAGAGTGAACACTCTGATCTAAGGAGAAAAAAGGTTCATTTCTTTACTCCTTGCCTTATAATCAGAGTTTTTAATATACCTCCTTGTCAGGAAGTGGCAAATTGCTGTTTATGAATTCCAGAAAAAAAAAGGCAAACTGCAAGCCAATCCAATTAGAACAAAATTTAGTTCAAAGGTTGTTTCAGTGATTTTTTTCTGGAAAGGTAGCTGTTTTGTGAGAATCTCAGTCTGCAAGTGCACACTGTTTCCACTTTAAACCCACTGCAACTTAATCAAGTGATTGCGATTTTTGCTCCAAGAGAAGGTGCGTCCAGTATTTCTTGTGACCACAACAAAAAAGGGACATGCCTACAAGAAGTTTGAGAAATACAAAATGTGGTACAAAGCTCTGAAACATGTTAATCTAGAGATTCTTATAATGTGCAACAGTGGGAAAGAAATTACATTACCAGACCATGGACTGTAGCTTAATACCATGTTCCTCTGAGCGTTTTAATTTTCAACAGGAGTTGGCTGTGGTAAAATAACTTGTACAACAAAGCCCTTCTGAATATTGGCTTCCCCAATTGTTGTCTTGTCAGTTAACATCCGACCAGAATAAAACCACCTTTGTTTGGACGGTTCAATGGCTTCCAACTTCTCAAGCTTTTTCTTTGTTTTAAGTACAGTGTCTGATGTATACACGTTCATTTTGAGGTCCTTGCCAGTAGACAAGCGGAGTTTTATGTACAGTTCGTCCCCAGTAGGGGTGGGTTCATTTTCCTCATCCTGTTCTGTGTCAGCACGGCCGCTAACATCTTCATCTGTTATCAAGTTTGAAGGCCTGCTTACGCAGTACAGAGGAATAACATATCTGTTGCCCAGCTCATCATAAGCATCTTGTAATGATCCTAAAGCAGGTGATAGAAAAGTGAGCAGTTATACAGTTAGAAGCCAATGACCATATCATGGAAACAAAGTTACCTCTGGGGGTGTTCTTCAAGTCCTTCCCTTTTAAATAATTTCGGTATGGTTAACATTTATGAAAAAATAACCATTTACAAACTGACACAGTTTGATGCTATGCTAGTTTGAAATAATGAATTCACAAGTTACAATTCACTGACCCACTGACCTAAGCATAAAACTATATCTGATTGTTCACCTGGTTGCAATGTGCACTTTTCCTTCAACCATTTACAAACCATTTGATTTTCTGGATCAATGTTCTCTGGGTATGGAAAGAGGGCACTCAATATCAAATTAAACAAAAAAATCACTTATGCCACAATAAGGTGGACAGGAATCTGAATAATAGGATATGACGCATCCCTTGACAAAAGTATCTCTCACTAGTACAAACCAACTCAGCAACCTTGCCGTTTTGAATAATATGATTGGCTTACTACCTCAGAATATTTAGTAAATAAACCCCTTCCGGCAGCTGGTATATCGGAGGATAATGCCCGCGGCTTAGAGATTGTCGGAAAAATGAACAGTTGGCCGAGAAGCAAAGCTTCGAGGGCACATGTGAAATTTTGAGGACAATCTCTCAGCCAAGAGCATTATCTTCCCATATACCAGTAAGCCAAGAAGGGGTTTATTTATTTTATAACCCTCCGCGATCATGAATTAATTTCTACTTTGTACGTGTTGAAGAAAAAGAAAAACAAGTCGTCTGACTGGGGATTCAGGCGACTGATGCAAACACTGCATGTACAGTGATTGGTTAAAATTGTTTTATATAAACTGTGATTGGACCAGAGCTTGACAAGCTGTCATGTCAAACATACTCTCGCAACACCCCTTACATGAAAATCTGGAAAACACGGCACTTTTGGTTTATTTTACCAACTGTTTTTTTCGAAAACAAGTCAAAGCAAAACATTTCCAATGGATTAGAACAGAAAATCCAACCATACCACTAACACTGCGAAAGAAATTACACCCATGAAACAGGGAATTTGGAAAATATGGTGTAGTTGAAGGAATTGTTCGCAAACTTGGCTTTATTGTTGAATGGCGGGCGCCGAGGAGATTGAAGAAAAACAAGGGTAGGCGAACTTTAGTTCCAGTTGCAAGAACAGGTTGAACTGACTGAACCGAATTCTTTCGAGCTACAAATTGAGCGATAGTATGGGATGACTCGAATAGTTGTTCTACTGTTAGTCGTGTACTGTACCACTGGAGCGATTTATCGTTTGCGTAGTTTATCGTTTTTGGCTTGGAAAAGTTTCTCAACCGGCAGCTTTAAATACAAGGGGAAGTGTACCTTGTGCAAAACCAGCCTTTTTGCACATTTCAGTGGGGAGATTTTCAAGAATTTGATTGCCCAAGGGTTCGTAACTTTTGCTCACCTCCATGCCAAAAACACCAGCAGCTTATTTTGTTGATTTTCTGTTTATCCGGAGCTACAATTGCAACTAGCTACTTTAAAATTACGATGTCACTGGATTATAAAAAAGAGTTTGTTGTAAAAAAAAGCTTGAAAGAGACTGACTTTGTTGTGTTTTCTTGCGACTGAAAAATTGCAGGGCAAATATCCACGCGGCCGGGGTATATCGCCTGATACCCGTCCAGCTATTTGACACCACGTGACCCAAAATAGCCAATAAGTTGGCACGAAAATTAATCGGTGGGTTATAATCAACAACATTCACCTCCTACAAGCTGAATAGTGCTGTGGGTTCTGGGAAAGTCCTTAACAAGTGAGTTTTGCTAATGTGTAATGGTGTTATTTTTTGAAATAAAAAAATCTCACTGTCACTTTGATGTCACTGAGGCTGCTTTATTGGTATATAAAAATTAAAAGCATTAATACCATTCTCTTTAATGTCTCGGCAGGGAATAGTAGCTTTAGAATAATATTAAATTCACTGCTTTGCAGCTCAGTAAATGTTCTACCACTATTCACCACAATTTTAGAGAGCAGTACTATTGTTAAATGAACACCAACGACCAATGAATAATAACCCATCAATTAACAATTATTTCATGAGCATGCATATGGAAGTGCTGCATGGGATCCCTATTACAAGGAGTTTCAAAAGCTGGAGAGGGTTCAGAGAAACAGCACAATTCTGCGTGGGAAACTACAACCCTTACACAAGTGTGACAGAAATGCTGCAGGAACGTAACTAGGAAACCCTAGCCAACAGAAGGAAAACTGCCAGACTATCTTTTATGTGCAAACTCTCCCACAATCTGACAGATTTTTCAGTTGAAGCCCACTTAAAACCAAATAATGAAAGAAGAACCTGTGGAAGCCACAGTTTTAAGTTTGTAGTTCCTAGAGCAAAGAAAAATATTTTTAAGTTTTCTTTCTTCCCATGAACAATTAATGAATGGAACTCTCTTCCAGAGGATTTTGTGAATTTTGTGAAAGTCCGTAGATACTTTTAAATCTAAGTTAGTTAATAGTTTTTAATATTCCATTGTATTAGTTTTATTTTTATTGTTATTAATTTTTTTTTGTTATCCCTTCGTGCTTTTATTGAGATTTTTATAGTTGGTGTGATACAGTATCTCACAATTTTTACTGACTTAACTAAGTGTAGATGTAGATTCATTGGTATGAGATGGTATTATAGTCAACAAGGAGAGTAGCACCACGATGGCTATCACCAATCTCAGATCCAACAAGTGCAATTGGAATAATTGTTTCATAAAAATTTTATTGAATTGTGGCCCATTAGAGACTTGATACAGCTAGCTCTAAACGATTTTATTGAGTACCCTTGGTGAAACTTCTGTCATGTTTCCTTGCCAATATGTAAAAAGTCTTGAGGCTCAAGTCAAGTTCTTCTTTTGTTATCTACTTCGCTCTACTTCCATGTATTGAGCACTGTTTTACGTTTATCAAGTTCTATATCAAGTTTAGAAAACAGTCCTAAGAAAGTACGCGCGCTGATTGGTTAGAAATCGTGTTTCTATAACTCGATAAAAACACAGAACTAGCACGAGCTGTTGACGTAATGATGACGCGAGCAAAGAGAATTTACATTTTGATAATCAAAGCTAACAAGTTGCTTTTCTTTTTTTCGTCGCGGTGTTTTCTAAAAGAAATAGAAAACATGTTCTTCGTGTTTCTATTGAGTTATAGAAACACTCGTGAAAGTTTGGGAGAACTCGAAAAAGCTGTGGAAACACTCGCCTGCGGCTCGTGTTCCCACAGCATTTCTCATTCTCCCAAACTTTCACTCGTGTTTCTATTAAACAATTAGATTATGAGCTCGAGATTTCTATCGCGTGATAGTTGACGAGGGCGCAGCCCGAGTCAACTATCACGTATAGAAATCGAGAGCGAATAATCTAATTGTCTTAGTATAAATCTACTAGTCGTTCAAAACTTTGTCTTTTCTGGAACAGACTCGACCAGTAAACTGTCTAAATCTTCTTCACGGACACTTCGAAAACGTGAAGAAGCGGCCGCCATTACGCTACTCACTATCTATCACAGAATAGATAGTGAGTAGCGTAGCCAATCAGAGCGCGGCATTTGTGATAGAACGCTAGTAGATTTATACTAAAACTCGATAGAAACACCGTACATGTTTTCTATTTCTTAAAGGGTAAATCTCATGAACTGCGCATGTGCAGGCCGAAGATCAAAACTTGAAAAATTCTGCAGAATTTTTCAAGATTGACTCGGCTAAAACAAGATGGCGGATGCTAGCGGCGATAGCGGCCACGGAGATAAACGAAGGAACTCTGGTCGCAAGAGAATGATTTCTGACCTGAAGCGGTACAAAAGGGAGTGGTTTAAAAACCATCAACGTATTTTCCTCGAAAATAACATATTTCAGTCGTGGTTTGGTGCGAAGTTGGAGGCAAGATATGGGGGTTGTAGTGACAGCGATATCGCGGCACATTTGTTATCTCTTGAATATCGGAATCGGAGAAGGTAAGTTTTGGTTTTCTTTGCCTGATGAGTTAACCGTTAAAAAGTTATTTGTCAATGAGTCGTTTATGTTCGTGCCTTGTTTGTATTTGTGAAGGGAAATTCAGGATAGTACTATTGCGAGGTCTCGCGCGTTTACGACACGTGCACGAAGGCAGCCAAAAGACGCAAGTGAAGGTGCAAGGATGCTTTTGTTTCAATGTTAATTAATGTTTCATGGCGATTAGTATTTTTTCCGTTTGAATGATGGTTTTCGCTAAAGGGCCACTGACCTCCACCCCAGTTAAACCTTTGGGTCATCCCTCGTCTTCAACTGTTGTCGAGTCTCTAGCTACTATAAGTTTGCCCAGCACTTCTGAACTTGAGTGAGTCTCCCATTCGAGATCTTGGTGGTGTAGATGGCAAGAGTGACAAATCAGCAATGTAGGTTGCAATTACGAATACATGCATTGGTTACAATTTACGTTTGTTGACTTTATTTAATATATAAATATCATTACTACAGAGACCAGTCCCATTTGATTTCTTTATTTGCTCTTTTTCGATTGTAGTTTGAACTCGTCTTTATTTTCTGACGATGAGGATATGTGTTCTGATTCAGAAGAGTCTATGTCCGATCCAGATGTGAGGTATGAACACTCAACAGTGTATTATATTAATGTATACTTGTATATGTTCTGATTTCAATTTTCCGTTGTTTAGAAATCTATCAAACCAGTTAAGTTTTTGTTTTTCTTAGTCTCTGATTATGGTAACTGTTTGGGACAAAGAAAAGTGGAAATTAACCTTGTTTGAAAAATTTCAAAGTAAAGAAAAAATGAACCACAACACATATATTTCTAAGATCAATTAATCCAGCTTCATCAGTCTACTTGGTAGTCTTTGGCAACATTTCCACACAGGTCCCTACTTCATTATGCATACAGCAGATGAATTGTTTAGGGTAATGCACATGTAAGCATTTCTTGTTATTGCAGAATGAAACAGTATGACTATAGCATGCATAATGAGGTAGGAACCTGTGCTGAAATCATTCCATAGTTTTTCATTTGCATTTGAGTTGGTATTATTGCATGTCAGGTTTTTCCAATTTATCTCTTCCTGCTGACAGACACTTTGCTACCAAGGTGATCTCTAAGCCGAGCATGAAAGGTCCATTTGTGGAGTACATTGCCTCTGAACCGTATTGTTATACCTCAGTTGAACATCATGTTTTTCTGCTTTTTTCAGTTATCAAGCACTTTATAGTTCTGCAATGTCAGTGCCACAACTTTTGATGAAGAAGCTTTAAAAGCTATGAAGGTACACCATGCATGTTCCTTACTACATTTTCTTTATTATACCATTATTGCCATTAGCCTTAGGGTAGTTCTGCAGAGGATAAATTAAGTAAACCACCAGTCATTTTATATCTACTATATTTTTGTTTGTTGTTGTTGTTGTTGTTTTTTTTTTATTCAGACAGCAGTTTATTTCTAGCCACTAGAGGATTTTTTTTTCTGAGGATAAGGAGTTTATTATAAAATAGGCTTATAAAGAGAAATCTACTGATATTATATGAAGCCAATGGGTAGAGGATTTCACATAAATTTATGGTCTTCATTACTGTGACTAGATACCAATACACACTTTCCCTTCTTTGTGTAAAAGGATAAATGGATTGGTCTCCTCCATTATGCTTGCAACAAGCATGAGTGGGGCCTATACTATAAATGTGACCATGATGAGGGAAGCCACGACCCTGACCTACCTTGGTTTGACAGGTGTCATCAAGATTTTGCTGAACTACAGAAAGTTGTGTTAAATGCAGAGTTATTGGAGAGTTTCAAGTATTATGTCAGATTCAGGTAAGACAACTCTCATGTACAAAATTTTGGTTGCCCCACAGGCTGGGAAAGAAAGATTAGCCTGTGCTACTGTCATGGTGGTTCCTAGAGCATTGTACAATATTGTTAGGAGGATACATACAATGTTGAAATGGCATTGCATAAAAGTATAACCCCCTTCAATCTATTGAACTTACATGTGAATTTTCCCACTGTTGTTTATCTCAACAGGCACACAGGAAGTATTGAATGTGCCAATAGCCTATCCCTTCTGTATGCCTCAAAAAGGATATCTTTCGGGTCAGTGATACTTTGTTAATTATCATCATCATCATTGGCTGATTTTATGGTTGAACTGCAGTGTTAAATTTTGCCCTTGATTTCCTGTTTAGTAGCATTTTTTCAAGTTGTGAAAATATTTCCTCCCTCTCAAACTTTAATATTTTACAGTTACAGGGCCTACAGATGCAGAAAATATCTAGCAGCAATTGATTGGAACTGCCACCTTCACCTCCCCCCTGCCACAAACAGAAAGACAAGAGAACAGATGTTCAGCCAAAAGTACAATCAGTGGACAAAGCGATGGGACATAAAGATCATAAAAGCAGACACGGGATATGAATATATTCCCCTCCTCATTGCTAAAATATTACATGCCAGATTACATGATATAGATATCGTGACAATTAAGGAATATTTCTCTAAATGCAAGTGATCCTCAACTGTTGGCCCAAACCATTGCAGCCAACCCACCACCTCCCACTGCAGAATTGTGTAAGCGGCAGAGTAGGTTCAATTTACCTGCACCGCCAACTGTGATCTTAAGGAAAATCAATTACCCATGGAAGACTGAGTTATTTTGAAATACACAAAACAGTCAAGTCCAAACAGTGTTACCAGGCTAAGAGTTATAACTACTGTAACTTTAATTTTCATGCATTTGCATTTACTTCCTAATTATTAATTAATTATTATTTACAATAAAGACATCAAAAAGAAAGACATACCTACACTCTTCAATGTAAAATTTTTGTACAACATAAGAAATTGTAAACAATAAAAGAACCTGATTTGTAGTACATACATGTATTAATCTTATAACAATTTTTATAATAACGGTAATATTCATCTGCTTTCAGGGAAAACATATTATGTCTTCAGTTTGATGCTGATTGCTATTGTCAAGATCATCCTCCATGATGAGCAGAGAATGGATATAGTAATTACTCCCTACTCCTCTCATGCTGCCAATTTCTTTATCGTTTCCTGATCCAAGGTTGCAATAAATTCCTAAAGAAAAATCACCAAAATGCTAAGTATTTTCTACCTGTATGCTGCAAGAGTACAATTAACCTTGCTGAAAAACAATATACATGAAAGATCCAAAAGAAAGCTATTCAAGAAAAGTGGAAAAAAACAACAACGAGCTACCGAAGATGCAAAAGACATACGAGACATCTTACAAAAGTCAAATACTACAGTGCACTTGAAGTCAACATAAATTGGATGTGTCATTGCACCATTGTGTTAGTCACAAAAAATGTAAAAGAACCCAATACTACCTTGACATCGTTATTTTCCTTCGCTCTTTGAGCATCTTCAGATAATCGTTCGAATTGTGGATTGGCGTACGTCACTGGATAGGCGACAGCCAAGATTCTTTCGTTCGCACACATTTCTTTGGATTAATTACACACCTTGCGATTCCTGCAAAAGGACACAAAAATGACCGTCCATGAATTTTTAACGAAGGGACGATTAAAATAAACTGGAATTACAATTTTCTTACGATGAAAACTTACCCTATTCTGGCATGGTTTTTCCCTCGTGTCGCAATTACAACTGTCTCCGCACAATAAATTCTGACCTTTGAGCAGAAATCCTCTGTTGCTATTTCCTTTGCGCTTCGTGCTGCACGAACTCTTGCTATTATATCCATGCGATCTTTCCTAAGCGATACTAGTTTGATTTTGCAGGTTCTAAATGTCAAGATAAAGAAATCGAGGACATTCCATGGAAAATATTCCCACTTGCCAAATAAACCATCATGGCGGCCACAATAAACAAGAGCGATATAAGACGATATAAGAGCGATTTCCCGAGCATGCGCAACTCATGAGACTGCCCCTTTAAATATATATATAGAGGACACTTCAGTGTTGAATGGTAAAACTTCCTTGCAAACTTCAGGATGAAATTTCAAATAGTAACAATAATAATAATAATAATAATAATAATATCAAATGATGTTTTTTTTTTGGAAAACAGGAGTACCCAGAGAAAAACCTCATGCAGCAGAGAAGAGAACCAACAAACTCAGCCCACATATGACACCGGAGCTGGGAATTGAACCTTGGTCACATTGATGGAAGGCGAGCACTCTCACCACTGTGCCAACCCTGCTCCACTAAATAACAATTGAAATATTTTACAATTTGAAAGCAAAAAGGAAGCAAAATCATCACGAAAGGAGTATCAGTCCAATGCCAGATGCACAATAGATTACATTTTTTCAGCAGTTGTATTCTCCTTTGGCTTTGCCATTGCGTTTACTTGAGCTCCTATACTAAAAAACTAAAAGAATTATTCTCTTCAATCTTGGTGAATAGTGACTTCAGGAATACTTACCTTACTGTTTCTCAGCTTGGTTAATATTCTGGCACTATTCGCCTCAATTTCTGAGAATAATTGTCAATTATTACTAAATACACACCAAAATTCACATACTATTAGGTAGGTAGTTGGAAGTAAATGCCATTTGAACCAACCATGTGTGAATTTCAAGGAAAAGTGGCTTACAGAATTTTACCTTATTCAGATGTGACTATGGGGAAAATAGCTGACAAATTTTAAAAAAGGTTCCTTACTGCACCAAAATTGAGTTTCAGAGACCTTCAACCATATTGTTATCTGTGACAATAGGGAGAAACAGTATTTCTGCATACTTTTATAAAAGGAATCTCCTTTCAGTTTTAATAGATATTGCCCAGACAAGCTGAGGTCAGTTTGTTGTGCTTGTACAGGTCCCCATACAACATTAATTTTAAAACGTGTATTTGACTCTACATGGCCTCACATGTAAAATGAGCCTTGGCAATCCAGAACTAAACTCCAGCACTTTGAAAATGTTATGATATACCATGAATAATATTAAATCAGTAAGAGGGGACACAGCAAAAACTGACAGAATTCCATTTGTTTAGTAGCATATCTCAACATTATTAACAGAATTACTAAGTTTCATTTAATTGTTTAACATTATAAATCAAAATATACTGAACAAGCCTTGCCAAGGAGCATTCATTACAGAGGTGACAAATCTAGCTATAATATTCACTGATAAAATATTGATGCAATGTAAATGACCTAGCTTTATGACATGAAAAAAAGTTTCACCACAATTTGCACAACAGTGTGTTCTTCAGCTGGTCAAAAATCCGGGAAGATAATACAGGGAAAGACAGAAATTACGAATGGAAAGATTTCTGGAATGTAGTTATGTAGCAATAACACAGAGGTATAAAAACTGACCAAAGAATTATATAGTATATAGAAGAATATGGTTCCGAAAACAGCTCACATAAGGACAAAGAGTAAGAGAAAACTGCGCTTCATCCTAAAATTTCAGATTTGTGGCAAAATATATACATCAAAGACATTTAAATTGGAATTAATCAAGATGCAAAGTAGGTAAGCTGGACATAAAATTCTAAAATATAATGGCTACGATTTTCCGGACATGTTTCATGAATAAGGTAGGGCATGCCATTACCTTTGTATTCAGTTATAATCAAATTATGTTTCAGTATTACCTCCACACTAGCCCCAACATTACATAATGTTAACCAATAATTTGCAATCCAGAATTCATCAGAATTTATCCCCGGTTATGAGGTTTACAAGGATATCATTTGTATAATTTAAGGCGTTCACTGACTGAAACAAATAAAACTAAGTAAGGAAACCGTACTGTTCTCTTTTCAAGTTACATTTTTTTCGAATTAATAGGGAGCCAACTTGGTAACAAATAGTTGAAGTTCGAAAACAAATCTGGCTTGGGTCGTAAAAAATATTAGGTTTAAGTTACCTAACGTTTCTTACCTGTCGGAAGAGTTATGTTGGCGCCATCGACAATCGCTTGGGCCAATGTATGGTCGTCCGTTTCAGCTGCAGCCCTCAAAGCATCCCATATTTCTTTCCTTCCTTCAAAAGCGGGGGCCGTCTCCCAAAACTCGTCTCTCTTGCTGCGAAGCTGTCCTTCTGTTAGTGGTAATTCGGAGATCCAAGGAGGTCTCTCCTTTTTCAGAGGCTGATTTCGGCCTACAGTGACTGAAAAAAACAGCAAAGGTCGAAAATTGGCAATCAAACGCGTTTCGAATGTTGTCTAAAACTCTACGAAAAAGCACCCATCTAACTTAGTTTTGCGTCGAGAAAAATTATGCACAAACCTCCTGGAGTACTCCCAAATTGATCGCTAGAGCTAACTCGAACACTGGGATCCCTGGATGTGCCCACACAGCCACCCATTATGGCTGGCAAAAAGGGCAAACAAAAAAGGAATTAAACTGCACCGCCACAACGGCGGCCACAGAAATTCCCTTCGTCCTTTTGCGCTTCCTAGGCCGTTTCTCAGTTCTCTTACTGCTAAAAGTCTGCATGCAATACAAATTCAGCTGACGTCAGAAGTAAACACAAACGCACATGCGTGCATTCCCATTCGTCTAGTTTCCATTATTTCACTATTTTCTTTTGCCTCCATCCATTTTTTTTTCTACACAATAATTTTTTTCTACTAGTACTTGACAATAAACGTTGGAGTCATAAGCGGAATCGGAAGTAGACCATCAGCTGCTCGTTGAAAGACTCTCAAATTGGTTTGACTTGAAAGGTCAGGTTCTCGCATGAATGAAATCGTATTTGAAAAACCGAACACGCCTCGCCGCCTCTATCTCAGCATTCTTGCGAGGCGTCCTTTGGTAAGATGACTCCAAAGTAACCTGGACAGGTTTTCCCTTGAATTGATCTGTCCCAATCACCTTGATTCGCCCTGTTGGGAAACCTGTTGGACAGCCATGGAAATAGCATCCATGGTACTGGAATACTGTTTTGCTTTCGTGATGATACCCATCCACTAGAGCCCCCCTACGATTATACACTCCCCTCCATGCCCACAACTATGATGATGGATGTGTATTCCACGCTTCCTGGCCTCGTGCTTGAATGTCGGTCGTTTCGCATACAAGTCGTTTCGCATACAAGTCGATTCGCATACATCGAGGTCGTTTCGCATACAAGGTCTTGGTCGATTCGCATACATCAAAGTCGTTTCGCCGACACGATCTTGGTCGATTCGCATACATCGAAAAAGTGCAAAATACATTGAAAAAGTTCTCATAAACACTCTAACAAGATAGCTATAGGACAGAGAAATAAACTTAACCTCAACCCGGCGATATGCGCGTGTTGTTATTATGTATCGTGCGTTATTTCTGTTCGGCACACTAGATATAGTGCATGGCAAGTTAAACTTGAACTTAGTCTACGCGTTGTCAACGCGTTCGCTGTGCCGAACAGAAATAACGCACGATACATAATAACAACACGCGCATATCGCCGGGTTGAGGTTAAGTTTATTTTTCTGTCCTATAGCTATCTTGTTAGAGTGTTTATGAGAACTTTTTCAATGTATTTTGCACTTTTTCGATGTATGCGAATCGACCAAGATCGTGTCGGCGAAACGACTTCGATGTATGCGAATCGACCAAGACCTTGTATGCGAATCGACTTGTATGCGAAACGACTTGTATGCGAAACGACCGGCTTCCGGTGCATACGCCCCCTCCTCTGGACAATGTATCTTGGTCTCCCCATTTGTGCACCTTTCCGCATGACGCAGGAGACGACAAGATTTTGTGAATCTTGCATCAAAATGAGCACACAAATAGGTATTCGTGGGTTTCTCAATATCTGTGATTAAGAAAGCATGCTCATTGAACATGCCTATGGTCATGGGTGGATCTTCCTCTTCTCCTTCCTACCTACCGAAGAACCTACCTCTCAATGCGAACACACCCTCTCGAGTGTCATCACTGATAAACAATAATATTTTACTTGAAATGTTTGGCATTACGGGGAATATGTCGAAACTCTACAACATTGTTTAGGATTTTGTTGCTTACGAAAAACTCTTTTACAAGCTTCCTTGTCGCGCTCGTGTTGTGGTCCTTTGTTGATGCCACACGGTGAACAGCTAAACACCGAAACAGACACGGATCGTCGTTATAGGAATCCAGCGACACCAAGCCTTTCTTGTTTCGCAACCAGTCAGGTAATCGACCTGTCCCAGCCCGCAATGGTGCTCCATCCAAGACAGCTTTGATCTGCACTGATATAAACCCCGCGAATACATATTTGGTGTTAGGTCGATCGATGTTCTCACCCGCTAACCAAAGACTCTCCCTCATACCCAACCAACCCTGTTTCCCAACAAAACTTTCGAACCAAGGGCTTTTCATTCCCTCCTTCATCCAAACGAGGGATTTGTTGGTCTCAATGTTCCTTAAAACATAAGAATATGAATAATTTATTTTGTGTCTGTAATTTACCTTCTCCCTAAGCCTATCCATTATTTACTGGACCTGCGAATGGTCAAGTTCTTGAAGGAAACACCATGTAATAATCTGCCTGCCCTGCTCTTCATGGACATCACAGTCACCACAATTCCGAATGACCACCCAGTGTGGGTTTTCACGGATAAAGGTAGGGCTCAAAGGATCAAACTCCTCGAGCGTTTGCTGTCTATAGGGGAGAGCGGGGGATCGTTCCCTATACGGCCCCGGGCTCATTGGACTCGGAAGCCCATCGGGTATGGGGGCATCCAAGATCGCTGCTTGTGCTGAAGTAACAGAACTCATATCTCTCGACATATTTGTATCCTAAAGAAAATATATGTTCAACTGAAAATAATTCCGTGTCGCTCTTGGTAGTACCGCAGTACTATAAATACTATAGAAATATTATTTGTTCAATAGGACCGGTCAACCGGTACCGGTGACCTTCGTAGTACAGTGGTACTACATATATATATATATATATACTATAAGGTCGTATTTGTTCAACAGGGCGATCCCCAAGGTCAACTGGTACGATTCTAACCGCGCCACCAGGTGGGAAAGTTTGTCAGTAAAGGTTGTCAGTAAAGTTCGTCAGTAAAGTTTGTCAGTAAAGTTTGTCAGCAAAGTTTAGCAGTAAAGTTTGTCAGCGGAGTTTAGCAGTACAGTTCATCAGTAAAGTTTGTCAAATTGTCAAACCTCGTTGTGCCAATTGCAAGCGGAAACTGTCAATTATGTTTGGGATCCTTAAAGTAAGTCAATCACGTGTAATATGTCCGGGATCCCAGCTGAAACAGGCGATAGGTCCAAACCAGCTTAAACCGACTTAAACTGGTTTTTTGAAAACTGCTACGATTTTGATCCCGGATGTACTACTCCGTTTAAAGGGATCCGTGTTTACACTTGTTCTGCCATGGGAATGCCTGGGTCTGAAACCTGCCTCGAAGAACTGTTGTCCTGTGTTCTGGGCGACCTCATTAAAGAAAGCTGTGTTGCCAAAATTACTGACGACTTGTACGTTGGGGGAAATAGCCCCCTGTGATCCTCGACAAATGAAGCAGAGTTCTTGGCCCTACTCCAAAACTATTATCTGCCCCAGAAAGGCCACTGTACTGGGCTGGGTGTGGTCTAACGGCACCCTGAAATCTAGCCCTCACAAGTTGGCTGCACTATCCACAGTCGAGCCTCCTTCAACTGCGCAGGACCTGCGCTCTTTTATCAGACCTTACAAATCTCTTAGCCGTGTGCTTCCAAGATTTTCGGAACTGCTTGATCCCCTGGAGCAAGTCACTGTAGGGAAAGAATTCCGAGAAAAAATTGCATGATCTGATGAATTACTTTTGACCATTAAAACCACTGAACATGCACTGGAAAACCAATGGACCATCACCATCCCCCAACCACAAGGTGCCTTATGGATAGTGACCGACGGCTCCGTGAAGAATAGAGGCATTGCAGCCACACTTTATGTACACTGCACTGAGAAGCTGCTCTTATCTGGCTTTTTGAGTGCCAAGCTTTGTATGTATCGAGTCACTTGGTTGCGTTGTGAGACTGAAGCTTTGGGTATTGGCGCTGCAGTTAAACATTTTGCCCTCTATATTATTCAATCACCACACACAACCGAGGTACTCACCGACACCAGACCTTGCGTCCTAGCTTACGAAGAGCTCAAGAGAGACGAATTCTCAGCCAGTTCCAGAGTTACCACCTTCCTGTCAACAGTCAGCCGCTATTCTGTCCACTTACGTCATATCGAAGGTGTTGAGAACTTACCCTCTGATTACGCAAGCCAAAACCCAAACGAATGCTTGGATTCCAGTTGCCAAATCTGCAAATTCATAGTTGAACTGATAGACTCTGTTATCCGCCGCCACACCGTTAGTGATGTCCTCCAAGGCTCCGTCCAGATGCCATTTGCTAGCCGTGCTGCTTGGCAGGCTACCCAGCTGGATTGCCCTCACTTCCAAGGTACCCGACCCTCTAAGAAGGCCACCAAAATTATTGATGTAAAACGCTACCTTAAATATCTCGTAAACGGTGGTGATGGCCTTCTCGTTGTGCGAGCCATCAACCATTCCAACTTCCTCGTGAGCACCTAGTTGTTCCTCGCTCCGTCTCAGATGGTCTACTAACAGCTCTTCACATCCGGTTTAATCACTCATCAAAATACCAAACCAAGTGTCTCTTCTGCAGATACTCCTTCGCTCTAGACGTTGACAAAGCCATCGATTTTGTATCTTCCTCCTGTCACACCTGTCAGTCTGTGAAGTCTATCCCTAAACACTTCTAGCCCTAATCAAGCGAAGACATCCCTCACTCCAATGGCGTTTCATTTGCTGCTGATGTTGCTGGACGTCACAGACAGTTGATCCTAGTTCTAAGAGAAACCGTCCCCTCATACGCTTCATCCACCCTTATCACGAGCGAGAAACATGAGGATCTCTCCTGCTCCCGGTTTTTGTTCACTTGCTAGCGACCCAATTCCCCTCTCCCATGGAATCACTAGAGACCGGCAGGGTCAAGAATCCAAATAAGAATCCTGTCGCTGAACGTACCATGGAGGAACTCGGTTTAATGCTCCTAAACTTGTCCCCGGGGGAGGACCTGTGTCTGACTTCACCCTCGCACTAGCAATAGCAAATATGGACTCCCGTGATGGTGATTCTGCGCGCGAGGTTTGGACTCAACGTGACCAGCTAACTGGCCAACAGTTATCCATGGTTGACCGACAACTCATCCTTAATCAGCATTTCTCCCACCAGCAAAATCACGCAACTAATGCAAAGTCTGTCGGCGACAAATTGAAAGCTCGTGGTCGGCGTCAGTGAGGACCTTTCTTGTGAGCTTTGGAAGTTCACCACCTCTCAGTTTCGCAGCAAAGTCTTCTCGGTGCCTATGTCCGAATGTTATCTAGTAGCCTCAACGGTTTTGGCTCAGTCCCCGCAGCGTCCCATCCGTGGCCTTTACAACCCCTCTCCAATAGACTCCGATGACGACACAGACCCTTTTATTCTAATACCAAGCCACTCCACCGTCCCTGCGCCTTCTAAAGTGGTTACGCAGCTTCCAGCCTGTGAACAAGCCACCGTTACACCACCTGTACATGATTTCATACCTGCCCAGGAGCTTCCTCCTATACTGCAGCCATTGTCCACCACCTGCTCTCTAGCCTCTCCTCCTGACTGCTCGGTTCTTTCTCGTGCATCACCTAAATCTGCTGCTGTCGTTCCTCCTAGGAGATCTGGCCGCCAACGAAGTGTCCCATTTTGCCACAACCAGGACTGGGACGTAGAGTAGTGTGTCAGGCTTTCGTGTTCTTCCTGGTCGCACTGATCCATATCCCTTCACTTTATAGTTGTTCTTCTGTTTTACTCTTTACACTTAGACGGACAAACCCAAGGGACCAGAAACTGCTGTGCGTTGCTGTGCGTTGTGCGTTTGTCATTTGCTTTTGGCTGTTTTTGTTCTAGTTCAGGCTGTGTATGTTTCTATATTTAGTCATTTATTTTTGCACACACATTCACTTTCCTTCTGTGCTTGGATGCTAGGGCATAGAGAGAGAGAGAGCTAGGAGGCAACCACGCCACTACGTTATTTACATTATACCCAGCGGTTGTTATCGCTGCGCATGCACTTGCGCTTCCTGTCTGTTCCATGTGCTTGCCTTTAATTGCGGTTGGTATTTTATTAAACCTTCGAGTAAACTCAGTGTTTCCTCTTTATTGGCGTAAGAGATGACAAGAGGTTTGATCTGGATGCGTTTAGACATGACCTGGCAACTGCTCCTTTTTATGTTGCTTCTGTGTTTGATGCTAATGTTCAGTCTGGCCGAATCTTTTTGATAACATTTACTATGACCATACTTTTGGAGGCAGGTTAAAAATTAGAAATACCTCCGCACCGTGGATAAGTGATGAAATACGATATAAAATGAATCGATGGTATAAACTCTTCAAGAAGGCGAGAAGGGTCCCTTACTATGGTAAGATTATAAAAGAGCGAGTAATGAGGTTAACTCTGCTTTAAGACTAGCTAAGTCTAGTTACTTCTCCAAACGTTTTGACGAGGATAAGAATACGACCATGTACTGGAAGCTACTTAAAATAGCAACAAATCCTACTCGTCCGAAGACCATAGGCCTTATGGCATCAAACTACTCAACGAGAAAACAGCTTTAATGAACTCATATTTCTCAACAATAGGAGAGACGTTTGCTGACGAACTTCCACCGCCCTCTCCTGCAATTGAATGCCGCGAATTGGAAGTATTTCGAAATCTGAGTACTGAACCATCGCGGCGTTTCAGGTATCAGTAAGCAGAAAAGTGAACAAAAGAATAAAACTGAAGTCAACTGGTTCTCATCATATTTCACCCAAACAAATAAGACTTGAAGGACAGCAGTCTTTCTTGCTCTGGTTGCTCTTTTTCTATTTAGCACAGAACGTGGGGTAATATTTTCGCCGTGGAAAACAGCTACACTTGCACCGATTGACAAAAAGGACGACGAAAAAGACATCGGAAATTATCTTCCGGTCTCTCTATCCAGTGTACCTTGCAAGATTATGGAATCGGAGAAGTCTTGTACAACACATCTTCAATAGTCATAACCTTGCTTCTGACAAGCAGTGGGCATATCATGCTGAGTATTCGACCGACCTTTTGCTGATTCACCAACGGGTGGGGATCCCACAAGGATCGGTTTTAGGACCGACACTGTTCGTGTTATTCCGTTTATATATATGTGGATGATACTAAACAGGCTTTCCCCTGTCTCCCGTACTAGGTTTGGTTTTGTTCACAAAGTCGTGCAATTGTTTTATGTTCATATATGTGGGAGGAGGGGGTGAGACAAAGCGGCAGCACATGTTTACAAAATGACGTCTGTTGTGTCGAGCCCGACGCAAAGATTGTCAAGGCGGGTTTTCGTTCCATTCGCTCCTTCTTTGATCAAAATACACTTTTGAATTTCTCGCGAAGGAACAAGAAATGTGTTCAAGAATGCGCGAGTTGAAAGAAATGGGTTTTAAAGTCTTAAAAGTGGCGATGTCTCCAATTTGGACGACAAGTAATCGATCAGTTGTAGCAAGAGTGCACGAAACGAACTATTCGGAATGAACGCTTTATGATCTGGGGAAAAAGGTAAGCTACCCTCCTTCAACTGTATTGCATTTTGAAGTTTGTAAAAAAAGAAAACTTGCAGGACGTATGATGTAAAATTAAGTGTGCTTTTAATATTTCGCAATTCGCTCGGAAACTGTTCGGAAAATGTCACATGACAAAGGACATGGTTTTTCCAGGTACTCTTTCATTAACAGCAAATTGGATTAACACAGAAAAGTGCCCCTTGTTACTTACGGCGACCAACATCTGTCAATGTGCTACTTGAACATAAACGATACATAAATAAAATTTAAAAATCTAGACTCCTTCCTCACTTAAGGTTTATGTTTCCTGTCAAAACGTTATATGTATCAGATGAAGACCTTATTTCTATAAACATGCTCAACTAATGGCTTATTAACATGATGCACTTTTCAACTAAAACACCTTACAAATGGAACACTCCTTAGTTTGAAAAGAGACAAAGGACAGTACTTCATAGAATAATTACCACATACCATGAGGTAGCTCGAAGGAGCCTTTGATTTTTTTTTAAATGGACGAAATTAACTTTTAACTCTTTCTTTAGTACTTAGAAAGTAAATACTTAAAAAGCCCAAAACGGCAGCACTCCTCCTCACGACGAGATCTGTGACACTTGCCCAGTTAGATCATGTTTCTTTCCATGCGTGAGAGTAATGTCCACACAGAATTAGGAAGCTTAAGCACGCGCGTTTTTGAGGCGCGGACGGCAACCGGAAGAGAACATTACGTGTGCCAGACAGTGTTGGCTCCCAGATTTTGATATAGTGATCGTCTCCAATGGAGAAAAGATACTAATCAATGTAAATGTGGTTATGTGAAAACAAGGTAAAAGGGAAAACGGATCACTTCCAGTTGCCGTCCGCGTCTCCAAAACGCACGTGCCTAAGCTCCCTAATTGCACGCTGCAATATCTTCATTGACGTTTACGTGACCAAAACGCGAAATAGTTATGGCATTATCGCGAGGTGGAACACTTGCCTTCATCATGGAGTCTTGCGCATACCAGGTAGGTCATCAATCGCAAATCTAACGATGCATGTAAATATGATCAGTTCCGGTGAATATGACCTGAGTGTAGAATAGTAGTAGAATCTACTCTGTAAGAAAGCGAGGTTAATGAATCCCGCTTTCGATTATGCTCACTTTCCAAGGTGTTTCAGTTTGACCGGAGTCACGTCAGTGACGAAGTCAGTTTAGCTGGTTACGGTGATACGGGTGAACTGGAGACCATGGTACCAGTAACCTGGCTTGAGATATATCATGCGATGATGATGAAAATGAAGAAGACGAAGGAAGCGGGAACGATCACAACGTCGGCAGCGATAAAAGGGTAAGCAAGTCTTTAGTTAAATAGTCATTCTTAATGCCGTAAGTAAATGACAGGCAGCTTGTCAAGGTAGCCGTGAATTGTGACTTTGGTCAGTATGGCATGGTGCTGACTGTAATCGCTGAGCCATCAAAAATACAAAAATACAAAAGCTGGTAGACATTTTTAAAGACACCTATTGTCATTTTTTATTACAGTGTTTATATTTTTGTTGCCGGTTGTACCAGAAAAAAAAAGAGGTGTAGCTCTTAAAAGCGGCCCTATCAGGCGAAAATGTAATTCAAGAAAAATGTAGCGTTGAGAAAAATGCCTCATTTCGCGAACAACCGCCTTAGCCCGCAAACATCGTCTCAGACGACAAGACCAATAAGTGCTTGTTTTTTTTTTTTCCTGCCACCTTCTAGGGAAATTTACCCACAATTCCGTCTTAACACAAAGCCTTGAATTTCTGTCGTGAATATTCGCTTACGAAATTCGCTTTTAGCAGGCGGTCCAATTCGCTGAGAGTAGCATTTTAAATCACGTTGCTTTATTGGACTTATGTTTACCGCCCGAAATTTTAACGTTCTTTTGCCAGTCAAGTTTTCGAAATAAAGAAAAAAGACGTCATTTTTCCTTCTTTTTTTTAACAGACGAGAAACCGTGTATTACACGGAAATTTCCCTGAACACCCGATATACACAAATTAAAGGTAAAATGACGTTAATCTTTTAATACAAACTAAGGGCTCTTCTACTGGATGTGGACACGACCAAAATATGTACCAAAAGACCAAATGGAGTTGAGGAGAAAGCCCTCTTTGTTGTGGATCGCTCTGAACTGAAGGGCACCAAAGACTGGTTAACAACGAACGTTGGTTCTTTCGAACATCGCGGATCAAGCGCACGAGTGCTTACTGTCTTCGAAGATAAAATCGTTGAAAGCAAAACCTGGCGTGAGAAAAAGAGTAGTGGTCTCTCTCTAAAACAGGGACAATATATTGTAAGAAATGTGTACTATAGACATGAGAATTATCAGGACTTTGTGCGAACGGTTACCACCATTTCAGACTCAACCGGAAGTGAACTTAAGTTAGAATTGCTTTGAGTATCCGCCGCTTTGCTGGAAGTGAACACCACGTCAGCTCCCACAAAAATCTCCGATCAGGCAAGTCCTACATATCCACAACACCGTCTACGAGAGATGCCATTGAGGAATAAGTGATATCACATAAAGTTCTTTCGAGCATCTTTGACGAGTCAATCGAAGAGGTAGGTGGAATAATCCAGCGTGAGCCGCTGATATGCCGAGAAATTTAAAACAAATGTGCAAATATGCAGTGGATACCAAACTCTCGGGTAGTATTTGCTACAGATTAGCAGTTAGCAGAAATCGTAGAAGAATGCTGCACTCGTGGCTCAAGAAGCGTACTGTCCATTGACACGACCTACAATGTCGGCGACTTTTGCGTCACGTCAACGACCTATCAGAGAACTAAATTCATCCAATCGCAAACTGGGAAAGCAGCAGTACTTCCCGGACCAGAAATGTTACATGTCCGCAAAAGCGAGAAGGAATTCAAATACTTCGTCCACACCCATCGAGAGCACAACGCCAAAATCAAGAGGATAGCATTTGTGGGTGGTGACAGGGTGAAGGCCTAACAAGGTTTCCTTTCACCTCTAAGAGGATATACATTCCTTCCGCGTAAGAAGCACGTCGAAGATGATATTATTCGAAAGTTATCTGACCTGCGTCTGAACGACATGAAGATGGAGGTTTTGAAGGACATATTCGGAAGTGACAGGAGCCCATTACCCGGTGCTGTAACGGGCTCCTGGAAGTGACAAAGACCAAGCGAAAGGCATACTGGACAGCACTGTTGAGGAGGAATTTGTTGCCAAAGTTAGAAGTATGGCTGAAAATGGGACCGCCTAGAGCAGGGTATTTACCCTGGGAAAGAGCCACAATTTTCCAAGTACTTTCGGGAGTGCATTGAGGAAGACATGATGGAAGGGATGCTTCTTTCCGCGAGGAGAAAAGCTGGCCTCGATGTCGAATTCTTTTTTTAACAATGGGTAAGAATACAGCAAAGACAAGTCCAAATTTTGGAAGAGAAGATGAATATCACGCCTGGCTTCCGTCCTCGTGTGAAGTACACCTGGACTGAGGCCCTAGTGCTTTATAGAAAACCAGTGAAAAACGTGAACAGATACAGAGGGTTCCTTTGTGTTGGCGGAACCTCACAAACATATGGAAATGCCATTACATCGGTGGTCTGCTTTGACGCCTAAAGAAAAGCAAGCTCATCTAGCAAAGGTGGACCCATCTGTTAAGGGTGCATCTAATGCAGCATTAGCATTCGACCTCCAAGTCCAAGAACCTGGTCCTACAGGCATCTCGGGAGAAACGCCAGATACCATTGGACGTTTTGAGCATGCAGGACTTCCAGAATGTCTTCATGGTTCGTGGGCGAATGCAAGCAAGATCGTTGAACTGCAGGGCACGGCTAACCACCCGAACTACTCAAGCTAGAAGGAAACGATTTCCTTAAGTGGCCCAACGACACACTGTAAAAATTGGAAAGAACCGAAAGAAGCTGGCATGTGACTATCGCTGCCCACGATTTAAAGAAATGGCTATCTGCTGCCACACAATAGCTGTGGCACAAAAGAAGGCCCTCTCAAAGAATTTATCGTTTCATACGCTCTCCCTATTAATCGTCTCATTCGGTCAGGAATACCTGGAGGCACCGGCAAGAAGGCCAACGAGCGTGGTTCTAAAAGAAAACGCCCCAACAGTCCTCCAAGAGATGTAGCTGTTTACGGCGATCGTGTATCAGTCACAACTGAAGACGCAAAACAGGAAGCGAGTGCTCCACACGAGGTAGTGTTCGATCACAACACCGCAGCAACAACCTGCTACGGGTGCAAGGGATGTGTAAGAGAAAAGCCTACTGCGCCTTTACCTCCCGCGCCCTACGATCTTTTCATTCCTCACCAAGAACGCAGAGTGTTCAACCGTGCCGGGGAGACTACCATCAGAATAAGCTCAAAGCCTGAAATGGTATACTACCACCCACTACGTTATTGCACCGGCCTGGACGACGATGTTGTGAAAGCAGGAAAGCTTGTTGTCCCAAGAGAGATCCACCGTCTCCTCAACAAGGTGCACCTGTGTTACCTTTGTAAGGAATTTAAGTTGGAACTGGACTGAAGTAAACCTTGCTAAGGGTTACGCGGACGCGTGTGTTATGTGTTCACACCAACTGTACACACCAACTGTACAGTATGTACGGATTGTTTTCACTAAGTACCCATGAAATAGAGACCGAGCGTTTTATTAATCTTATTCATAGGCGTCATACAGCCGTCTTCGGGAGGTACAAAGTAGAGCGATTTTCTTATGACTAAAAAAATTATATTAAATGGTATTGCAAGAATAAATTTGTAGGATATCGGAACGTACGTTAGCAAAAAGTAATGCATTTAATTAGACTACGGACAGTACTTAAAGAAACGTTAAAAGGTTTATCTACAGGAAATGTTTGCATCATTCATAATTAATTTTGTTGTTAGGAGAATCACGTTTAGCAAAATTGTCAAAAAATTGACATGTCACTGAAAGACGTTTTTACCTTGCTGTGTTGTGAGAGGAATGTAAGCTTTAAAGCATTCGCATGTGATAATTATTTAATTATGAATAAACCAATTGCGATATATTAACATCTTAACTTGGCTCCGAGGTCTTGAGTCTAGAAGTTAAATAACATCGTATCAGCGAAGTTTTAAGAGGGACCTTTCTTAGAAAGAATGCATCTGCTTGATAATTGTGCTTTCGTTGACAAATGCATTCATTTGTCTATAAGCTTGCATTTATGTTATGGTCGTTTGCAAAATGTTCCAGTTATATTAAAATTTCAGTTCAAAGGTATTATTTCTTGCTTTTTTTAATTTTAAAAACCCTCGGCCCTTGACCCGCGACTCTTACCCTCGACCCTCACCCTTGACCCGCGTTTTAGCAATGCCGAGATATTGGATCTCAAAGCTGGTGCGCTCGTCACTTAATTGGTAGTGGTGGTCACAGGATTTTCAGGTTGTGATGCAGGAATTTGAGGAACTGAACTTTCTGAATCGTCAGGGTTGGTTTGCTGCGGTACAGACTCTTGGGCTGCATGGCTTAATTGATTGTCGGTTGCGGCGCAGCACTTCTCCGCTGCTCGTTTCCACAAGGTAGGACCTGTCTGAAAGCTTCTGTAGGCAAGTCCCTTCCTCCCAACGCTTGCTTCTATTGAAATGGGCTATGCGTATTTCTTGGCCGATGTCAAGGTCTGGTAGTACTTTGACATTTCTGTCGTGGTAACTCTTGACTTTCTGACGTTTCCTGATGTATCTTCGCAGTCACTCCTTCAGGGATCTCAGGATAGAGGAGTGTTGTTGTGTCTTTGTTCTCCTTGCCATCAGCCTCTGTACTGGGCTTGACTGAATACCAACTGTAGGGGTTTTTCTGTACTCAAGGAGACTTAGCCAAGGTTCCTTCTCGTCTTTCAGAGCTTTCTTGAAAAGGCTTTTGACAGCTTCGACTGCTGATTCAGCTTTACCACTTGATTTGGAATGATACGGTGACGAGGTGACATAAAGGAACTCGCTGTGTTTGGTGAACTCTGCGAACTCTCTAATAGCAAACTGTGGTCCATTATCTGTCACCAACACATCGGGTACACCGCGCCTGAGAAAAAGAGTCTGACAGTGATTCATTAGAAATAACTTTCAAGTCAGTAGGGAATTTACACGGAGCTGTTTTGCGCAAAGTCATTCCAAACCACGTTTAACTAAACAGCTTTGAAGCATGTTTAAGCTCCGGTGTGAAAGCAGCATAAGACTATGTATTCTTTACACTGAAGAGTGAACAGGTCAGCTGCCATCCTTCTCCACGACCTATCGGGAATTTTGTGGGTTTCCAGAGGTTGATTGGGATTGTTAGCTTGATTGTCAGCACATACTTGACACTTGGTGATAGCCTCCTTGATCTCGGGATTCATAGCTGGCCAGTATACGCAATCTGTTTCCTTTCTCAAACACGCCTCTACTCCGAGGTGACTAGAGTGTAGTCGTGATACCAACTCAGATCTAATGGCACGGGGGATGATAACACGGTGGCTCTTGAAGAGATGGCCATTGCGCAGTGTAAGATCTTCTCTGAAGTTCCAGTAGTCTCTGATAGATATATGAACTCGTTCCCTTGTGTCGGGCCATCCCACAAGTATGGTCGTCTTGAGGGTCGGCGTCACTGGTTCTTGTTCACGTGCCTTCTGCAAATGTACTAGTCCTTCGCTGGTGATTTTGACTGTTTCTAATGGATTGATTTCTTCAAGCTCTAAAGTAAACACTTGGAATTCATTATCGGCCCGGTGCTCTTGATATTGGAGGTAAACTCTTGACAGGTGATCTGCAAGATACATTTGACATTCTGGCTTGTAGCGTACGTCTAGGTTGTACCTTTGAAGACACAAGAGCATTCTCTGTAGTCTACTTGGGGCTGCTAACAGAGATTTTTTGAATATGACTTTAAGTGGTTTATGGTCCCATTCGACGGTGATCATCTCTCGTCGTGTAATGTAATGAGCAGGCGAAGACGATGACTAGGCACTCTTTTTCTACCTGAGCATAACGCTGTTCCACTTGCGAGTGCTCGTGTAGTTTGCATTCAATTTCCTCTGGTGCTGCATTGACGCCAAGTGGTATGTGAAGGTATCTGTAGCGTCCAAAAGGGGTCCGGAACGTTGTAAACCTGCTACTTTTCTCATCTGACTTATCTGATAGAATCCGTACTTTGCGTCCAGGGTTGTAAACATCTTGGCTTTGCTTTGGAAGTGTTTCCTCCAAGGTGGGCATTTACTATTTTGAGCGTTTTACTCTTTTGTTTAAATGTTTGGGATCTAAACAGATTCTAATCCTACGGGGCTTGGCAACAACGACCATGCTGTTGATCCAGTCCGTCGGTTCTGTTTCTTTCACGAGGATATTTTTCTTCTCAAGTTCTTCTAACTTGCTTTTCTCCTCTTTATGCAGCGTGACTGCAATGCGTCTGGGTGCGTGATGCACTGGCGTGACTTCCGGGTCAACTGAACAAGTCGTTCTTCCAAAGTGACCGAGGCTTTCAAAAACGTCTTTGAAGTCAGTGAGGATTTTCTCTTTGGTGAGCGGACGTTTTGATCCTTGTACAGCGTTAACTTGCCGCGTTGGGTAATAGTTTATCTTCCGCATGCCTAGCGCTTCACATGTTTCAGCGGACAGTAGCGGCTTGCTTTCTCCTGCAGCAACTTGAAACTTGAGCTTGTGTTGTTTGTTTGAATTACAGTCATTTCGCCACCAGGCCGAGTCATCTCGCCACCAAATGAATTTGATATTAACTATTTATTAACAGAGAGTGAGTTCATTACATGGAAATCTCGGACCGACGCCTTGATGTATTGACCGAGTGATAGCGAGGTCAATACATTCAAGGGCGAGGTCTGAGATTTCCTAGTAATGACCGAACGGACGAGGTTATTTATAGGTTATTTATTACATGGTATTTTTAGCACTGGAAAAAGAAAAAAGGGAAGGGCTTTTCAATATCCGCTTGCGCGCGCAAGAGGTCATGTTCACTGAACCGAAACAAACCTGACCGTGCGATCGAAAGAGGTGACACTAAAAACAGTTTCTTTGAAAATGAGACAACTTTTACGGTGGCCGATAAGAACAAAACACAAACACAATTCGCACAACACAAACACAAAACTAGAAACAAAAACACAATTTCCACAACACAAACACAAAACTAGAAACACAAACACAAAAGCTACAACATAAACACAAAACTTGAAACACAAACACAAAACCTACAACATAAACACAAAACTTGAAACACAAACACAAAAGCTACAACATAAACACAAAACTAGAAACACAATTACAAAACCTACAACATAAACACAAAAGTTGAAACACAAACACAAAACCTACAACATAAACACAAAACTTGAAACACAAAGAAATGCTAAGCCTGATCCTTAAAGAGAATTTTTTCCAATTCAACGGTAAGAACTATCTACAAATCCACGGTACCACAAAGGGTACTAAAATGGCCGTTGCTTTCGCAAATATTTTTATGGCCAATATTGAAACACACATTCTTAGCAATAGCGTCACAAAACCCACAATCTGGAAACGATATATTGACGATATTTTTTCTTGGTGGGATGTCAGCAAACCTGATATAGACAAGTTCATCGAACAAGCAAACTCACATCACCCTACAATCAAATTTACAGCTGAAATTTCAAATACTGAGATTACATTTCTGGATACAGTTGTATACAAAGGCAAACGTTTCAGAGACCATACCATCCTGGATATAAAAACACATTTTAAGCCAACTGAAACCTTTCAATACACTCATTTTTCCTCTAGCCACCCACCGGGTGTCAAAAAGGGATTCGTGAAGGGCGAAGCTCTAAGACTTTTACGAACTAACTCTTCAAGAACAACATTTGAAGAGAACATTTACAAATTCAAATCACGTCTCCTTGCTAGAGGTTATCCAAAACATTTGATCGAGACACTCCTTTCAGATGTCAAATTCACAGAAAGGGAATCGGCGCTAAGACAGAAAAATGAAAGCCAGAAAGAACTCCTGCCTTTTGTAACACAATATCAACCATCAGTGCCCAACCTCAAAAATGTTTTAATGGAGAAATGGCACTTGATACAAAATCAGCCTTCTCTACGGCAAATTTTCAAAGAGCCACCACTAATATCGTATAAAAGAGGAAAATCCCTAAAAGACATACTCGTAAGAGCAAAACTCTAAAGGGGTCACATATTACATGGTACAGAAGTTTCCATTGTTAGAAGTCGTGCAGCCCTGTCACGCCTTGCTATTTCCTACTACTGACATAGAAAGGGTGATGTAGGTAATTCATCCGCAGAGCAACACTTATGCAATATGAAAACAGCTACAAAATGACATTTTATTAAAGTCGACATTTTTAACAAATAGGTAAAAAGAACACAAATAAAGGCGATCACGACAGGCTTGGTCACGCGACGAATGCCGAATAATGTCCTTTTGTTTCCTCAGGCTGCGCGTGTGCAGGTGTGGTGTTGCGTCTTTTGTGTTTGTGTTTCGCGTTTTGTGATTGTGTTTCAAGTTTTGTGTTTGTGTTGTAGGTTTTGTTTGTGTTGTAGGTTTTGTAATTGTGTTTCAAGTTTTGTGTTTATGTTGTAGGTTTTGTGTTTGTGTTTTACGTTTTGTGTTTATGTTGTAAGTTTTGTGTTTGTGTTTCAACTTTTGTGTTTAAGTTGTAGGTTTTGTGATTGTGTTTCAAGTTTTGTGTTTATGTTGTAGCTTTTGTGTTTGTGTTTTTAGTTTTGTGTTTGTGTTGTGGAAATTGGGTTTTTGTTTCTAGTTTTGTGCTTCTGTTGTTGGAATTGTGTTTGTGTTTCTAGTTTTGTGTTTGTGTTGTGGAAATTGCGTTTTTGTTTCTAGTTTTGTGTTTGTGTTGTGCGAATTGTGTTTGTGTTTTGTTCTTATCGGCCACCGTAAACTTTTGTTGATATTAAAGGAAATTTTGTTCTTTTGAAAATTTTCATAATGCCCGGTAATTACAAGAAAATGGTGCCCGCTCAGCAATCAGAGCGCGCGTACTATTGTAGCCATATAATAAAGGAACATTGCTGTATTTGTCTGCATGCCAATGTGTAACGCATTCTGTGGTTTCTTTCGCATGAATTCTGACGCAGCATGTCACTGGGTATTCGATCATACACAGTATCATATCCATGTCGTGTTTGTATGATTTCTTTCGTACGGGTCGCACTTGGGACAAAACTTAGACAAGTTTGTTTTGATAACCATAAAATCCGTCAAATTTCTGTCATCAGTTGACCACGCCAAGTGCGACCTACTTGTCTCGACGGGGCCAACAACTTGTCCATGAAAACAAGTCTTCAGAGGTGCCGTAGCCTGTGCCAGACCCTCGGTTCGTGGGCACGAAACAGCGGGTGAGCGAGGTCAAGCGACAGTCGTCGCGAGTCTGGGAAGGAAAAAGCGGGCAAATTCGCGCGGCTGCAGGATTCTTCGTCCAATACTAAAAATTTTTTAAGAGTTCTTAAGGCTAGAATTAATTTTTCAGTTATGATTAATGATTCAGTTATCAATAATAAGACTGTTAGGATTAATTCCTATTTAAATTTTGTTATTAATTTTAGTACATAATATTTTTTATATATGGTAATTTTAGTATATAATATTTATTATGCTTGATCAAATTGTGTTATAATTATTATTAATTTTAGTATATAATATTTTTTATGCTAGGAAAATGCTAGCTTAAGACAATTTATTTATCCAAGATTAAAAATTGCACCAGAACCCGCCTTTTCCAACTACTACATCCATTCTGATCAAATGATGAACCCAAATGAAGCGCAAGACCGCTATAGGCCAAAGCAGTTGTTCTTGAGGCAGCAAATTCCACAGAACACCTTTCCACCAGTGAAAAAAATATATGAAAATAAAGTGAAAAATATAAAAAAGTAAAAATAAATATTAAAATATAGTATAGACAAAATAAATGAAGAAATCAAAACAGAATTTTCTTTCGACAGCTTTTCTTTTTTCAGTAAAGCACTGCATGACATGGCCAAATTAGTCCTGCTCCTTTATAGTCTTTGGATTTTGGGAGGTGATACCAACAACGCTCTCTCTCTACTGTCACGCAAACGTAAACTCTTATCATAGGAGTGACCAGAAACATGCACCCTAACTTTCATTTCTCGGTATTCACACTTATTATCTCCATTTAGGACTGTAGAAAATTACTGTACACCACTAACTATCTTTGTTTTCACTATTTCCATGTCTTGTTCTACTCGCCAAGCAAACAAAATTAGCGTGAAAAGAGTGGATTGAAATAGGGTTGTGTGACATACTAACGAATAGGGAACGGCATGTCTGATAGGGAATGCCGCATTCTGCTTCTTGGCACTCCCCTGATAAGACTTAATGTTTCCATGACAGTACAGAGAGCGCTGTAGGTATCACCTCCCAAAATCCCAAGACTATAAAGGAGCGTGACTTAATTTGGCCACGTCATGCAACGCTTGACTGAAAAAAGAAAAGCTGTCAAAAGAAAATTCTGTCTTAACCCTTTCACTCCCAAGAGTGACTTTATAGATTTTACTCTGTCTAACGCCAGACGATTTTACTCGTCAAATGGAGACCCCTTGGGAGTGAAAGGGTTAATGGCTTCAGTAATTTTGTTATATATTTACTATAATATTATTTTAATTTTTATTTTTATTTTTTTTCACTTTATTTTTATATATAGCCAATCAGAATGCAGGATTTGTTTAATTTTACCTGCTCACAGAACTTCCTATAAAATATACAGCTGTATGGGCTGCTTACTATAGATACACTGCAAATGCACTGATGCCACAACTCCTGGTTTTCAGTAATACTTGCATCAAATTCCCAGTTACAAAGGTTTTTTGTTGCCTTTGAGCCTAATATTGTAAGTGTTCATTTAGCATATTCATAACATTTTTGCACTGTTACAGAAAAACTGTCCCTTTCACAACGGTTGTTCTGTAAGGCCCTCCACTTTTGGTTTTCCCATTGCAAATTCCTGCATTTATTCCTTTAAGTTGGCAAACCCACTCCCCTGGGACTCCTCTAGGTACTGTCGGTTGGTATGGAAAACTATGGATATGTGCAAGAACAGCACTGCAATAAAGTTTGGACTTTTCAGACACCCTCTGCTTAAGAGAATTTCTCAAACCACAAATTTTGTACCATCTTACTGTCTCTGCAACGTTCAGTTTGGGACCCTTCTGTCTATCATTTCAGACAAAGAGGATGTACACGCCTCATTAAGCTTCACACTGGAAAGGCAAGCGTGAACCTTTCCAAAGGGAACTTGTTTGATTTACTACCCTTATACAGCAGAAGTAGTTCTGACCATCTTTACAGACCCAGTACTATCAGAGCCAAATACAGAGTTGTCTGAAGAGTCTGTAAAGCTTCCAGTAGTGAAGGTGTAGCGTCTGCTTTGTTCCGACCTCAGCGCTGTTTCATGCAGACGTTCAGCAGAGTATCGTGATTGAAGTTCAAGGGACCCCACACTTGCTGGTCGGGGTTTTCTGTCTGTTTGTCTTTCTCTTGGTTCGTCAATGGGTGGGGGAACATCACCAACATTTTCACTTGGCTTTGGCTCTCGTGACGGCTTAACAGGCTTTGTTCGTAAACCACTCGAGCTCAGAAAGGGAGACACAACATATGAAATGAGATGTTCTAACTTTTTGTAGTTTCTGTTCTCTGGAAGTCTGGAGTCATGAACACTCTGTGGAGGTCAAAAACAGAAACAGAGACTTGCATGTAACTAACTGTTGTTTGGAGCTAATAAGTTTAAATCATATACAAGCCACAAGGAAGGGCATTACCTATCTATAATCTTGGCAAAAAGCCTTGGACCAGTGGGCATGTCTTCACACCTCAACTAATATACATCCTCTCACCCCCTGTGCAATGTTGATTTCATGTTCAATACATTGCAGCAACATTTCAGTGTAAAAAAAAAAACATTGCACAGGGGAAGAGGGGGAGTTATAAGAAATGTTCATTGCTATCTTTGAAAGTCAAATTTACCGCCTGTAACAGCACTTGTTACCCGGTACCACCTAAAAGGGCCTGAAATTCTTGAAAATTCAACAGCTATGTGAGTGTTTGAAAAACTCTATTACCTGTTGGGCTGAAATGAAAGAACGCTGATTGAAGGCCAGCATATTTTCACTGGTGTTGCAAGGGCTTTCCAACAGAAATTAGATTGTGTACCCAGTTTTCTATAGCATGGAGCAGCCTAGTAAACATAAGTCCTACAAAGCCTCCTGATACTAACGGGGGGCTGGGTGGGGGGATTTAGAACCTTAGCAAAAATAGTGCAGTACTTTCTTTTTTTGTTTCTCTCTACATTTAATGCCCTTCACCTGCCCTTCCCCATGCTCACTGTCTAATTTATTTATTCACTTATCTATTTAGATGCAAACTTGCCTGTCTACAGTACACGTAGCTACTGCTGCATGTACCTGCGGGTCAGTCTACTATGAAATGTAAAAGAGAATGAAGTAAAGTGTACGAGCGGGTGTTACTTCTTGGTATTCAGAGCTGTCTCACCATGAAAATAAAAAAAATCTTTATATATCTAAATCCAGCCACAGGATTGATTTCAGATAGCTTTAGCATTCTATAATTTCTGTAAGTTAGTTCCTCTTCTTTTCCAGTTAGAAATTGTCGATTGAATATAAATTGAAGTTGTTTTGTTGTTCCTTTTTGCTGGAACAATACATTGAATAGGAAAATTAATGCTGCAACTAGATAGCTGAAGCAAAACAACTGGCTTCACTGACAAAGCAATGTTGAGTCGAAAGGCTTCAGCAGCTGCAATATCTCACCTGTAAAACCAATAACATTTGAACCAGTCTCGGGGGAACAGTCAAATCCATGATGAATGCTTCTTCGAGTTTTGTTTTCAAAACAACAATGTCTCGAAAACTCACGAGGGAAATATCTCGTATGGACTGCCCATCGGGAGGTTGGACATTGAGAAATATCGCCTGAAGTAATGGCAGTATGTTGGAGTAGAAATAGGTCCAACTGTCCGCCAGTTTATCAAGTAGTACTTCTCCATTTTTTGCTTTCACGTCCTCACGTAGAATGATCATTCCTTTCATCAGGATTGATTCCCTAAAAAGATCGCAGATACCTTGGTTTCCTATTTCCTTTTTGACATTCTTTACCTTCTCTGTCAAATGATTTAGCTCCCTCGAGGCGAGTTTCTTGCGCTGGAAAAGCGCGGTCACTGCGCTCGAAACAGTGTTCCAATCTTCGTTTTTCCCACCTGCAAAATTAAACCTTCGCTCCGTTGTTTTCGGGCTTCGTGGCCGCTGCATCCCTACAATTGTTACAGATCCGTCCTTCCTCCACAATTCGCCTAAATTGGACACAGGTGACCGAGACATCAGCGTGACTAATATTGATGCAAAATTACATTAACTACAAAAACTGATCGCATCCGATTTTCGCTTCTTCACACAGTCCATATATGGGAGATGAATCAACAAATAATAAAGCTAAAAACACAAGCAGATCCGTTGGCCTCTTGGTCAGCGGATGAAATTGAACTGGTAGAGAAGAGTAATTTATTCTTCTCTACCGACTTCACCTGTCCAATTTCCAAAAAAAAAAAAATGAACGCTAGCAATGTAGACATTCCCAACTGCGCTGTGCAGAGAAGGGGAGAGAAGAAATATGGACAAAGGATGCTTGCTCTGTAGGCCGCTGGATAGATGCAGAAATCGAAGATATCGGAGACCAGTTGGATTGGAAGAATCGAAGAGCATCACAGCAATGTATCCACGGGTTTACAAGGATGCCCGTAGATCCAAAATGGGAAAAAAAAAGTAGGAAAACAAAGTGAAAATAAATAAATTACCGGTAAGATTTCCGCACAGGTCCCTACTTCATGCATGCTGTAGTTGAATTGTCTTGGGAAGTGCGCGTGCAAACAACTGAACCGTACGGCTACATCATGCATAATGAAGTAGGGACCTGTGAGGAAATCTTACCGATTTCGTTGCCGTTCTGTCCAAAACAACGGATAACGTAAGCCCTAGTAGAGAAATGTTTAATTTACTCGGATAACATCAACACCGTTCATGCAAGTTGAATTCCTGGACAGTTTGCTTGAGTTCAACAAGAAGAATGTATTCGAATGATTGCAATTTCATTGCAGTAATGCGAATTTGTTTTTCGTAGTCGTTCTCGTTAACGTCGGTGTCGTCCTTGCTGGTCCATATTTTCGCTATCTACTTTTCCAGGTAATTTAGGTAAGATTTCCTCACAGTCCCTACATGCATGCTGTAGCCGTCCGGTTTAGTTCTTGGAAATGTTTGCACGCGCAGAGTCTCCCCTGCTAGGTTGGGTTTCGTCCACAAAGTCGTGCAATTGTTTATGGAGGAGGTGAGAGAAAGCGGCAGCACATGTTTACAAAATGGCGTCTGTTGTGTTCAGGCCTACGCAAAGATAGTCGAGGCGGGTTTTCGTTCTTTTCGCTCCATCTTTGATCAAAATACACTTTTGTAGATCTTGCGAACGAACAGGAAATGTGTTCAAGGATGCTCGAGGGCAAAGAAATGGGTTTTAAAGTCTTAAAAGTGACGATGTCTCCAATTTGGACGACGAGTAATCGATCAGTCCTAGCAAGAGTGCACTAAACGAACTATTCGGAATGAACGCTTTATGGTCTGGGGAAAGGACAGCACTTCATGGAATAATTACCACATACCATGAGGTAGCTCGAAGGAGCCTTTGATTTTTTTTTTGCGTTCTCGTTCTCGTTGACATCGCCCTTGCTTATTAAAGGTGTCACGCCATGCACAGAAGTTCTCACATAAGGCAGTGAAGGCCTCTCGACTATCACAACAAATAGACTTCTATCAACACAAACAATATCTTCTTTGCGGACTAGAACTGATTGCGGCTTGTAAATTTATAGACCCAAAGAAGCGGTCTAATTTTCTAATTTGCTATTGTCTGATAAAACAGGTAAGGACAAATAGGAAGGCCCCCCAGTACGGACTGTCTATTCCATCAATAAACTGTCAGAAATAAGCTGACTAAAGGAGTTCTGGGAACTCGGTTACTTGTGGAGTTTTCCAGTGAACACAACCCAGGTGACCGACGCGACGTTGGAAGTCAAGCTTGAACAGAAAGAAGACATGGCTCAGGATTTAAGGTACCTAATGAAACTTAAGGCATTTTATGCTTTTGCGAAGAGATAGGCAACATACGTGATAACGGGAAATCTTCTGAGCCCAAATTTCCATGTGGTTAATAAGCAGTCAGTTTATAAAGATTCACATGTAGTCGATCCCGTGCGATCGCCAATGGCTCATTTTCAATCTAAACTTGCAGAAATTAAGCAAGTTCTTTCAGTTGCTTGGATTTAAACAATTATTACACCCTGAGTAACTGTGTTTTGTACTTTCTCTTTGTCAATTTCTATGATGGGAAGGCCGCGCGGGATAATTGTTTCAAAGAAATGACTTTTTGTCTGACAGTTAAAGTTAACGCTATTAAAGCTCAGGGGATTTTGCAAAGCCCTTAAGCCATTTAGCCTGACTTGATGGAAATCATTTACGCCTTAGCTCAATTCTTACAGGTTCATAATCGTATTTGGTGCAAAATCCACTGCGATGCAATGTAAATGAATATCTTACTGCACTGCGTTAACAGTACACTGTTTAGTAGGTCTAGAACTAGGGCGTGGTTTACGGAAAACACCCTCCGCCAACGATATAATCGTGGTGTTAAACTAGCTGGGGTTTGTTTAGTTAACTTAAAATTTATCAAAATTATTTCTCAACAAATATTATGTTTACTCCAAATAGTGGAATTGCATACGTGTTTTCAGCAGAATGTCCAGAATGTTCCCTGTGACCCTTACCCTGCCTGTTAGGTTGGGTTGATCATGTACTGTTTTTTTCTGTCCAATCATATTCTTTGTTTGTCTTATTATTGAAGTCTCACCTGTGGGAGTGTTTGAGACGTTTACATTAAATTTGGCTCGTATCCAGGTAGTTTTGAATTGCATGCATTCATGAGTAGTGGTGAAACAACAGAATATCAATAAGTTTCTCTATATGTATCTGACACTATATTTGACAGCATTATCTACTCATTCCCATGGTTGGGCAGTGTCACATTTAAACAAAAGGTCCTTCCAGGAAACCCATCATAATCATTCATTCATGTATACAATAGAGTCACACCCAGGCTGCTGAAAAGTTCCGATGACTTACAATATCGCCAGCTTCTTAATGTTTGTGTAGGTTGCAGTTTGTTGGGTTTGTCGCTTTTTTTTCCAAATACAACATTAAAAGACAAAGTATTGATGCTATCTCTAATGTGCTGTCTTCTCTCACACTTCCTTGCTATGTAAAATCTTGTGGACTTGTAAACCTGTGTTTCTTTATCTACAAGTGAACCTCAGAGATTGGGGAAATTTAGCAGGTCCATGTCCACAAGGACTGAGCATGTTTTAAACTTTGTTTCTCTTAACTCATTTCTGACAGCCTAAAAATCAAGCAAATTGACAGGCATTTCATTTTTATTTAATATCTCCGCAGATATTTACAGCAGTGATCAAAGATATACCCCTATTTTGAAGGGTGCAAAATAGGCTTTCTAAACATGTATATTTCACATTCTAGTAGGCAATAATATTTTCCAAAAAAATTTAGCATTTTGCCTAATTTACATAACATATGCATACAATTTGCATATAAATCCCCATAAACCAAGATTGCCAATTGCTGAAAAAAGTTAAAAGAAAAAAGTTTTCCTTTTTTATCTGGTATCATTTCTTTCAAATCTGCTTGAAAAATAGCAAATACAGAATTTAATACAATTTAATTTCTATAAGACGTTTTTACAAACAAAAAAATCAATAAAAGTTCGTTTTTCAAAATTTCCAGGGAGCTATATCCATATGGGAATGTCCATCAGAATATGATGTCAAATGATAGGAAAAATCCTTCTCGTTAACCCCTCCTCACTCTCTCAAATCAGAATTAAAAAATTCGTCATGCATTTGTCACTAAAGTGTACAAGCTAAAATTCACCAGGTGATTCAGTGTTTTCATTTACTTCCTGTGTGCGAAATTTGGAAGCAATAGGAAGTAACGTAATATTTTGGTGAGTTTTCTAAGTCATGGGTCTTACAAGACCCCTTGATCATGAGTTCGTCGGAAATGAGTTAAATTTCAATCAATCGTCATTCATATGTATATGTTCATAAATGTGTAGTGAACTTCCAATTCAGTCATCTGACTGTAAAAGGGGTTATGAACCCATGATAATATGTCAAATTTACAGCTGTTTAACTTGCTTTTTAATTTTATTATTTTGAGAAGAGTATTAATAATGAAAATTTTGCATACATTCAATCAAATCAATTAGTTGTATCATTAAATTAATATTAATTTACATAGCTATAAAGTGCATTTGAAAAAAAAAGGAGCTCAGCATTAATTGACCGGACTGAAAGAGAATATTTTATTTAAAGTTTATTTATCTGGTATCAAAATTTTTCTCTGTCTCCAGGTTTAGCTCTAGGAATTGTAAATATGCTTGTTTCACCTTGTTATTTATTGTTTGCAGTTAGTTTTGAAATTAGATTTGTCAATGTTTGCCAGAGTGTGCTTGTCTTTGTTTTGTTGTATATGAGTTTAATGCAGAATATATGGGATACGACATGGCTGGCTTTATGCTATTAAGACCATCATTATTATCAGTCATTTATCAATAATTGATTATCACTCATCATTATTATGTATATAGTACACACGTCTGATTGGCTGCTGAGTGGAGGAGATTTTCTTGTAATGACAGGGCATTATGAAAATTTTTCGAAACATTTTTTCCCTTAAATATAGACTAAAGTTGTCTCATTTTCAAAGAAGCTGTTTTTCTGTCACTTCTTGTTTTGATTGCATGGTCAGGTGTGCTTCAGTTCAGTGAACATGACCTCGAATGACCTATTGCGTGCGCAAGTGCATATTGAAAACCCTTCCGTTTTTCTTTTGCCATTGCTAAAAAGGACATATAACAAACAACTTATTAACCTTGTCTGTTCGGTCATTACAAGGAAATCTCAAGCCTTGACTGTAATACATCATGGCCTTGGTCCGAGAGTTCCCTGTAATGACCTTACTCTTGTTAAATGATTAACAATTATTTGTCGAAGGCGAATTATCGGGGAATGATCACCTTGACTTCATCTCAGTGAATATTCACTGACCCTGAGGGGAATAATTGTTTTAGTAGAAATACACAGGTGGTTATTTCAAAAAAGAAAAAGCATATTTGTATTTATTTCATCAAAAGCATTGTGTCTCAATTGAAATTGTTTGTCAAGGTGATTATCGGCTGTTAGTATAAATACTCAAGTGATTATACAATACCGCGTGCTCTGATTGGTTCGCTATCTCAGATTATCAGCCGATAATCACCTCGACAAACAAAATGGCTGCCAGTCGCTCGCGCACTTTTGATGAAATAAATTCTTATTGTGTTGTACAATGCTTTTCTTTTCTTTTTTTGAAATAATCACCTGTTTATTTATACTAAAACAATTATTCGCCTCAGGCCAGTGATTCTCAGTGAATATTCACCAAGAATCACTTTGCCTTCGGCGAATAATTGTTAAATAATGTAAGATAGTGAACCAATCAGAGCATGCAATTTTGTATAATCACCTGAGTATTTATACTAAGTTGTATTTATCATCAGTCATTATCATTGTTATCATAACAAGAAGACGCCTGAAGGCGTTTACGCAGGATGTGTTGGTTTAAAATTGCTGATGCAGTATGTTTTCTTGCTTATTGTGCGATCATGGATATCCATGATGCAATCCAACCTGACTTGCACGTGATTCGGCGTTACAGCCAATAAAAATCACACAATTTTTTCGTGACGGGCTCGGGATACGGTAAAGTTTAAATTAAAGGCACTCACTGAGTGCGTGTGGTTACTCCAAAATGTTAAGGATAAATGGAAACTCGTTTTTTAAAAGCCCTTTTCATAGTGAAAAAATACAGGTACTACTTTAACATCAAGAGTCAGGTGAACATTGGCTATATGCAATGCATGCAGATCTTATTTTCTTTTATGTTTCGAATGTTCAGTGGAAAAATTAAGCATCTATATATATATATATATTCATATTGCTTGATAACACGGATGTCCGTGCTTGTGAGTGAAGAAGCGCGACAGTTTGTCTAGACAAAGTTGCATAGTTCACATAATTTGTTTGGAAGTGAACTGTCGCAGCGAAACACGTTAATTAAAGTGAAAATATTTTGGCACTTAAATTTTATCAGCAGTCCAAAGCATGGGATATTTGCGAAATCTTGTTTTAATCAGTTTACGATCCCAAGGTTTCCCACGGAAGAAAGCGAAATTTCATTCAGGAAGATTTTGGTCACGTGCTAGGCAACAGGTAGTCGCGGAAAGTGTGAGAACATTACTAGTATTGACAGCCGGTAAAATATGAGCCTTGAAAATAAAAAGCCGACAAATTTAGGCCAGATCCGAAATTTTATTTTGAACCCTGATTCATATTATGCGTTTCAAATTTTTGTAGAAGTGAATGTCGATGTTTTTTTTATTCGCGTTCGTCGTTCTGTTGTTTTCTAAACTCTAAAATTCAAGAAATAAATTCTCGGGTATAATTTAATATATTGAATCTTTATTAGATTACCTACTAAAAGAAGGGGTTATGCCAGACTTTTGTAATATCTTTTATATAATATCTCTTGGTTTCAGAACTGTTTTCACGTGTCTGTAAAAATCTGAAAAATAATTTTTCTCTTCAATTACCCGGCAGAAGAAACCTGAAATAGGATTTCCTTAATCGATTAAGTTTTTAAGAAATAACGATCTAAAAGGACATACAAATGCATTTATTTGCACGCACCGACCTTGGCCTTAAGCCAGAGACGTCATCCTATTGTGACGTCACATTCTATTGTTACGGACGGACTCGCATAGCGCCATGACAAAGTGGTACTCCGTAGGACGGAGTAACCACAAAAACAAGGCAATTTTTGACTCCCAAGACGACGAAAGGAATGCGCTACCGAATTTTATACGCTGGCTGACTACGTCATCCCGCGTAATTATCATTGCAATGAGATTATTCTTGTTATCCTTGTTGGTATCATTGTTGTTATTTTAATATTGCCATTATTTAATCATCCTTTGGAAGAAATACATGTATATAAAGCTTTTATTTAGAGAATTGCAGAGTTGGTTGATTTTTTTATGTGTTTAGGTTACCCTGCCCTGTGCATCCAGTGTACCAACCAGATGAAAAAGGTTACGACTGTTGGGTTCTTGTTTGTGAAGACCTGGAGTGGGACAATGAAAATTGGGGATTTCTCAAAGATCCCATTAAGGAAGCTGCTAAGGTAAACTACGGTGGCCCATTAGGACCACAGCAATATGGAGACTCATGGCAAAACATAAGCAACTCAGAACAAGACAAAGTAAACTCATGTCAAAACAGAACAAATTCACAGCACAACTTTGCCAAATATGAAGGCTTTAGAGTCCTCTGAGTGACACCCGATCATTGCCGTCAATATCGACTACTGCATCTTTATTCATAAAAGAACATGAACCATATGAAAAACATATCCATATGAAAAAGAAGGCTCTACAAATTCATTATCATTATTAAGATGCTTATCAAGTCTTGCATATATTATTATTAATTACCATTCTACCACACTTTTAATACTTCGGGTACTTTGCATGCCAGGACACTTCATCCTTCCTTTTCCCAAATTTGATTTCTCTTAACAACATTCAGTTCTAATAAAGAGGATCTGTTAGGAAAATGGCCTTGCCAAGATCACATTACAAATAGTAATTCTGTTTTTGCTGGTTCTATGACAAAACAAAGTCATCATAATGTGAAGAGCCTCTTTATACTACAGGAAGGCCTCGTCCGAAGATTTACTTCAGTGCAGTAGTTTCCTCTGAGTTTACTGCTGGCTTGTCGACAAGACAAGACAAGATGATTTATTTAACTCAGCTCAGTTTCACATGATATATAGGTTAACTTTACATAGGCAACTACATGTAATCGGAGCACAGCTAAAGAATAAAAAAGGAAGAAAATGTAACAACAAAATAGGGAACGAGTTGGGATCATCCAAATAGCAAAGGCTAAATCTAGTTGATGACCCAGGGCTTACAATAAAATACAGTTACAGACAGAATTAGAAATTATATTTTTTATAAAAAGTATTTTTTCATGTGCTAAGGTTGATAATTAATTAGAATAACAATTAAGCATAGAGTTCATAAGGGTTTTACAAAAATAATATTCTAAGAGAATTTAAATTAGTTATACTTTTAGGCAAGGAATTCCAAAGGTGAGGACCAGTGAATTTTAGAGAGTGTAAGCCATATTGGGTGGTATATTAACTGATGCTACATAAAGATTTGTTTTACATGATTGCCTTGTTGAATAGGAATGAACAGAAGATGTAAATTTGAGATAATCACAGTAACGGGGGGTGTAACAGTCTGTGACCACTGATAAACAAGAGAGAGAATCTGTGATTCAATAACATCATTAAGCTTCATTAGATTGAGAGATTTGAACAGAGGGTCAGAATGGGATTTTGGTTCAGAGAAAGATGTTATTCTGATTGCTTTTTTTTGGATAATTATAAATAGTTGTGTTAGAAAAGAGGGAAAGGTTAAATCCGAGACATGGACACCATAAGTGAGTAATGGATAGATAAGAGAGTAATAAAGATACCTACTGTTTTTTACAGTTTCAAACAAAGCTCATTAATATACTTTTCCTTGTTAAATTGGAATCAAAATGTTAAAGTAGGCTTAGTAGAGTCAACTTGTTTAGTAAGTGCATCATCAATTTTAATTCTTAATGACTGATTAGATTTGAGTTTACTGGAGTGAAAAAGAGTAAAATTAGGTTTAGAGATACTAAGTGCTAATTGATTACATTTCATCCATTCGGCAACAGATTTTAGTTCATGATTTAGGGTTGCTTCAAGATGACTAAGGTTTTTGCTAGAAAAATAAATGTTAGTGTCATCAGCAAATAGATGAAATGTTAGTAAGCTAGAAGGATTTGGCAAATCATTTACATATAATAAGAATAAATGGAACACCGCAAGTCACTGGTAAGGAAAGTGAGTCATGACCATTAACATTTACAAGTTGTCCTCTTTGGAATAATGTAAAATTTAAACCAATCAAGCACAAAACCTCTTATTCCGTGATGGTTAAGCTTAGTTAATAGGATTGTATGGTTAACAGTCTCAAATGCTTTTTTCAAGTCTATAAATGTACCACAACCAAATTCATTAATGTCAATGGACTGGCAATTAGATTCAGTGATACATGTAAGAGCTTGGGTAGTGGAACATTTTTCTCTGAAACCAAACTTAAGTGAATAAAGTATTTTTAATTCTTCCAAATAACTGTAGAGGAGATGATACATCGCTTTTTCAAGTAATTTAGGTTGGAAAGAACAGAAATTGGTCTATAAATGTCTATGTAAAATCTTGAGCCATTTTTAAAAACAGGAGTAATCCATGCTAATTTTAATTTCTCAGGAAAATTACCACTATCAAAGGAATCATTAACTAAAAATGCAAGAGGCTTGAATATATATAGTTTTTAAGATAGTAACAGGAAGAAATAGAAGAGAAATCAAAGGGAGATACTTCATCCACAAACGTTTCCTCACTGAAATGAGAATGGTCATGTTTGTGGGAGGTAAAATTAACTTAAGGCCTTCAGTGGTCAGAAGCTGTCAATGGTATGGCCTCCTTTATCTTTATCAGGTTTTACCTCTCCTGGCTCATTATACTCCTTGATGAATGATGTGATACAAAGAAGAGAATTTGATAATAACACTATGTCTTTGTACTTGTGAAAACCATAATGAAAGATGTATTCCTTGTGAGGGGAAAGGAGGCATCAATGACAGTGATAACAATGATACAAATTCAGGACTCAGACAATCCTGCTCTTCCAGTGATGATAAAGGGTCATGGTTTGTGCTGGAGGAATTGAACAGAATCTTTGGTGTTGACCCAGTTTGATCATGACATCCCTGTTTACAATGATAATTCAACAATGTGCAATGCCAAGTCAGATGAGGCCAAAGCAGATGAAGTCACTTTGTCAATGACTATAATCACCAATGAAGTTGACGTACTTAAATAGCCCTCTCTTTAGGGCAACGAGCAACATCAATAGTATCTCCTGAGCATAATTATACTCAGAGTAAAGTTTGTTGATGAGGATGGCATTGACATTGCAGCCTTTGCACAAGAATTTTTTTTCCTGACAAAAGCTGCCTTTATTTCACCAATGATTTCCAAAAGGGCACAACTACCAAGCAATTGGACAAATCATTGCTGCAAGGTTGGCTTAGGAAGGACCTGCTCCTTCCTTTTTGGCAACATGTGTGTAATGTACTGTATGATAGTTTACCTTGTAAAAAAAGACACACAATTCACTGCCTTAAGCACAGATCTTGAAAAAAATTTGACTGCAGCAGAGCAAAATATTTTGCAAGAAATCAAGAAAGACCTGATCCTTGAACATGGTTATACTTGGCTGATCAATAAGACCCATTGGTGTCAGCATGTTGAGCAGAAGGTCCCTGGTTATAAAACAATTCAGGAAAGGAATGGAGTTGTACAGTATGGCTTGACTGATCAAGTAACAAAGCATCCACAGGCAGCTAGGAATTTTGTTTGCCTTGGGCAAACAGAAACCGCTAGATGCAGACTATGGTATCACTTTTCTTAATCAAACCAGAGTAGTCACCAGAAGGAAGCTCATGTCGCTCCATTGAAGAGGATGTTAATTCTTGAAGACTTCATCTTCAGTGTGGAAGATTCAAAGGTTACTTGATACACAGAAGTATTGGCCTGAAACTCCACTGATGGTGATGAAGATGATGATATTGACTTGATCAAAGATCAAAGTAATGACAGATATGTTGAAATGAGTTTTGGTACAATTGTTTGACGATGTGTATTTTTCAGTTGTAAACTTCTGTGCATGATGTAAAGTAATGTTTATTTTCCAAATTATTTCAGGTTTACCTCACCAGAAATGACTCTAGCAGGAGTTATGGGATGGTTAACTGGGCAAAGACATAGAAATGTGGTCAAGACAGTCCCCATCTGTTTCAAGTTTGACCATGAACACCTCCCAATCACAAGGTGTTCTTTCCTACTGTTGGAGCATGTGGCAGAGACAATTAATACTTCCCGTTGTTTATATGTCAAGTGCAGATGGTTTTTGAGATGTTCTATTGCAAATGTCAAGCCTTGTCTATGCCAATTAATGCAAACATCATAATGCAGATATTCACAATTCTCTGTTTGGTTATGTATCTTAAACTGTTCCTGTTCATTTTAGTTCAAACATAAATAAGTCGAGTAACAGACATGGCCTCTGTAATTGATCGCAATCTTGGGAATTATTAGTGAGAAAAATTGGGTTGAACCCCTTCCCCTTCAGTTTAAAGGAGAAATTTTCAAAACGCAAAGGAGAGTATTTTTCTCAGGAGGTCTAAGATTGTAGTTTTGAAATAAATACAACTATGAAATATTATAATCAGTCAATGATATGAATAATAATAAGTGTATGAGTCATTAGATTGGCAATCTCAAATAACTAATTGATCAATTCACTACATCATTGAGATGCAATACAAACTATAAGTGCACTCTAATATTGTTATTTCACAATTTTAATATTTTTAAAACTTTGTTTATATTTGTTAAGTTGAAATATGATACTTGCACGTTTGTTGTTAAAATTATGTGCTTAGAAAATAGAACCATGATATCCTTGAGTTATTATATATTTTAATGTGTTTTAATGCTAATAAACCGTTAGTTCCCATTGTTATTTTAATCCATATCTAGGGACGCTAATCCATCAAGATGTTGAGTTTTTCATGTTCAAAATTCAGGCACCTCGTCCAACAGCAGTGATGACGTTTCCATGTGCACATTAGTGGTGTTGATATCATGGTACCACCCAATGGTGGTGCTACGATGACCGCTATGGAAGAGGCAACAGTCAAGAAATATGGCCTAGACAAAAGAGTTCAAATGAGGAGATCAAAAAGCTAGATAAAACTGTATGGGGCAGCAACAGAAGCAAACACCCTATCAGTGCTCAGTTGCTTTGAAGCCCTAATGAAATCTAAGAGGAAGATGATGGTCATCACGTGGCAGCTAATAATCAAAGGCTCCTTCGAGCTACCCCATGGCATGTGGTAATTATCTGATTATTCCATGAAGTGCTGTCCTTTCCCCAGACCATAAAGCGTTCATTCCGAATGGTTCGTTTTGGGCACTCTTGCTACGACTGATCGATTACTCTTCGTCCAAATTGGAGACATCGTCACTTTTAAGACTTTAAAACCCATTTCTTTGCCCTCGAGCATTCTTGAACACATTTCCTGTTTGTTTGCGAGATCTTCAAAAGTGTATTTTGATCAAAGATGGAGCGAAAGGAACGAAAACCCGCCTTGACAACCTTTGCGTCGGCCTCAACACAACAGACGCCATTTTGTAAACGTGTGTAGCCGCTTTGTCTCACCCCCTCCCCCCACATATGTGAACATAAAACAATTGCACGACTTTGTGGACGAAACCAAACCTAGTAGGAGAGACAGGGGAGAACCTGTTTAATTCACATTTAATGCGGATTTAATGCATAAATTAATTGCCTAACAGGAATGGAGTGACAAATCCAACCATTGCTATACCTCATGGTATGACATACATACCATGAGGTAAAAAGGGGCACCCAGACAGCAGTTACAATGATGGAATAGACCTGGGAATGACTCTAGATAGTGACCTATGCAATTTGCAAGTGAAAGCAATCGAACACAAGGGACAAATTGCGTAAAGGAGGCGTTAGAGAAGTACATGGATTGATTTGAAGGAATTGGAAAGCTAAAGGGTTGACCTAAATTACATCAAATATAGCCAGTAGCACAGCCACCACACTGCCAACCATTCAGCATACGTCCGAAGATTTAAGAGGAAATACAACAGCTCCTCAATCAAGACATAATTGAAAAACTCAGCAAGCCAACGAGATGGGTGTCGCCACCTGTCGTCACTGCCAAAAAAGATTAGACCCAGATATGCACACAGCAAATCAAGCGATACCCCGCAGATGTGCGTAGCACTCTATGATAGATGACGTGATCAACGAGCTCAGTAAGCAGGTCAACAGTGTTCTCATACCTGGATACCACCATTTGGAGCTAAAGGAGAGTTTCAGGAATTTAACAACCTTTTTTTACACCCATTGGTTTGTACTGTTATGGGGCTGAACTACTCGTGTTGGGTCATGCGTAAAACAGATCCATACTTCTGTCAGGTTTGACTTCCATCCAGACAACCTCCTTTTATGTCTGCTGTGAGATTTCACTTCTGCCATGGCTTTCGCGTAGTTGTGCCATGAGTTTGTTCTGTTTTGCTGTGACTTTTTTGTCTCAGCATGAGTTCATTGTGTCTTGCCTTGAGTTTGCTTCGTTTTGCTGTGAGTCCACTTTTTTTGCTGTGAGTTTGCTTCGTTTTGCCATGAGTCTTTGTATTGCTGTTGCTCTAATGGGCCACTGTAGGAAACAGTAAGGCTCCATCCACACAAATGCAATTTTCCCTGAAAACTGATTAAAAGATCTGTGTCCACACTATTGTTTCCACATCGTATTTGGCCCCTTACACTAGAGACTGAAAACTGTGACGTAAAGGTGCATTTTTGTTGTGCTTGGACCATTTCTTTGTCCAAATGCGGATGCTACAATAGTGCCAGAAAAACTATTGGTACGTTTTGGAGCCAAAAGATTGCAAAGTTCTTCGAGCTTGTCAAGCTTGTCCTCTATCTAGAATTGTACCTGTGATTTCTTGAAATCCTGGCGCCCAGGAAAGCGAGGAATGCATATGATTATGACATCACATGTATTTGAAAACCTCCATATTTGCTGCCCACACCAGAATGATAGACCTGTGTTTTCAAAAGTTGCCACTTTCAAAGGGGTTTTCGAAAACCTCCATTTTTGTGGACCTCCGTTTTCGGTTGGTCACATGCAAAGAGATGTTTTTGGGAACAGAGGTGTCAAAAATTTGTTAGTTTGGACAGGACCTTGATTAATTACTACATGGCTTGTCAATGCACCACTACAGAGCACATAGTGTGTTACACGCTGTTTGAAAAAATATCTGAAATGTCATTTCAAAATTACCTAAGGGCACACAAATAGTTGCCACCTCCTAATCCACTGGGTGTCTGCAACTTTTGAAAACACTGTAAATGGTACATGAACTGTAAGTTATTGAGCTCTGCCAGTCACATCTTGCCCAGTTCATTGAAAACTGCTAAGAGCTTCATTGCATTTAGTGTTCCTTCAAAGTTAATTGTGAATTACTAAACCCAAAACACAATTTATGTTTTCCTAACAATCATATGTCTTTTTTTGCAGTTTGACAAAGCAGTTGGTACAGAGACCCTACTGTTTCCTCTGAAGGAGTCATTTGTGGTAAGAACATTTGTACACAGTAAAGACTGCTTTGTCATCTATAACAGTTGGCTGGTTCAGTATTCTGTTGATAAATAAAAAGGCATTAATACCCACAGGAAATGGAATGGTTGCACTACAGTCAGTTAACAACTATGTACCACAATGTGAAGATTATAGCTTTTGCTAACAGACGTTATACAATACATTTTATACAGTGCCAGTACAGGAAAGGTGTTAGCATATTATTATCAACTAAAGACACTTCATCATTATTGGTCATCCTATTGTGTTTATTTATTTCTTGATCTATTATTAAAGGGTCAATTCGTCACTTTTCTTCCATAACATGACACAGAATATCAGTTATTTGGAATAGTTTTCTCCATACAGTTGTAGAATGCATTTGAACTCTTCACCAATAGAGGTATTGGAGGGTAGGTGCCTTAAGTAGCAATTGAAAAGAGCGGTAATCTCCTCACAAGGAGGTTTCCTTGAGGAGATTTGGGAGAGCCAAACAACCAGCAAGTGAATACAAAGGCAGGCAAAGCATAGTTATGGCACTGGAACTGCCTACATATGGATTGGTGGCAACTGCTGACCAGGAGTGGCTTGATTTTAACTTTGCCTAAATTTCATTTAGCCACATTTAAACTCTTCACCAATAGAGGTATTGGAGGGTAGGTGCCTTAAAAGGTAGCAAATAAGGAGAGCAGAAATCTCATCGCAGCAAAGTTTCCAAAGTTTCCATGGCATCCCAGCCACAGCCCAAGACTACAAGCAGCAGTGCTTGGAGAAAGGAGGGCCCGAAGACTGGGTGGACATGGGACCTTCCTACCTAGAAGATAATACCTCCAAGCACCTGTCACAGCACTAGGTGGCAATGAATGGTGATGCAAGACTGGTAAAAACCAAGGAGGCTAAAGCTACCTTACCAATGTAAGCAGCAGTTCTGACAGCCAAGGCAAAACTGCCATTTCAAGGGGAAGTCAGGCTGCAGGTTGTACTCAATGCTATTCAGCAACCCAAAACATCCAATGCTGCAAGGAGGAGCGATGAAGGTAGAACAAGCTTTTAACCAGGAGTATTAATAAGCAACATATGACACCAAGTCAGAGGTCACTGTGACAAGAAAGGTGATACCTGGCCAAGGTGTCAGGTGGTATATGGATATATAGTTTGTATGTGTTGTGAGCAGCAATCGTCGCAGCCCCAATGTGGAAGCTGTGGCTAGGAAAGGTACCGGGGATGGCAACTGTAGCAAATATCTCTCTCAGCCAATGAGATTTGAGGCCTCGAGAAAGCGGCTGACCATTTGCAAGGGGGAAGTGGGGACCTTCTGTCCTGCCATGTACTACAAGATATGACATAACAACCTTTGCGGATTGGATCAGTCTTGGATGCTTTAACGTGGGCCTGAATGCAAAATGGCATTGAATGGTAGGCAACAGAAATGTTGTTGAGAGTCAGGTGGATAGCAGGATTGAACTCCAACGAGAAGGCGACAGTGAATTCAGATGCCCAAAGAAAACCAAAGTAGGTCAGGGTTGATGCAGCCCAGAACATGGTATGCTCCTCTATGGGAGAGGACTTGTGGATTATCAGTATGTGGTGGTCTGTAATAGGCAGTCTGGTGGAGCTTGATAAGCCTTGATTTCTCGTAATATGCACAACATGTTGCAGTGGAAGACAATTGGCTGAGGGGCAGGGAAGCCCAAGTCCACATGCAAAGAGCGAACGGCAATCAGGTAAATCTCGATAGACGAGGATCTGAGTGATGAAGCAAGGTGAGTTGCAAACAAGCAAAGGGTCCATTCCTCTGCTGGGCAGGGTGAGCTGTTAGAGTGCAGCAGTCCCAACTGAGAGCAGAAATTAAAGTACTGGAGGTGAGCATATCTGTAGGTTCCAAGAGTCAAGGTAGCCAGCCATGTGTCATTTAAGACCGACAGTCTTGCTCAAGGTGGGATACATTAGTGTATCCCAGACCTGAGGAGGAACGAATGGGGGCTTCCGCTCTGTGTGAGGGGCTAGTTGATGAAATACCTGTCATTTAAAACGAGAAATAGCATCACTATTTGGTTATCAGAACGAAGGACGTGATGGACAGAAAAGATAATGGTGTGTTCGGTTACCATCAGTAACAGAGAACGAAGCAGATGCATTATATCAGAAGCCTCAGAAGTGTGAGAATTGAGAATATCCATGACCGATTGGTTATCGCAGTGGAAGAGGTCTACTTTTCTGAGCCAGGAGAAATCCCAAAGGTGAGCAGAGACAACAATGGGTTGGAGTTCCTTAAACGCTATGGAGCAGGCACAGAGAGAAGGTGGCAACTGACCAACAAGGCAATGAGTCCCAAATATGGCTCCAAAGCCAAGGGCATCAGATGCATTGCTTGAGACTTCTAAATCACAGGGGGTGAGAGACCAGGGTAAACCCAGAAGGAAACTCCATTACTAGCCTGCAAACACAGATGTTTTTCTGGTACTCGATTCTCTACGCTGGAAAGAAACGTCTGCGAACCAGAGCTGCCAAACGATTTCTGTGAGGTAAGAACTTTTGTTTTATCATCTATCAATTAGATTCTGCAATAAGATAGCACCTCAAGTGTTAGCACCTCAAGTGTTAGCACAAGTTCTGCGTGCTCGCGTGCTATAGGAGAAATTCCCAATTGCTGTTTCCTGAAACTCTCCAACTATGAATGAAACACCTAAAAAAATTTTCACTGACAGCGAATGTCGTGTTCTTTGTAAGACAAGATTCTCCACTCAGTACCTCTTTTGACTGTGTGTCAGTCATTATTTCGGTTAAGGAAATGGCGCTGATTCCCAAGGACGCAAGGCGTACTACTTGACCTTTCATAAGGTTTGTCCGGGGAGAAATCGTGACAACAATATCTTTGTCCTCAGTGGATAGCAAGCATAAGTATACCACCATCAAAGCCTGATAAATCATCAACTTGCCGAACCCTGTGGGCAAATTGAGGAAAATATCCCTCTCACGAACAAGGTACTTTATAGAATCTTCCTGGTGCTTGTTTAGTCCATCTATTGCAAAAATCTTGCAAACTTTCGTAAAGGCGAGTTCTAAGGAATCTGCCATTTTTGTTTTTATGCAATGGCCATGTGAACCTCGTGAACCCCTTGCGAGCTCCTCGTGAGCTAGTTCGGGGTTTTTGGGAGCTCAGCAGTGATAGGCTAGTAGTTATTACGTCACAGAAATTGTTTGGCAGCTCGGGTTCCCAGACGTTTCTTTCCGGCGTAGAGAATCGAGTACTGGATAAATATCTGTGTTCGCAGGCTACTCCATTACAGGACGACAAATATTTTAGCCACCAGTGAAGGTAAGCTTTAAATTTGGCACCCATACAAATGGGATGATTGTCTTGATGAAAACGGTGCACAAGACTGATCAAATACCGAATAACGGCCCGGCCTGGCCTGGCCTGGCCTTACCTTGCCTGGCCAAACATCTCTTGCTGTCACTTTGTGTACCAACAGTATGTGGACCAGGAATTCAGGAGAGTAATGAGGGCTGAAAGCTTGTTATTTGGTATAAACTGGGCTATTTAGTTCACTGAATGAAGTTTGATTCCCAGAATCACCATACAGGTGGAAGGACCAACCTGTTTTGCCCAGGTGGACGGGCAGTCCTAAGGCTGCAAAGACTGCATTGGCTATTAACAAGTCTTGCCGACACTGATTCGGAAGTGGGGAATCTGGAGTTATAAAGTGATCAAGATAACGCAAAAGATCTGGGAGGTGATAGGTCTTGATGAGAATTCATTCACAAGGGAGGCAACAGAGTTGAATATGTATGGGGCAAACCTTAGGCCAAAAGGTAAAGCTAATTAAGTACACGTAAAACAAACCTCTCCATTTCATACCCAGGAGGTATCTGTCAGTAGAATGAATGACGTATTTCCGAAGCCAACTCAGCATTAAACCTTGCCATGAGAACATCGTGACCGTACCTAGAGACCATAGTGATAATGCGGTCGACTTGAATGTACTGCAAAGGGAGGTCCTCGGGATTAATGTCAATGTTGGACCAATCTGTTAGAGAGGGAGGCGGCAACGTGCTCCTGGAAGACGCAGTCGTAAGTGAACCACACGTTGCCTGAAACTGCCTGTATGTGAGGTCACACCATCTGGCAGTAAAGTGGGCTGCCAGAACCAAACAGTAAGTAAAAATGTTGTGGGGATAGTTTCAAAAGAAATTGGTGCTGCGTCAGTGGGGAATTGAAACACAAGAAATTGGGTAAATCAAACGAATTGATAAAATAAGTTGTATCACTGTAAGGTAAAAGGGAGGATAGCACCTCCCTGGTATAACTTACTTTATCAAGCCGTTTGATTTACCCAATTTCTTGAGTAAGTAAAAATGGCTTTGGACCAGGTGGTGATGTTGTTAATTCTGCACTTGGGTCGCTTGATCATTGAAGTCAGAACTATATGCCCATCAAGGAAGAGTTGCGACTCGGGTTACGGCTCCATCAAATGGCGGGGATAGAGGCTGGTGTGACAAATTGGCTCAAAGTAGCAAGATTGTTGGCTGGAACTTTGTCGATACTCGCATCGAAATGTGTGTTCAAACTGTTCCTCGTCCCATGTGGCGTAAGCTATTTGCCAAGGGGAGTCGATAACGTGCCAGGTGGGAGAAAAAAGGCAACGTGGAAAAGCCAAACAAACAATCAGTGAGCAAAAGCAAAGCAGGTGACGGAAATGAGTGCATTGTGTGACATTTAGCATGATAACAAATTACGTCAATGTTGAACTTTGATCGCCAGCGTGGTGTGAATGAAAAATGATTATGTAAGAATGCGAGGAAGCGTGGGAAATGCGTACGGCAGTGTGAGAAAGAAGAAGATAGTATTGTTTTGATCGGGAGTCATTAAAGAAGGTAAACTGCGAACTTGTGATTTATTTGCCGTGTAAGCAGTCACGACACAGGCAAAGCATGGATATGGCCCTGGAACTCCCCACATGTGGATTGGTGGTAACCACTGACCAGCATTCGCTTGATCTGATTTTCCTTAAATTTCATTTAGCCACATTTAAAAAGCTTCTTGGCATAGTATCCACAAGTAGAAATTTTAACACAAATAATAAATAAATGAAATTCTATTCAATGTTAAATTGTTTTCTTTTTGGCAGGTTCATGCTCCAACTGGTCCAGTTAACAGGGATTATGATGATGTACGAAGATATCAAGATGCAGCAACAAATGGAATCAGAAGGTGATCAATTTAAAAGTACCTACATTTTATAGTTATTATTTAACTTGTTTCTGTAGACAGTGATAATTTTTCACTTTAGGCTGGGCTCTCAGCACAGTTAAGTCCGATAAAATTTTGACAGGTCTGATCAATCTCTTTTTTTCACTACAGCATTTACCTGTAGCTTGGTTGTCAATATTTCTTTTATCAAAAATGTATAATTCTGGTCTTATGCATTAAAAATTTCTAAATAATTTTAACTTATCTTTGTCTTCAATCAGGAACTGAAACTTTCACCAAAACTCTCGGTTATAAGACTTAACTAAGGGTAAATTTTTCTTAACGTTTGCTTTAATGAAAACAAGGAAAAAGTGGACACATTCAGTAAAACAACCAAAAAAGACAAGTACATGTAAGGTCACACGCCATGGTGATACACAAGTAAGAATGCGCACAAAACAAACTAATCAACCCGTTTTTAAGTTTACAAACATTGCCTACGCGGACAAAATACTACGCCTTACACCTGAGAAACTATGGTGTAATGCACTTAATGAGCCCTGTTTCACCATAGAGGAATGGGTTGCTGACCAGTAATAAAATTACTTTATTCACATGTACAGTCTCTAGTAAACAGGTAATGAGAATGTAAAATATAAGTTAAAATAAAGGATATTGAATGATCCAGACGCTGATTCTCCAAGCTAAAATATTAAGAAATTTATGACATGTGATGATTCACAAAGGAGAATTCTGTACTCCAATCTTAGGATACAAGTGAAGGGGTTTATCCTTTTACACCCAGACTGTTGGCATGAAACCTTTCCAGTACAGTACCGTAAAGTTCCGTGTATAAGCCGCACCCGTAGATAAGCCGCACCCCTGATTTGGAAGCTCAAATTTTGAAAAAAAAAAAACACAATAAAGTTTGAAGTTCTATTTGTATACAAACAAGGGCAAACAAGCACAATTTCTAAACACCGTACACGGCGGTTGTAAAATCGGCAAAATTTGGCTTATCATACCTTAATTTGTTTTATTCACCATAACTTATGTGTTGATACCACTTTTTTCAAGATTATCGCTTCAAAACACTCCATGAAGTCGAAATTCCGACAAAATCGTACGCGTTTGAAAAGACACGAACGAATGCTTAGCGACCAAGCTTTCAAACGTGGAGAGGAGTCTGGGTCTGAGTGTAAAATTTTACTTGCGTGTTTTCTCGAGTAAATCATGTGTAAAACTGTCATATTGCACACACTTTGCATGCCTGTAGGTGCTGCAATATACATGCCCTGTACTGTAATTATTAATTTAAATTGTTATTGTTACTGTTGTAGAACTTCTACATCAATTATTGCAATGTTTTGTGGTTGATCATGTTGTTTTTAGGGCTGTTAAGGCTGGGAGCAGGTCACCTTTGTTAGTAACCATTGCAGGAGATACATTTCCAAATGCCTGGTCTGTTTCAGTGCTGGCAGCACTTCATGAACTCTATGTAGTAAGTGTCAAGGTCTTCTTCTTCTTTCTCTTCTTCTTCTTCTTCTTCTTCTTCTTCTTCTTCTTCTTCTTCTTCTCCTTCTTCTTCTTCTTCTTCTTCTTCTTCTTCTCCTTCTTCTTCTCCTTCTTCTTCTCCTTCTTCTTCTCCTTCTTCTTCTCCTTCTCCTTCTCCTTCTCCTTCTCTTTCCTTCTCTTTCCTTCTCTTTCCTTCTCTTTCCTTCTCTTTCCTTCTCTTTCCTTCTCCTTCTCCTTCTTCTTCTCCTTCTCCTCCTCCTTCTCCTCCTCCTCCTCCGTCTCCTTCTCAATCTCCTTCTACTTCTTCTTCTTCTTCTTCTTCTTCTTCTTCTTCTTCTTCTTCTTCTTCTCCTTCTTCTTCTTCTCTTTCTTCTTCTTCTCCTTCTCCTGCTCCGTCTACTTCTTCTTCTTCTTCTTAATTATAATATTGTAAGGGGGTGGGCAGTGTATGTCCTAATCTGGGAAAGGTATCATACCTCTGCTATTACATGCAATACAGTTTTCTCCTGAATAGGGTTTCTATCAATGGTGGTTATAATTACACAGCTCTGAACAATGCCATTTCCTCTTTGAGGCCTGAAATCTACTGCAGCCATTCGTCCATACAGTTAGTGTTGAAGAAAATCCTGATTGAGTGCATTTAGGAAACTTGGAAGACTTCAGTTGTTATTACATACAGTACACTTGCAATGAGTGTATGTTTTTTTATGAACCCTCTTTGGTATTGGTGATGCTCTTCCTTTGAAGTGTCCTCTTCCTTTGAATAGAGATGGCACATCAGTGTAAGTATCAGATATAAAGATGATAAAAGTCTTGGAGTTACAAACATTTGTTGCTCCTTAATAGAGGTTTTCCAATCGAGAAGGTCAATTGTATAGTTTGTGGTTATTAAATATTGGTATTTGACGTCATAAATAAGAGTCGTCTAGAAGGACATGTGGTTACTGGTATTGGTTTGAAGTCATTGCGAAAAAAAGGCACGTAAAAGGAGGTATATTTGTTTATTTGAAATTGATGGATGCTAGCAGTATCAGTTAAATTGATAGATTACAAGTGAAACATTCGTGTCCTCAATTTCCATAATTATTTGAATAACAGCATCTTATAACGCAAACTCAAAACTCTTAACTTGTCATTCATTTTCGTAACAATTTAAATAATAATATATTTCAGTATAAAGTTGTCTTCAATTCTCGTAATAAATTTAAGCAATAACATATTGAGGTATAAAGTTAGAAATATAAACTTTTTTATGATTTTTATAATGACATGTGCATTCAAACAAGTATAAAGTTAGAAATAAAAACTTTTCTGTAACTTTCATGATAATTTGAACAATAACATATTCAAGTATGCAATGACATTGATTGATCATCGCAGTTATGTACACAACTTAAGCAGCTGTGAAATTAAAGCCTGAAAAAAAATTCAGGCCTTAACAGGATTCAAACCCATGACCTCTGCAATACCTGTGCAGTGCTCTACCAACTGAGCTATCAAGCCAACTGGGAGCTGGTCTTGTTGTGAGTTTGTGATATACCCTTAGATGAAGAAGAAATGCAAGTGAATATATGAAAGACCATATATTTTAACTGTGGAGTAATATACAATGACATTGATTGATCGCAGTTATGTACAACGGGATTCAAACCCATGACCTCTGCGATACCAGTGCAGTGCTCTACCAACTGAGCTATCAAGCCAACTGTGGGCACTATTTCCCCTACGAATTCTCAGCCTAGTTTGTTGCTCATCTTTTGATTTTGTTTGTAGTCTGTTGGAACTATTTTCCAGAAACCTCTCCAATCATTGAAGTCGTTCATAGTCAGTTTCCATTCTAAACTGTTCTGCTGATATTTGTCAGATTTTTTATGTAACCATGTCTTGTCTAAATAAAACAAGTCTTTGTTTCTATCAATAACATATCCATTTTTAAACCTATCTTGGTTGTATTCCTGGTCCTTTTCTCTGCTGTTTCCTTTGCCTCCTTTTAGTGAGCAGTTGTTGTCTTTACTGCAATATCTGTTATCATCCCTGCCATTGCTTCGCTATCATTGCTTCGCTATCTCTGCTTCGAGTCGCTGATTTTTTCGGCATTCAAATTTGCTTGGTGATGATCTCTTGCTGCTTGTTGTTGTCTTTCTCAACAATCTTCTTGCTGGGATGTACTTGTATTTCCAGGATGAGTGAAATCGGTGTCCACAGAATTTACACTATTTTCAAGAGGGCATCAACTGAATTTGTAATGGAAGAGATTCAAGTGCTCTCCTGTTTCCAGTCCAAGCAAACAGAAAACATGTGACTACGAACAGACACCTTGAAAATAAAGATATTTAGTTAAAATCTACTGGTATACTAATGCAAATGCTGCAATCTGATTGGCTGAGCTACTGCACTCTATCATCCATTGCAGTGCAGCACGTGGTTGAAGATTGTTTTCAAAATGGCGACGTCTTTGTGCTTTAAAGAAGTTTGGCAGGAAGATTTGTTATTTTTTTCACCGACACAAGATTCATTTGTTATGAGTTTTACTAAAACAATGAGATTAGTCGCTCTCTATTTCTATGCGGTGACAGTTGATTCGGCCTTTGGCCTCATCAATTATCACACCATAGAAATCTTCAAGCTCATAATGTAGTTGTTAAGTATAAACATACATAAAAACTCTCGGCTCGATTTACTTGAGCTTGTGAGCCACGTCCTCTTGACTGGAGGTGACATGATTAGTAACCCCACTTCACAACGAATAACATAACAGTTACCAATATGTCCATATCATTAAAAATGCATTGACTGCAGACAATACTGTAAGTTGCTCTTTGGTTGTTTTTTGTGCATTGTGGCTGTAAGGTGAAAATTGGCAACAAGGTTTAGTCACTCTCTCTAACATTCATTCATTTTGTAGCCACTGGAACTCCGTGAAGCATACAAAGATGACCCAAATAAGAAACAAAAGGCAGACAAGCTTGGAGTCATGATTCCTAGTGCTGTAAGTATCAGCTTGTTGAAGTACAGTTACTGAATCAATAATCACCTTTCAGAAGGGGATCTTTGGCAAGTTTAAAGCAAGATTATTGGAAAATTTGCTTCTTAATCTTTAAGTATTTTTAAAAATTAACCACCTATAGTTATTCATAATGTATTTTTGCTTGTTTTTGGTTTTAGTCACCATAAAAAAGTCGGGTAAAACCAAAAACAAGTTAAAAGATGTCTCGAACCGATTACTAATGAGTACATGTTAACTATGTTATACTTTTTCATGGTGGGTAATGAGCTTTTTACCTAACTTGAGTTTCTTACTCCCTTGCAGACATGCGATTTGGATTATGTAGCTGCTATAGAATCTGGAAGGTAACTAGTAATTTTGATTTGACATCCATCCAAGATGTTGTATGGTAGGGTTACTCCTCTGCCTTACATAAGGTGTATATGTACAGTTATAGTGCAGTAAAGCAGGCAGATTTACCTCTAATGCTATATCTTATTAATATTCGTGAAAGAATGGGACCAGCGAACAAGTCCAGATAATTGAAAAGTCCAGATAATCAAGGTTTGACTGTAATACCAGTACAGGTAAATGACTTGAAGTCATCATTGAACCTTCCCCTACAGTATTAAGTACATTACCAATCAAAAAGAGATAGAAAATCTAGAAATTACTCAATATATACCAGTACTGATTTTGAATTAAAATATCAAGATTACAAAATTCTCTAAACTTGCATCTGTGCAGTAGCATGTGACACTCTGATCTAGGAAATGAAAGGTAAGAAGCTGTAAACAATAACATTGGCCTCGCTGAATGTCTGAAACTATTAAAGTTGCAAGGAAAGTAAAATATGTGCAGTGTGCTTAGTTTTGTAAACATTAGTCCTGTGGTTCCAAGAAATTAATACGGGCCAGCAGATTTCTTTTCAAATCGCACATTACCAGTATATGCTTTAAGTTTACCAGCTATCCTGTTTATCCCATGGTTCAGGTATGTTTGCCTAGACATTGGAGGATCAGATCCTGAGAGAATGGCTCCTCCAAATGCGCAAACGTACATGGAGGAATTGTTCCCAAAAGGTTCCCCTGTCAAGGTATATGTTGTTTGGAGGTTCTTAGTCTTGGTTAAAGTTATTCATTAGAGAAGAAGAGAAGCTGATCTAAAGTCAATGATCAGTAGATGACTTCTCCTTTACCATTACAGGGATGCATGCACTTTCCATTGCCTATCTTGAAACAACAATAGAATTCATATTTATAAACAGCTTGTTTCCACTTAACAAAAAAAAAGCATAATACTGTATACTTGTAAGACCTTGTGGTCAAGCTGCTGTACTTGCAATTCAGAGGACTCGAGTACAAGTCCTGTTAAAAAAGGAGTGCTAGAGCCATTTAGGGTTACTGATTTGACCCTTCAAATTTTCAAGTGCTCATAAAATTTGGCAGTTGCTCAACTTGCTCGTAAATTTTAGATGAGTGCTTGCTCGTGCTCGCAAAATTTTTGCAATTGCTCGCATCCTCGAATTCTCGTTGAAATGTTGATGGAATAGTCGAAAGGTCGTAAAGATAGTTCTTCGTCAATTTTTTGGTACAGAAATACAGTGCGGCCTCTATTATTAAGCGGCCACCGTCCATTAAACGGCCACTTTGTAAAGTCGCGAATTGTTGTCAGTAAAATGCTGTATTTGATACCTCTATTCAACGGCCACCCCCATTAAGCGGTCTCGGCCACCTTTTTGTTGTTGCAAGGTCGTTATTTATTGCTTTTTTACCTCTGTTGAGCGGCCAGTAAATTATCTTATCAAGCGAAATGGTGACAGGAAGGTGGCAATGAGAATACGTGATAACTAATAACAACAATAACTTTAAGTGAATCTCCATTGTAATAACAAGTCACAAGCTGCAAAATGTATACACGTGGAAATCTTTTACAAATCAAAGGCTTTGAACTACTACAGATTTTGCACAGACTGTTGGCGTGAAAAAAAGTTCCCAGTTTTGTTTCATGGATTTATTTGAATGTATCTTCACGTATTTAACTCTTTTCAAAAAGAGTAAATAAATCACGTTGACCTCTATTTCTGCCCAATTTATATTTTGCCTCTGTTGAGCGGCCAACCACTATTAAGCGGCCACTTTTCAAAGTCCCGAGGGGGTTGTAGGTCGATTAGCCCCCAGTCGATTAGCCCCCACTAAGTCGATTAGCCCCCACTAAGTCGATTAGCCCCCAAGTAAAAGTCGACCAGCCCCAAACGAAAATCTGTTTTCAACTTACTAGATTACTCTTCTTCTGGTTTCTCGTTGTTTTACTAATGCTTTGATTATAACTTGCGATCTAAGTTATCTACTCGTGACGCTGACATCGGCATTTTAACAAACCTGCGATGGTCCACGAACCAAACCTTTTTTGATGTTGATGAAATTGGAGCCTGTTACGATCGAGTAAAATCAGTTGATCTGATCGATTAGAACTGTACCTTGTAAATGTTCTTTACTTCATAAACATTCAGAACTAAAATCTCATTCTGAAGATCATAAACCAAGCAAAAGTCATGAAATTTTTAAACGCAAAGTAAAGATTAAAGAAGAAATTAAATCCGGTCACCCTTAACGGACGAACGAACAAACGATCTTAAAGTTATTGACTCCAATTCCAAGCATTAGTAAAACAACGAGAAAACCGAAGAAGAGTAATCTAGTAAGTTGAAAACAGATTTTCGTTTGGGGCTGGTCGACTTTTACTTGGGGCCTAATCGACTTAGTGGGGGCTAATCGACGGGGGGCTAATCGACCGGATACCCCCGAGGGTGGCCGCCTAAAAGAGTTCGCACTGTGATGCTTTACTACGTCTTACGGAACCCCTTTCGATCTGGCTGTCAAGTTTAGTTGAAAGCATACGACAATAACCTACAGTAACATAAGTTAAACATTTACGCTAGTTGCTCGCAAGACAAACTTGGTCATTGCTCATGCTCGTGAAATAAGACACAGTGCCCACATGCTCACATGCTCACAAAGGCCATTCGATACCCTTTCATGAGGTATACATAGTGGAGCTTATCCCAGTTTCCCCAGTCTCCCTCAGATCTAGAATGTGATTTTACTCCTTCTATTTAATAGCTGATCCCATGTGTAGACATCGTTAATTTTTGCAACCATGAGCGTTAACCATTTGTCAAAAAAAAAAAAAAATTCCCGTTGGAAATTCACATGGTACAGCAAATTCCACCAGAAAGTTTCCGGAAAAGATGGAAATCCTCAGATGTATTGTCTTTTCCCATTCCAACCGAAATGACTGGAAAACTCCTGTACCATTTGTAAAACTCGACTTCCGGTTCATCTCGGTCCCTTTTCCCGCCTTTTGACACTGCCATTTTGATTTGTTATTGTTTTCTTCCATCGGTGAGAGACTCTGGCGAAACGCCATTCCGGGAAAATCCTGTACCATTACGAGAGTTCCATTGCAACTGGATTTTCCGTGCAAATGGCAAATGCGCCATGTCATCACGTACATTATAAAAATGGTTATTTGTTTGTGTTTGTAACAGGTGCATACCATTTTTGATATTGGTGACCTTACAGAGAAGTATCCATTGTTTGCAGCTGTTAACAGATGTGCAAGAGGTAAACAAAGCAGCAAAAGTTGCATTTGACAGAAACACGAAATGTGTGACTTAATCTTGCGTATCATCTACAGACGTTTCAATTTGTAATATTTGCTTTTGTCAACACTGTCCCCAACATTTACACTTACTGGCATTCAATAGTATTTAAGAATTATTCCACAAGCATGTGTTAGATATGAGATGGCAAATAGCCAACGAGGTGTGTAGCGTGTGGTTGGCTATCACCAGTTTCATATCCAACAAGAGGAAATGGAATAATTGTTTTATTAAATTTTATTGAATTCTAGATGTTTTGATCATTGAGGATTGAGCTAAATTTCATCGAATTCTGTTTCAATTTTACAAAATGACCTGAAGTAGATGTTGCAAAAACAGTAACATGGCCGCAAGAAATCACATGACATGAACGCTGTTTGCAAAATGTTTTGAATGAAAAGATCTCAAGCAAGGCACACTGTAGCACAGTTATTACAGTCATTTAGAATTAACGGAACGCCAACTACATGAAGAAGCTAAATCCACAGTCTGGAATTTTCGAGCATTAGCCCTTTGTCATACGGTCTGATAGAGATTTAACACTCGAAACGTCAGCATTCTCTTTTCACTGTATGGTGGTATAACTTACTTTATCAACGTGTTTGATAATCCCAACTTCTTTTGTTTTAATTCCCCACCAACGCAGCACCAATTTCTTTAAAAACTACCCTCACAAGAAGAATTGAATCGTTGAACTGCAGCATTGTTGTTTTTTGGATCTACTTATTTATTTTTAACTTTATATCTCTAATGTTGTCAAGGACATCATACGTTATCAAATAAGAGAACCGAAACAGATAATTATGCTAGACTCGTTAAATACAACATAGAATGATGCTACAAAATGTCCAAAACTTTGTAGGAAAATCACTGGTTTGTAGCTAGTGGTTCCACTTGAGTTTTGGAGTTTAGGGCATTAAAAAGTGTGGCTGGATTCTCAACTGCATGTGTTAAATGTTGTGTTAATGTGTCCCTTTTTCTGTTTTGTTTTTTAAGATGTTCCCAGGCATGCTGGAAGAGTAATTGACCTGACTTATATTGGAGAAGGGGAAACCCAAAAAGCTCTTTTTCTTGTTGGCAAGGTACAATTCATTGACTTTTTCAGTCAGATAATAGAGTAAGTGTCAAAGAGAGGGATGGGTGAGGTGCAAAGACCATAATTATCGTCCACCCCTTCCCATGTTGTTTGTTCACATCAAGTGCACCAATTATATTACCATTCATTATAAACTTTAGGTTCCCTGTATTTCCGAGGTCGCGGGCTGGAAGTCCATTCCAGCCTGTTCTATTTTCAGGCCAAACTGTAAAATCTAAAAATTGCGTAAATAGTCTGAGGATCATTTCTGAACTTACATTCCCAACCACAATGCAAGTAAATACTCAGTTGGTCTATACTGTGATGTATTTGTAAGTCAGCGGTTTCTTTCGAGCATGTACATTAAAATGAGGCTGTTCTGAGTGTTTCACACGCCCGCCTTTTCTATGTCCTTGTAATCTTATAGTTTCATTTAGGTTTCATGTTTTCTTTTAACGTTCCCACCAGTGGTTGGTTGGATTGAAATTAATATTAACTAGCTGGCCATGTTCTTGAAAGAACATGTTTTCATGTGCAGAGTCCTCTTTTCTGCACCGCTTTAGCCATGAAATTTCTCTGGAGACCCAAGTGGTTTGAATTTCATTTGTTAGATGTTTATGCCGTCGCTTTAATTCCTATTACGCTAGAACCATTTCATCGTATTTTCTTTATTGCGCGATATTCTTCTGTTTTTATCGTAATTTAGATATCGTAAGATAGTCTTTTCGCTCATCTTACGTCCTGGTTCAAACCGCAACAAGAACAGGTATTTCAGTCTGCGATGAATAAACTGTGCGTTCGAATTACTCTCCTTTGCTCTGTCTTTATTTACACCACTGTGGGTTGGTTGAGTCTATCAATAAATTAAGTCTGCCAACTGCCAACTGCCGCCTGTTACACTGAGTATGGCTGACATGTTGCAAAATGTGTTGTGTGGTTGATTATTTAATCTGGTTTAATCCGTCCCAAGTCTTATGTTCCATTGGATTCTCAGTATTTCACACTGGCGAGGAGGATGAAATACACTGATTACTCTACAATGGCGCCACTAAACATCGAAATTCAAGGCGTAGCTCCGTTTGATTGCAAAGGTAATTTGTTTTCATTAGCACCGCCATGGATGAAGTGACTCCAATCGTTTCAATACTTTCTGGTGGCCAAGGAGGTGGTGAATGATGCACAGAAGAAGGCTTTGCTACTTCACACAGCGGGAATAGAGGTTCAGTAACTGTACCAAATGTTAACTGACCCATGCCCAGGTGCTGGAGTTCGAGAAGGCACTGCGCACTCTAAATGCATACTTTGTCACTAAACTTAACAAGCCTTACGAGAGACGTGTTCAGGAATATGGCTCAACAGGAGGGTGAGACGGTGGATCAGTTTATCGCTAAACTTTGGAAACAAGCACAGAATTATAATTTTGCTGATCCAGATGTTGACATCAGAGACCAGGTCATCGATAAATGCTGTTCATCGGTTTTGAGGAGAAAATTACCAGGCAGAGAATATCTCTCATTAAACAAGGTGGAAGAGGTGGCCTGAGCAAAGGAAGCAGTAGACCTGCAAGCTAAGAAAATGGGAGCACATTGCAGACAGAGGAACCATTGGGCGTGAATAAAATTAGCCAAAAGTCCTCTTCAAAACCTGTCAAGCAGTCACAAAGTCAAAGGGCGATGCTACTGATGCGGTCCAAAGGGACATTATGATCGAGATAGTTTGTCCAGCTCATCCAACAGTGTGTTCAAAGTGTAACAAAGTGGGTTATATTGTAGCTGTGTAAAACAAAGACTGGTCGTAGTTTTGTGAGTGGAAGCGGTTTGAGGTGGTACATATGACCTCTAAAACAAGTCAAAGCTCTAGACGAACAGTTGAGAATGTGGTTTGCAGCTTATGGGCATCCCAACGAAGTCGTTTCGGAGAATGGTCTGCAGGTCATTTCTAGTGAGTTTGTCAGTTTCCTGAAGCTGAATGGAATGCTCAGTAAAGTGTATGTATATATGGAGTGGTGCCTCCTTCTCACCTGTCGTCCAATGGGGCAGCAGAATGAATAGTGCAATTCCTGAAGCAAGCATTTTCCGAATGTGTAAGAAGGGGTGATAAACAGCGCGCTGTGAAACATCAACAAACCAACTGTCAATTCCAGTACGGGAACACTCTGCATTCGGTGACGGGGGTGACATCAGTAGAACTGTTCTTTAAACGGAAACCTTCTACCAAGTTTACCATATCGCGGCCAAACTTACAAGAACATGCCCAAAACCAACAAGCTAAGCAGCAACGACAACATGACAAGAATCCTGTGAAGATGTGTGGACTTTCTCCGCATGACACCGTTTATGTGTGGAGAAGTGGCTTCCTGGCATAGCAATTAGAAGGTTGGGGCCATTACCCTGCCTGGTGAGAGTGAGCCGAAAACTGCGGTATGTCCATATTGATCGTAATCTGCAGAGCTGGGGTGTTCTAACAGGACAGGAAGCTGATCCGGACCCCGAGAGAGGGTCGGGGTGGTCTCCGAGAACGTCACCTCCACATGTTACTGAAGTTGCAACGTATTCCGTTCCAAAGCTCCATAGTCAGAGCCCTGTTGCTACTCAGGAGACAGCTCCTTTAGTTCAAGCTGCAGAAGCTAAGTCAGTTCCTGATGTATCACACAAGTCGGTTCCTGAGCCTCATACATTACAGAACTCAGTTAAAGTATTGTGGAGTTGCAATCGCAGTCACAAGGCACGGAAGTGCCATTTCAAAGGGACTCACCAAGAAAAGCAGCGCGACAATATCCAGTCAGAGAAAGAAAGGCTCCAGATAAGCTTAATCTGTGACATTGTCATTATTAGGGTCACAGACTTTATAGTTTTGTTTTGTTTTTATTTTTTTTGTTGATATTAGGATAGTTCTTTTGCTTACGTAACTGACTGTTGTTAACACGTATTAAAAGGGGAGGAAGTCTGATGTATTTGTACGTCAGCGTTTTCTTTGGAGCATGTGTATTAAAACGAGGCCGTTCTGAGTATGGCTGCCATGTTGCAAAATATCTTGTATGGTTGTTTAGTTAATCTGGTTTAATCTGTCCCAAGTATAGTCTTCCGTTGGATTCTCAGTATTAAACAAATACCAACTGTCCTTAAACTGTGTTTTGTGTTGCTTCATAGGGTGTCACCTATGATACTGGAGGTGCTGACATCAAAGCTGGAGGAGTCATGGCTTCTATGAGCAGGTAACATGTTGGTCTTTATATCAGAAATTAGTATAAATACTCATGTGATTATACAAAATCGCGCGCTCTGATTGGTTCACTATCTCGGATTATCAGCCGATAATCACCTCGACGAACAAAATGGCTGCCAGTCGTTCGCGCGCTTTTGATGAAATTGAACGTTTTCGTGTTGTAAAATGCTTTTCTCTTGTTTTTTGAAATAACCACCTGTGTATTTATACTAAAACAATTATTCGCCTCAGGCTTAGTGATTCTCGGTGAATATTCACCGAGAATCACTTCGCCTTCGGCGAATAATTGTTAAATAACGTTGTGGAAATATATGTAATATATCAGACATGAGAAACAGTGTTTCACTGCATATCAAACACTGAAAAGACAGATGGAAATACAATGTACAGCAGAGTATTTTTAACATTATGATAATTTTAGGTGTTTGAGATGTGATGAAACAATTGTATTGAGTGTTTGATACAGCTTCTTGAGCGAAATTGTGAAGAGGGAGAAATTTAAGGTTTGTTTTATATAACTTCTTGAACGAAGCAGTTGAGGAGAATTGAATAACGCTTGAATTCGTTTGTCTTTCTCTTGTGCATTATTGATGAGTTTGAAAACAATCAAACAAGTCAGTCTTCTGTCAACCCATACTCGGTGAGGAACAAGTTCCTGAGTAATCTGCCAAAAGTTGGTATAAACGTACTCTTATCGTTGCGCAGTGAGTGTACCAGTGAGTGCGGCGGCCACCCTCAAGACTTTGAAAAGTGACCGCTTAATAGAGGGAAAATAAGTATTTGGGCAGAAATTGTGGTCAATGTGATTTATTGACTCTATATAGCAACATGTTTTTTGAAAAGGGTTAACTATGTGAAGATACATTCAAATAGATCTGACACAAAAAGACCTTTTTTTACACCAACAGTCTGCGTAAACTCTCTTGTAGTTCAAAGCCTTTTTCATCAAGATTTGTGGAAGATTTCCACGTGTAGCTATGTGTATACAATTTGCGGCTTGTGACTTTTCATTACAATGGAGATTCAATCGCAGTTCTTTTTGTTATCAGTTATCACCTATTCTTAGTGCTATCTTACTGCCGTTGAATAGAGGTATTGACTACAGCATTTTAGTGACAAATAATTTAGGACTTTAGAAAGTGACCGTTTAATAAAGAGGGCTGCTTAATAGAGGTTGCACTGTAATTATTCTTGGTCATATCAAAGAGAACCATAGTGAAATAGCGATGTAAACCACTTTTTAAAGCCTTGAGCTACATTGATTCATCATCTACAAAACAGTATAAATACGTTTTCATATGTCAAATGTCACAATTGTTGTCAAACTCGGCTTTGAAATTTTGCACTCTGAGAAACTTGTTCTCCTGAAATTCTGTAAGTGTGTGTAATATGTCTAGCACATTACATGGCCGGGCAGGGTCACAAAATTGCTATCTCCAAGCGACCATGTTATTTTCTTAATAATATGCATGCAAAACGTTCAATGTGCCAATTGGCGGAAAGCATGTCAGTTTATCCCAAACAGTGCAGAAAGTTGAAATGAGTGCAGAAATTTGAAACAAACTTTTTGCTTGTATATTATTAACAAGCAATTAAATTAGTGCAATTGTGTATAAATAAGCTTTCGATTTTTCAGACATCAAATTGCATGGCCTACGGGCTCGTGCAATTTTTTCAGTTTTTACTTGTGCTTACTTATTCCAAATTGCACTTTAAAATCATTTGATTACGTAAAGTAATAATATACATACAAGAATTTCAAAATGCTCATTGGCTCAATTAATCCCAAAAAATATATAAGGTTGAAATTGAGTGCAGAAAGTTGAAATTAAATTGATTGACAAGAAAGTTGCGAGAATGAAAACAAAACCAAAACAAAACACGCGTGCCTAACCAACCATGCCATCGGGTGGGATAATTCACGAATTATTACCACTAGCCACTGCTCTCATCAAGTGCATTGCTTAGAAGCTTGGCATGTGAATAGTGCCCACACTCCATTGAACCTCGATGATGGGGAGTTATTACCCGATGCTTATTTGCACCTTGTAACAAACCAATAACATTCATTGCTGGTCTGAAAGGAGTTTCACAGCCTTGCCCAATCACCCCTGAACAAGACAACTAGACAGGACAAAGGGGAAATTGAAAGCATTAATGGCCAGTTCACAAAGGAGTTTTAGGCAGCTTTAAGGCTGAAGATTGGAGGGCAAACCAAGACAGGTGGCCTCAACTTGCTGATTGTGACTTCCCACCACCAGCAAAAGATGGATTGGTGGACTTGTTAATGCTAGTGGATAATGCTGAGTTGCATTACTCTTTTGTTGATGTTCGAGGCAAAGTAGAAGAACCGGTAGCTCATCTGAGTCCACTTGGGTGGACTTGTATTGGATGACCAGACTTCAGATCGGAGGCCAGAACCAGAGCTTACACGAGTCGGATTTTTGTAACAATGGGAACAAAAACTAATTTCGGAGCTGACAGTTGCTGTGATGTGCATCTGGGAGATCGAGAGTGAAAGGGCTGGAACGAGCGGTCCAACCGCGTGTTAAGGCTAACCATGTCAGTGGCAAGGGTGCTGGAAGTACCAATCAGGGCTGTAACCTTCTACTCTGACAGCACAGGAGTATTGTGGTGGATTCGAGGAAGGAGGAGAGACTTCCGTCCTATTGTGGCTAATGGCATTGGAGAGATACAGATAAGCACAGAACCAAAGTAATGGCAACACGTTCCCACCGATGAAACTCCCGCAGACCTTTGCCCCAGAGGGGTTTGCCCATTGGGACTGGCTGAGTGCCAGAGTGAGTCAGCAGAACTTATAAAACCTATGCCTGAGATTAAAGCAGCAAAGAAGGAGGGAGAAGAGACTAATCCATATATGACATTGCAAGGTAATCCATCACTGAATTCTGCCAAGCGATGTCAGTTAGCCAAGAATACCGAGTGGAGATTGAACCCAAAACGCTTTTCAAGCTGGAGTCGACTAATTCATGTTCGTGGAAGGGTCAGAGGAGCTTATTACTGCTGTGGCTGGAGTAGATGGTCTGCTAAATTCCCTGCCTCTTACCTATCAGTGAGTAGGATTTGTCAGAGGTGTTGTATCTTTTGCTCCAAGCCATTTCCTACATGGGCAGCTAGGTGGCTAATTCATACCCGAGACTGCTCATACCACAGCGTTCAGCATATGTAGGCATTGGCAAAAAGTTCAGCAAATCATTTCCCATGTTTGTAGGAGGTGGATAAAGGAATACCTTACAACACTAATCGTAAGGTCAAAAAGCTTGTTAGTTCGCATGGTGATTAAACCGTTTCATTTTTTTTTTGGAGTTACCTGTTAGCCGTAGTTTAAATGGGACACACTATGTCTGATTGTCTACCTGGTTGCAAAGTGCACTTTTCCTTTAACACAGAGTATTTTGTATTTATCGAGAACCCAATCAAAACAGGCCCATCCGGGTTGTGCGCAAAACTCAGAGGCTTCCTGCCAAAAATGTGTGCCACTGGGATTGAGAGATCTCTGGTTACAATCTTCAAGGATTTTCTATGGCGTCGTCCTCCCGAAGTACTACAGCCGGCCCTCTTTATATTTTATGTGTGTCAAATCCTACCACTTATGTCTGGTACAAGCGGCCTGCAATTAAACAAGATGAATGACACGATGAAATCCGTTGTTAAGGGAACAACCCTGGAGGATTCGTCGAGACTATTTTCTAACCACAGCACCAGGAAGAGTGGTAAAGAAGTTGAAGACAGTAGGGCTCGAGAGAAGTTCCAGATGACTTCGGGGAAGGAGATAAAAGAAAACAGCGACGCCTTCCAACACAATCAGCCTTGCAACAAACATCAACAGCCAGGTAGCTCGAGGGCACAGCTTAACGTCGCTTGATAGGAGCACCAACAACTTTGACAATATTTTCAACCTCTTCTCACCTGCTGGTCAATGTAGCAACAACTTCAACCAAGCAGCTTTCACTTCTCAGGTGCCGAGTTATATATGTGTCCAGAATGATCAGCGTCAGTGTCTTATGAACTTAAACAATTTCCACCAGTGTCAAGTCACTTTCAACATGGGAAACACAGCAGCTCCTGAAAAGCCACATATGATCATATTTCCAACTGATCTTTTTAAGATTTTTAGAAAGTTCAGTTTCTGAAATGATTGATCTACTATACCAGAATTAGAATCATCCAGAATCCACAGGATTTCTTGATTGAACATTTTGTGATACCCTTCCACAACTCTATTTTTCCTTTGAGGATTCAGAGCTGTTGTCTCCAGATTTTGAATTTTACGACTGGGGATATATTTTTGGTTTTCACTTTTCCACATATGCTGGCATGTCAATCAAAATTGTCATTTTTTGAACAGTGGTGTTAAGGTAGCCAAGTTAACGCGTGACACGAAATAAACACGACCAATGAGGAATACAGAGTCAGATTTTTCCATTTACATTATTAAACAAGTAATCGAGTACAATTTTGGAGTAAATTCAAAGACATCAAATTGCACTTGTCCTACAGGCTTGTGCAATTTTTTTTATTTACTGGTTAAATACTCTGCCACTATTCACCTCGATTTCTGAGAATAATTGCAAAGTATTTTTACTCATTTTGTGCGTTATTTGTACAATTTTCAATGTAGTGGGATAATAAATCGTTTTATTTATTCTAGGGACAAGTGCGGTGCAGCTGCGGTAGCAGGATTCTTTCAGGTGAGTATCGTGCATAAAATGTTAATGTTGGGCTTTTGGTGAATCTGTTTAGCTTCTGGGTTAGTCTGTTTAGTTCAAGATGATGAAATAAGTTTAAAGATTGAGAAGGAGGAGGAGAGCAAAAAGACCGCATTAAATACCTCGAGGTATTGCTCGATGAAACAGTCTCGTTTTAACATGTTTCATACATTTGGACTAGAATTTCTTGTAATAATAGACATTATCTAACACTTTCTGAATTAAAACAGTTGTAGTATAGTATAGTTTTCTCTTACATTTCTTATGCTATTTTAATTTTATAGTATAGGTGAGTGAAATTCTGCGCTCTGATTGGCTAATTTACTATGAACAATAATCCGATGGAGCACGCAGGTGACGTCAGCAACTTTATCAATACGCAAAAAAAAACATTTCTTTATTCCCGCAAGAGTTGCAAAGAGAAACCTTTGACATGGATTAAACACTGCTAGATGAAACAGAAGATTTACTGACTTCAGCGTGGATTTTCAATGGCTTACAAGCCGTAGTTTTGCATAACAAACTCCACGATTCGCAACTCTACTAGAGTCGGATTTGTGAAAGATGGTGTTTTGAACAGATACTCTGAAAAGACAAATTAAAGCAAGCAACTGGTCAATTAAAGCAAGCAACTGGTCAATGACAAAATGCAGCCTCTCCGTAAACAAGCGAAAAAACAAACCCTGAACAACAACAACACATGAGTTAAGGAGCTTTTATTCTAAGTCAGTATTCTGCTGATACCTTCATCAGTTATTTTATTAAAATAAATTAAAAAATCTACTACGCTCACATTCATTCAAAAGTTTAAAAAAAAGCTAGAACTCGCAAATCGGACGGGAAATCTGCAACGACTAGACACGAGGGTCGAATGAACGTTCAATTTTTCTCTAGAACAATGTATAAATTGAAAACCATTCACAGTTCAACCTAATTTAAGCTTAGATATATCGGGAACTTTCAATTGAACAACTTACCGGTTTTGCACTGGTCTTTCACCGATTAGCTGCTTTTCAAACTGCACAAATTGAAAATATAAATCACTTAGTGTAGCGACAAAATTCATACAAGTTCCACAACTTGTGACTATGAACTCGGTAGTCTATATTATAAAAGAAATGTTTCATAGGTAGCGTGCATCTATCGAGTTAGTGTACACTTGGGAGGTTGCTTAAGCACTCAAAAAGCTGGAGTAGCACTCAGCTTCGCTTCGTGCCTGCTTCTTTGCACAGCAAGGGTAGAATGTTATTGAGCATGCTAATTCCCAAAGGTTGTTTGTCAAAAGCAAAACGCTTAGAATTTGGCTTTCACGCGGCACTTTCGACGAACTTGGTATCTTCATCCGCTTATTTGTTTGCCAATCCGGTATAATATAATTTATTCACACAACTGACGTAAAGGCATTTTTAACAATGCACCTAACCCTAACTAACAAACAAAATTAATAAATTATATTAAACTGGGCATGACCCCGAAAACGTGATGCTTGAAGCCATTGCAGAGGAGATTGAAGAATTCAAAATTAAACCTTGATTTTATAACCGTGTGATAACAATGGTGACACCCTTTCTGAAAAGGTAAATCACCGTAACAATACAATTTTTTCATAACAGCAAACTTGCCGACAACATGTGAAAAATTTGTGAATATTTCCATTTTCTTTTATTCCTGAGGCGCGATTGAGAAGCCGTTTTAAAAAACTCGTGCATCATGTTTCATCAGGCTTTCCAAACACTCGAAAACAATAAAAGCACAGAACCAAGTCAAGGAGTAGACCAGTTATACAAAGACAAGTTCTCAGTACCCATAATGCCACACCGCTGGATCCTTAACGTTTTCCATCACCTACCTGACTGATCTCACTTTAACCTTTCACATTATACCAATTTGACCCTACCTGTCAGTGCTCCAGTTCCAGACCACTTTGTTTGATCCTTTCTTGGTTATCCTGAACACCCCGAGCAGGCTAGCATCAAGTTAAAGGGCAGAGCAATTATACCCAAGATAACCGCTTAGTACTGTTAAGGCCATGCGCATGAGTCCTATACGTTTCCACCACCTGCCTGAGTGACCCTTTCTTACCTTTACACTCCCAAGATCAGAGAAGTAGTTCTCCTCAGTGAGTACCTAACACTTCCTTACATGATAGTTAAGAGAATTTGCTTGTTACATTAAACTAAGATCAGTTTGCTTAGCTCTGTATTCATATCGTACGGAGAAGTCGCTAATGGGGTTAAGGGTTGAAGTTTTGTTACCTGCGTAACGAAGCCTCAGCAAATGGACTTAACACTCTCTTCCCATCATTGGAAATGAGTTTCCCTGTCCAGGTAATTAAAAGATCTTTTGGTCAGACTCCTTGAATATCAAATCTTGTATGTTAACTATTTTCAGACACTTGCTTTGCTGAAGCCCAAGAACATTAAAGTTCAGGGATCCATGGCCATGGTGCGCAACAGTGTTGGCGCAGGTGAGAAGAAAATAGCATCATAGGTTTAGTCGATCAAAAGATGTATAGCGCCCTGCATTGGATGGAATAAACTACATTAGTAGAAATACTCAGGTGTTTATACAAAACCGCGCGCTCTGATTGGTTCGCTATCTCGGATTATCAGCCGATAATCACCTCGACGAACAAAATGGCTGCCAGTCGTTCGCGCGCCTTTGATGAAATAAATTTTTTTGTGTTGTATAATGTTTTTTCTTTTCTTTTTTGAAATAATCACCTACGTATTTATACTAAAACAATTATTCGCCTCAGGCTCAGTGATTATCGGTGAATATTCACCTCGACTTCGTCTCGGTGAATATTCCTCGATAATCGCTTCGCCTTCGGCGAATAATTGAGTAGTATAGTCGGAGTCAATCAAATACGGATTTTGCTAGAAGCCGGTTTTCAGAGTATAAAGGGCCCCAAGTATAATAAGGTATGAATCAAATACGGATTTGAGTATAAGCCGTTTTTCAGAGAGGAAACGCTTAAAACGGTAACATGTCTCTAGAAGCTGTATTTCAAGGCGGAAAGACTCCCAAGGCAAACAAATACGAATTGGTGTGGAGCACGAAGATGACTCGAAGATGACCCAAAGATTTTCCGAAGATTTTCCGAGCGTTTTCCGAAAATTAATGAGCTATTTCAATTTAGACAAATATGCATACTATAAATCTTCGGAAAAACGTTGGCGTGCGTTGTGATAAGTGAAGTTTAGCGAAAATGGAAAACAATGAAAGTTGGTTGGAGTGTGACGAGGTGTTAGACGAGAGTGATGAGTTTGATGTTTATAATAGCGCATTTTTTACCAGGGCAACCACCGGTTTCGGCAACCCTTTGTCGTCGTGGAAGCCGTAGATCGTCTCTACAAGAGTGGAAATCGAACCAACTTGTGGCTAGAACCGTTTGTTTGCCTTGTTGCGCCTTCGTGCGAGTTTTGGTTCCATTTTTCTAGTGTATGTCCGCCCTATTTTTCTGTCTCCCTCGTGCCGCCCCGAAAACAGTAGTCCCATTCTCTAGATGGATGCGCCTGTCTACGACGGTCTACGATGGACTTGGTCCGCCTCCAAAACAGTTGCCGAAAAAAGTTTTCCTATTGGACATATATTTTTCTTGGTATAGTTCTAGCAACCATGGCCTGCCAAGCATACCAAGCATCGTTCGAAAGCATGGGTCTGCGCGCCCGCAAGGCTGTCGCTTCCCACCTTCTTCTGGAGAATGCATACGAGAACAATCTTGTCTCCGATCTCACCTGTGTCGACTATCTCGAAGGACACCAAGGGCATACCCATCTTCGCCCTCTTGCTGGGCTTCCTGTGTTCGTCGACGACCTCTACGTCTTCGGCTATTTGCGTCGCGAGGACTGTGTCTTCCGCGGAGGTTCCCTCTATTGCACGAGCGGAGAGCATTCCAGCGCCAAAACTATTGTCCACGAGGTTTCCCTCGCCGCGGCTAGGAGCTTGGGGCTTGTCCATACTTCCATCCTCCACACCATCGCCCACCGGGAACGAACTGCCGGAAGCGCCATTCGCGAAACGATCGCTCGCATCGAAGCCGACACCAACAGAAAAGCTTTCGAAGCGTGGCAGAAGTTGTTCCCCGCCAACGAACCAACCGGTCTCTTTGTCGCCAAGGTCGACGTGTCCGAAATAGCGATGGACGAGTTGCAAGAGGCTTTGCCCGCCTTCGAACGCCAGCTGTTGGCCCACGGGTATGGGATCTACTCGATCGACTACACCCAAGATTTCTCGGGAACTCTCGACCGCCCTGCTCTCGTCGAATATCTGGCCACCCACGGGTTTCGGGAACAAGGAGACTTCGCGGCCGCCATCCACGAATCTACTCCAACTATTCTCGACAACACCGCCACGGTCGGAAACCACGTTTGTACTTGGGTCCACAGCAACGCGGGAGGGTATACGGTTCGCACAAAAGCCTACAACAAAGTTGTTTCGAACTTCGAAGCGGGAGAGGTCCAAGAATCGCTCGGGGCCCACCTTGCCGACTACGTCGATTGCCCCAACAAACACCTTCGCCAAACCTTTCTCCACCCCGACGTCCAAGCTCGCGGCTGTACACGCATCGAGGTTTCTCTCTACGCTTGCCGAGGGCAGGCTCTTTCCGCCAACACTGCCACCGAGGTTGTTTCCGAAGCGTTGCAGCTCGTGTCCCCGAAAGGCGACTGGCACGCAGGCCTGTTCGTTGTCCAGCCTCCTTCCAAGCAGTGGACCAATCTTGCCGCGAACCTCGACCGTTGTCTTGTTCTCGCCGATCGTCCCCATGGCGAAATCTTCGTCGCGTGGTACGCACACACAAGAACTGGCAGAGTCTCGGGTATTCGTGTTCGCCCCACCAAAACCAGAGCCGACGACGACGCGATGTGGGAACGCGCTGTGGAATGGGCTGTTGGCGACTTCGGGTTCCGGGCTTGTCCAATCTTTCGGGTCGACATTCTTTCTGCAGACGACGAAGGAATCGAGATTGGGCCTCTCCGCTGCTACTCCAAACCAGCCGACGCGCGTACGATCCTTGCAGCGAGCAAACGACCCACCCAGCTGCATCCGAACGCTCCCGATGTCGAGACCTTCTTGCCAGCGACTCCTATTGTCGAGTGGATGTGGCGAACCAAGAAATGCCATGCTTTGGGAATCGAGTCTTCCAGTTTCTCTTTCCAAGAAGTTCCCGAAATCGCACAGAAGCGGAAAATCTCTACGCTTTCCACGCGGAACCGCGAAAAACGGCTCGAAGAGATTCGCGACGCAGCTGCTGCAGAAGACTGGCGCCGGCGGATGGCTCCCCTGGTTGTCCTCGAACGCCGCCACCGCGAGGAAGAGAAGCAGAAGAGGTTCGAAGAAAACCAACAGCTCGCAAGACTTGTAGAAAAACAAATCGAGTACAACTATCTTTCGTCCAGAACAAAAGATAGGGTTGTTTCTGCTCTATCCTCCATCTATACGGGGAAGATCTCCTCCCACCCAGCGACACGATGGAAGGTTCTAGGATTTCGCCACACCGACTACAAAAACAACATCCGCACCGTCTTGCAGGAGGTGGGCAAAATGTGGAACTGCGCCGCCGTTGTTGTTGTCTACGCGACCAAAGGGCTCGCAGCTATTCTCGATGGATGCCGGGATAGCTTCGAGAAGGTTCCAGACAGCTACAAAAGAAACCTCTTCTGGCTCCCACCTGTTGGAAAAAAGTCCATGCTCGGAAAGTTGGAGATCTCGATCGAGCCAGCAAAAAGCTTCCGAAACCAAGACGGAGAACATATTTCTTGGAATCCTATTCGGGTTCTGCAGGCTCCACCCTCGATACGAAAGAACGTCTTGGAAGCTTTGGCAAAAACAGCCGAGCAGAGTAGAAAAAACGAGAAAGCGATTCGAGACATAGGTCCTAGCCTTCTCTCGGAGATCTACCCTCCACCGCGCGCAAAAGAGATAGCCAAAACCACCAAGTTGGAGCCAGAGGAGTACAGATGTTTCCAATTCGCCGAGACAGTCTTTCGTGGAGCGAAACGAGTAGTTCTCTTCCTAGGAGAAACCCCGGTTTGGGGACACTTCCTCGAAAAAGAGGTCGAGCGTATTGGAGGAATCGACAAGCTGCGAACTACAAAAGCTCCTTTGCTTTGCAGACTAGCCGACGTTCGAACCACCCCAAACAAAAAGAAAGATCACCTCGCTGCTATCGTCGACTAGCCTAGTACCCGCACACCACATGGCCTTCGGGTATGCAAAACACTGGCTCTTTGTAGTACCCCACAACATATAGCTCGCCTAGCTTCCAGCCTAGCCATTCCTTCGCTGTTTTTTCCAAAATATGCCCGAGAAACTCTGCCTCTTCTTCTACCTGCTCCGCCGCTGCTTTTTCGAGGCTACGCCACTCGCGCTTCGTTCCTGCTTCGTATCGCAACCGCCGCTCTTCGAACTGTTCGTATGGGAACCGAGGAGGAGCATGCGGAGTTTTTTCGGCTAGGTACATCGCTCCTCGTTTTGGTGCTTTGTCTAGAAACACTCCGTCTGGGTCGCAGAACAACACACGACCGCGATATCCTACAGCGTAGAGCTCCCCCAGAGGCCATCGTACCCACTTCTTCGCCGTTGCCGGATCGAGCTTGGCTAGAAACCTGGCTTCGTCCTCTTCCATCTTTTCCGCAGCCTTCTGCAAGTCTTCCAAGACGGTGCAGTATTTCTTGTCCTGCCAATCGGCTAGACGAGCAGCCCACACAGCGGGAGGGAAGAAGAGTTCGGACTCGCTATAGTCCACACGCTCGACTAGATGCAGCTGCTCGATGCTGTCCTTGGTAGGCAGTACCACAGTCCCACTCGAAAGACAAAACGCCACCTGTTTGTAGTACCCCAAGCCGTAGAGCTTCCCCCTCTCCCACCCCACCCACTCCTTCGCAGCTGCTGGTCCGATATGGCCCACAAACTCCGCACCCTCCTCGATCTTCTTCGCCACCTCTTCGAGCTCTTTGCGAGAGGTGTACTCGTGTTTCAGACCTGCTTCGTATTCCAGCCGTAGCTTCTCAAACTGTTCGAAGGGGAAGAACGGAGGCCCCCAAGAAGACGAGTCGGCTAGATGCATCGACCCTAGTTTTGGTGCTTTGTCTAGAAACACCCCATCGGGCTCGCAGAACAACACACGTCCGCGATAGCCCAAGGCGTAGAGCTCGCCATGCGGCCACCACACCCACTTCTCTGCCGTCGTCGAATCAAGCTTTGCTAGAAACTCGGCTCTACCCTCTACCATCTTTTCCGAAGTCTCCTGCAACCATTCCAAGTCGGTACAGTAGCGTATGGGTGTCCAAACTTCGAGTCGAGCAGCCCACAAAGAGGGAGGGAAGAAAAGCTCGCCTTCCTTCTTGACTAGATGCAGCGGGCTCTTGGGGGCGTCGTCCTCGCTCCGTTCTCCAGTGTCCTCGCTGCTCTCGTACTGGACTCGGATGTCGTCGTCGTCCTCGTCTGTGCTGCTGTTTTCGCTGTCTGTTGGAGCCATCGAAAACCAAAACTCTCGCTCGTCTGTGCTGCTGTTTTCGCTGTCTGTTGGAGCCGTCGACAACCAAAAATCTCGGTCGGGAGACTCGCTGCGCGCCAGCGTTGTCGTCGTCCTCGCTCCGCTCGCCGGTGTCCTCGCGGGAGGTTCGCTGCGCTCCTCTAGAGCCCTCCTACTTTCTACCACCAAATCGACCAACCACGCGCGTATCGGTCTGCGTACCAGCTTGTATCCCCCCTCGCGTAACTGTTTGGAAGGAGGATCTAGCGCTTTGCGTTCGAAGAACTCTCGCAACACTGCTCCCACCCCCGCAGCGATTTTTTCGCGCCGTCTCTCGAAGACCATGTCGTAGATCCGCAGACGATCCCGCTCGGACAGTTTCTCGAAGATAGGGGCCACACCAAGATCGGCCAACCCCTCGAGTACCAGCGCACGCAACACCTCGTGTAGGCTTTCGATGGTTTCCGGAGCCATCTTGTACCCTACAGACACAGTCTGCGACAACACAGTCGTAGCCGCAGCAAGCAGCTCGCAACAAGCCGTAGGATCCATCGTTGTATACAAAAGAAAGCTATATTTCCAAAACAATAGCACACGCCGTAGGACAATAGCGACCTCGTCTAGGCCAAACGAACAGCTACTCGCGACAAAACAAAATCGCCGACAGCATATAACGGAACACTTCCTCGCCAACACTCCTCTCCACAATTCCGAACTTGGCGGCAAAACGCGTGGAAGAACATAGCTACTTGCTTCTCGTCTTCGTTTGTAGTTTCTGGCTCGGCTCGCGTCCAAGGTACTCCCTGGCATGCAGCTAGGTACTGCTCCAACCGAGCAAGACCGTTCGCCAACAAGAAGGTCGGTTTCGGCATACGCCGTCTTTGCCCATACAGCAGGACAAGAAACCCATCCTCGTGTGGGCTCGCAGCGACCAACCCCTTCGCCAACAGCATCTTGTGCACGCTAGTACAGCGCCGCGATTTTTCTTTTCCACTCCTTTGCGTCCAACCAAAAACTACGTCGGTTCCCCTCGTCCAGCTCTCTCCCCACCACCGCCACCGGGTCTTCGATATATCGCTTGTATGCTCGCTGTGCTCGGATTTCTGCTCGCGGTTCAAAGATGCTTCCGCGACGAAGACTGGCTGCTCCCTGCGACGTACGGGAGTATCTAGCCTTTGCAACAATATGTCCATTTTTCGTTGGTTCTAGCGATACTAGCAAATACTACTAGCAAATACTAGCAAATACTACTAGCAAATACTAGCAAATACTAGCAAATACAATACAGAAAATATATTTCGGAAATATATGCGAAAACGGTGGCCGACGCTAGACGACGCCGCACGACGACAGAGCGCCGCAGCCGACGACAGATCGCTAGAAGACACGGAAGACACAGTCCTCGCGACGCAAATAGCCGAAGACGTAGAGGTCGTCGACGAACACAGGAAGCCCAGCAAGAGGGCGAAGATGGGTATGCCCTTGGTGTCCTTCGAGATAGTCGACACGGGCGATATCGGAGACAAGATTGTTCTCGTATGCATTCTCCAGAAGAAGGTGGGAAGCGACAGCCTTGCGGGCGCGCAGACCCATGCTTTCGAACGATGCTTGGTATGCTTGGCAGGCCATGGTTGCTAGAACTATACCAAGAAAAATATATGTCCAATAGGAAAACTTTTTTCGGCAACTGTTTTGGAGGCGGACCAAGTCCATCGTAGACCGTCGTAGACAGGCGCATCCATCTAGAGAATGGGACTACTGTTTTCGGGGCGGCACGAGGGAGACAGAAAAATAGGGCGGACATACACTAGAAAAATGGAACCAAAACTCGCACGAAGGCGCAACAAGGCAAACAAACGGTTCTAGCCACAAGTTGGTTCGATTTCCACTCTTGTAGAGACGATCTACGGCTTCCACGACGACAAAGGGTTGCCGAAACCGGTGGTTGCCCTGGTAAAAAATGCGCTATTATAAACATCAAACTCATCACTCTCGTCTAACACCTCGTCACACTCCAACCAACTTTCATTGTTTTCCATTTTCGCTAAACTTCACTTATCACAACGCACGCCAACGTTTTTCCGAAGATTTATAGTATGCATATTTGTCTAAATTGAAATAGCTCATTAATTTTCGGAAAACGCTCGGAAAATCTTCGGAAAATCTTCGGGTCATCTTCGAGTCATCTTCGTGCTCCACACCAATTCGTATTTGTTTGCCTTGGGAGTCTTTCCGCCTTGAAATACAGCTTCTAGAGACATGTTACCGTTTTAAGCGTTTCCTCTCTGAAAAACGGCTTATACTCAAATCCGTATTTGATTCACACCTTATTATACTTGGGGCCCTTTATACTCTGAAAAACGGCTTCTAGCAAAATCCGTATTTGATTGACTACGACTATACTACTAATTGTTAATTAATAAGTCCTTTGAGTAGTTTACCTTATGGTCGTGGCCCATCACTTAACAGTATATTCTAAGTTTAGAACATAGGCATTCCTGAGAAGGTTGACTGTGAGGGATAACATCCCCACGAGAGACCTAAGTTCTGGTACTACACGCCACCAGTACGCTATTGTATAGAATATTCTCTTAAAATTAATTACTCTTTAAAATTGTGTTTTCAAATGGTTAAAATGGAAATTGGGCAAGAGCATTCGTTTTGCGGCTAATGAATTCCGATCGCTAAAAGAATAATAATAATAATAATAATAATAATAATAAAAGGAGAATTATTATTGTAAACTGCCATTCATGGGCTGTTTAGGTATGTGCCGCTGTGAAGCGTATGGTTATGAAGCACATAAGTCTGGAATAGGGATAGAACACAGAGTTTAGGTTCCAGAAATCCAGCGGCGCATCAAACCCCGAAATCCCTTAAAGTCATGGAACCATGCGCTGACCCTCAAACACAGAGGGCCATGTACACAGAGCTTTATAACTATTTCCACGGGTTTTGATCTTTACAGAGGGCTATGTTGCGGATGAGATCATTACCTCGGCTGCTGGTGTGAGAGTTAGAGTTGGCAATACTGATGCTGAGGGACGAATGGCAATGGCGGATCCACTTCACTACATGATGCACAAGGTAAAGTTGTATGCCTAGCTTTGCTTCGTTTTTCGTAGCTCCATAAAGCGCTTTTCGTCTGAATGTCGTAGTGGCGTTTAAGTCTTGAAGAGTGGCAGTTGTGCTTTAATCTCCAAACTTGTTAATGGAGCTAAGTTGGTTCAGTGGTCAGGATATGTTACTGTACTAAATGCATGATTTCTTGTGCAGGCATTAAAGGAGGAAGTACCCACCCATATTATGACCATTGCCACCTTGACTGGACACGCTGTGATTGCCTATGGCGGTGCATATTCAGTAAGTTATGTATTAAATACAACAGAGTGTGTTTGATCACGTATTGAACACCGATATTAACTCATTAGGCAATTCAATATTGACCTGCTTGCATAATTATGCACCACAAAAAGATAGTCTGGAAGCAAATCTAATCCAATGGGAATTTAATGAAGCAAGCAAACTACTAGTCCAGATAATGAAAAATGGTAGGGTTGTGGGATGTGGCTTGAAATGACAACGTCAAAATGTAATAAGGGTAAGTTGAAGCCACACATATGCGCACTTGAGGCGACAGTGGTAGAAGGGATAAAACCCTGTTGCTACCAAAAAAAATCTTTTTTTTCATCTTGGTAGCAACAGGGTTTTATCCCTTCTACCACTGTCGCCTCAAGTGCGCATATGTGTGGCTTCAACTTACCCTTATTACATTTTGACGTTGTCATTTCAAGCCACATCCCACAACCCTACCATTTTTCATCACCTTGACATTCATAATGTGGGAACCCATAGCTCATCTGCTAGCTATGCCATGCTTATGAGGCCTAACAAGATCAAAACAGCTGTCTATGGCTGCTGGCTTTTGAGCTCAATTTTTTCGTCTTTTTTTTGTAGCAACAGGGTACTAGTCTGGAAATATTACTTGGACCCTAAATAACACGAAAAATGTTGGTGGCACTTTTGCAACTAAGTTGCAAGTTACTTGCACCGGTGGATTCTACGGGGAATTACAAATATGGTCTTCCTTGGTAACGTGACTGGGCTATCATGGAAACGAGGCTCAGATTGCTCGTTTGCCTTACTGATTTTGTATCATATGATTGGCAATCCAGCTTTTATCACAAGGTGCGCTTTTGGTATTGAATGTTTTAAGTTTAATAAGATCCTTTCAATTGCCTCAAACCTTATTTATCTTCATAGTGTACCAGAGTAAGTAGTGAAACATTCCCCTCTTTGGCTTTATATAACACTAGAGATAAAGACGTAATAGCAATATAGTTTCGATCAAATCAGTTTTAATTGGCCGCCGAGAAACTGCTTATGCAGACAAGTGAACCATTCATCACTCTGATCTCTCTCGTCCTGGTCTTCGTCTTACTCATTCTCCGCGCTGTTATGGCTCCCACACTGGTCTCTGTAGTATAAGGCGTTTATAACACAGGCCTCCCAGAAGTTGTGCCCTGTTGCATGTCGGGGGCCATGTACGTTGCGGTCCTCGATGTTGTATGCTGTTCGTGATCTCTCCAGTAAAAGCATTAAAAGCAAGTTCATTACATGGTGTCAGTGTTGAAACAATGCAAGGATACGAAGATAACAACCGGATTCCCAGTGCGGTTATTCGTCAAACCCCAACGACCACGCCAATTCCTCTTCCGGGAAAGTTCGAAGAAGCAAAATCTCCGATTCGTTGCCAAAGTGGCTTAGCCGCTTCGACCGGTACAGGGTAGCGTCAGGACTCAACAACAAACGCGAAACAGAGCAGTTTAGTACTCTCCTTTATTCCATGGGTGATAGTGCCGATGATATTCTCCAAGCAATTCGAATAGACGAAGGCAGTGTCTCGTATGAAGTGATTAAGAAGTCATAGAAGGACTATTTTGCTGAATGGCGTAACGTGATTGTTGACAGAGCACGTTTCAACAAACAGTCTCAAAAACCTGGAGAATATGTCGACACATTCATCCAACTGATATGGAACCACTTGTTCAAACACCTACAATACCTAAGACGCCCTGCAAGTTTGCTACCCCTGTACGAAACAATTTATCAGCTGAACCTCCTACCCCTTTTGAATCAAAAGAAGCGGCACTAATGTAGGAGAGCAAGCTGAACACCGATAGAATGTGTGTCACACGCCCAGGAAGAACTTCAGCTTTCTAAGTAGAATAAAATGATCGACTGTGTCAAAAGCCTTCTTAAGATCAATAAAAATTCCGCAAGAAAACATTTTCTGATCCAGATTCCTCTGAATTGAGTTCACAATGTCAAGTATTGCATGTTGGGTAGAAGATTTCTCTCGAAAGCCGTATTGCGCCTGACAAAGCAATTCGTTTTCTTTGGTAAATGACTTTAGACGAATGTACATAAGCTGCTCAAGTCTTCGATTGAAAACGGAGAGAAGAGAGAGAGGGCGGTAATTACCGGGATCGGTTTCATACCCTTCGCTTCTCGTTCTTGGCATCCTGTATGAGGTTATGTGGGGTGCTGTGGACATTGGGGGCAGGCTATGTGGTTATGATTGAGATGTACCAGGAGGTATCGTGTGCGAGGGTTGACCGCTTGTACTTGGAGAGGGAGATTGTAGGAATGTGGTGGAAGTGCATCGGGGGCGATTTCATGGCGATTCCAGGAATTCTTGTCTTAGAATGATCTTTTTACATCTACTAATCATTATAAATTATTTCAACTGTAAAAATATCAGTTTAAACGATAAACTAACGAAAATCGGCATGGCAGCGTATTTTGAGCTGCTCTTTTTACTTCTGTAAAAATAATCTCATGAAACCGTCAGGATCATTTTGCTTATGAAAAAAAAAACGTGACGAGTTGTTGCAAAAGGCCTGTTATTCTGATGGACAATTAAAGGTATTGAGTTTTTTTTATTCAGGCTGTGATGGACAACGGCCCTGCTGCCAAGATCAAATTTGCTCAGGATATCCAAAGTAGTAAGTTAAGTGCCTTCAACGGCACCTTTGTTGCTGTTGTTATTATTGTCGCTTTTATCTGTGCCAGCAATATTTAGAGTTCAAGCAGTCTCGTCAAAGTGATCTCTTGTGAAAACTATAACTTTCAGCATTATTTTTACATTGCAAGACGAAGTCCTGCACTGGTTATTGACCCAGCGGGCGACCAATCCGGCTGGATTTTCTTTCTGCTTTTATGAACGTGCAATAGTGTAATGATGATGATAATAATAATGAATTTGTATAGCGCACTTTTTCATATGGATATGTTCAAAGGCGCTTTACATCAATTCTATTAATTAATTAATTAATTTATTTATTTATTTATTTATTTATTTATTTATTTATTTATTACAATCAAACTTTACAAAGGTCGACCACAACAACGGGGTCTACGTCCCCTTCTCTTTTCGAAAAGTGTTGTGAGATCTTTAACGTCCCACAAGAACAGTGTTGTGAGACGGGGCTTACGGTTTTTCGTCCTTATCCGAGAACATTAGAATGTCTAACCATTTGCAGATGTCATAACAAAGGCAGCACATTCTCCTCAGTTGTTTTAAGACCTTGAGTGTTGGTCGGGCCGAGGTTTGAATTCAAGACCTCCCGCTCGACAGACCGGCGTTCTACCAACTGAGCTAACCGGGCGTAGTACAGTGTAGCGACTAACGTTAAACAAAGTGCCCTTTATTTTCAGCTGGAGATCTGATGGGCGATCCTTTTGAGATATCCACGGTTCGTAGAGAGGTGCGTACAAATTAACTAATTTCCAAACGGCAACAACTATATCTGTTTCTCAAGTCGCACAAAATGCTTTGTTGAAACTGACTGTGGATGTTTCATTGATTAAGCGTATTAAATAGTCCCGCTCCGTGGTTTCATTCGCGCCATAACCTTTACCCTGTAATTTAGAGGCACCGTATTGACCATCCAGGAGGGTGCAAAGATACTTCTTGGTGCTTCATGCTATGCGACCTCCTATGTTTTTACTTTACTGCGTCTTTACTTATAATCTTACAGTACACTACAATACTGTACCGAACAGTAATGCACAGTACAATGCCAAGCTATACATACCATCCCGAGTAACGACTTACAATTTCATTGGTGGACAAGACACATTTGAAGAATGTAAGCGTTTAGTTTACACGGCTTTTGATTCTATTGTACGCGTTGGTCTGTCAAAATAAGTTTTGAGTTACTTACATGGGCAATGGCATTATATAAGAAAACAAAACAATTTATTCCACTTATATTATTCTATTATACATATATCATTATTCTATCATGCATATATTATATTTCTCTCTCTCTCTCTCGAAAATGTTGAACTAAAAAAGATTACTGCATTGTATGGTTTTGCGCTCATAGGATTTTGATTTTGTCAAGCCCAAATCTGAATATTCTGACGTACTGCAATGCAACAGCTCCCCGTCAAGCCGAACACCACGTGGTCACCAGTTTCCAGCAGCCTTCCTCATGAGGGCTTCCGGTCTGGACAAGGTTGGTTTTCGGTTTTAATATTGACCAGCTTTACTGCTGCGAAGGCACCAGGCTTGGCCGGCAGCAGACTAATTCAGACTGCGTACGTGACCAGCCTTGGTTGCCCGAAGCGTAGTTAATGGCGCCAGTCTCCTTTGAGATTTGCGGATGTAAATGTGTATAAAATTTACGTATATCACCGAATTTGCCTCGATTTCATGGTGTACGGATCCAGGTCCTTCATTTAAACACTCCGAAGAGAAAAGTAAATCAGTGAGTATGTTGTGGTTCAATTTTTTCCTTGGTTTAAATTTTATTTTCCTTTGTTTCAAATCATTATCATACATTACCATACCAAAAAACAAAGGAAAATAAATTTTAGGCCAAGGAAAAAATTGAACCACAACAAGTACACAATCGACTGTCGATAAAGTGGGATGTGGAACTGGTAATACTGAGATATCCTGTTTCATTTAGAAAGTCACGTTTTCGCAAGTGAAGCTAGAGAAATTCCCGTGGATTGAAGCGATACGTTTGTGGGAATATTTGAAGCAGTTCCTGGAACCCGTACGATAAATAAACTCAAATTCTCGATAAATTGTGTGTTCAGGCTTCAGTGTTGCAAAGGCTGCAGTTATTTAGAGCCTTCCTGGAAAGCGTGACAAACAATGTTCTGCCTTCGTAGTTAAACGTTTTGTAATTGTACTGACGATAGTAGCGAAACGTTTTAATCATGAAGCGTAATGAACGGCTATTTTCAACATAAGATAACAAATTTACTCTTTCACTCACGCTCGCTCACGTATTTCATCGCTCACCGTGATGTAAACGTTTCCTCGATATCAGCCAGCGTAACGCTATCACCGGCACTTTATGAGCCTAGTGGGGCGGACGGGGCTACTACTACGGGACCCGGTCACCGGCTAATCGTTCTGTGACTCATTATTTATGACATTAATTATACAACCTGCGGTTCAAGCCGAATTGTTTTGTCGCAAATCGCCATAAATACGGCATTTACAAGCTGTCCGTTAGACCAGCCTGCTGTGCAAATGAGTCAAGTCACTCATCATTCCACTATTCCAGGAGGCACCTGACTATACTTACTGTAGTACACGCAATTTTATGAGGTACGCCCTAAACACATCTTCTACATATTCTTCTCGCAGCACTTCACTTTCCAATGGAACCTTCTAGTATAGATGTTATATAACTTTCTAGTCTGGTACTTACTTGAAAAATCCTTGGTGAAGTCGCCTTTTAGTGAGCTCATGGACCAATCCAAAGGGCGAGATTCATAAGCTTTACCAGAAAAAAACTTGCCTTATATTTTCCGGAGCAGTTTTTGTTTTGTTTTCAAATTCTTTATTAATTTATTGTTACTTCTATTTATTATTATATGGCTATTCTGAAACTCACATATATCGCTGATTGTGCCTGCCAAAATTCAGACGGAAAAAGCACTGTGGTTTCTCTCTGAGCCAGTCAAATTGAAGGCTGACAACAAAAACATCAAGTGTCTACTGAGTACGAGACAGTTAAGTTGCAAAATACCGTTAGTCCAACTTATGCTTCCATGTTGAACATCTGTTGGAGTAAAAAATTCAATATCGCTATTGTTGAGGGATATACTATTCTCTTATGTCTTCTTTCTCAGCATGGCAATGACTCGAAAAAGCCTTTGAAATATTCTCATTTTGACATTGCTGGATCAAGTGGCGAGTTTCCAAAAGTACCAACTGGGGCTCCTGTGGTGGCAATGGTGGAGCACTTTCTGAAGAAGTAGAGGAGTGCGTAACGCTGTACAGCATCAGCTTGCTTGGCCCCAGATCCCCCTCTTACCTTTCCCTTTATGAACACCGTTTACACAGGCTAATACAGCGTCCGTACAATGGATTTTGATTTTGTTAGGTTTGCCATAAGTCTAGTCCATATCGCTTCGTCTCGATTTTTTCCCAAAAATTATTTCAAATGTGCCTAAATTTCAGATGAAAACTTAGGTGAAGGCCTTTTTGCAACCGAATTTCATTATTCTGGTTGTTAATTGCAACGTTTTCTTTAAATGTTTATCGTCTAGCGAGAAATTGTTTAGAAAGCCATTTTTGAATTCAGGGTTTGCTTTAAGGGTGAATTTCAAAATCAAATCTCAGAATCAAAGCGCGAAAGTTTGAGCTAGTATTTAGGTGAAGGCTTTTTACTATCGAGTTTGATCATTCTAGTTGTGAATTGCAATGCATTTATCAAGTGTTGATCGTACAAAGAGAAATAGTTTCATGGGCTATTGTTAAAATTGCATTGAGTAAAACTGGGCAAACAATTTTAGAATATTAAATAAACCATATTTGCACTGCGGAAAGAAACCTAATTGAAGATTTTGATCCTCGCATGGAGTTGTTTAAGCAGTTGCTCTGTACCAAGTGAAAAGAATAGGCTTCAACGGGATAAACCACAGATTGCTTGAAAATTGCGAGGATCAAAATCATCTATTACGAAATCCGAATCAAAGGGCCAAAGATTAAACATCTTAAAGTCCTGATGCCTTAGACCAGCATAAGCTAATATGGATTACATAGGTAAAATAATAAATAAAATAAATAACAGCTAAGTAATTTGAATAGAATGTGTTGAGTAGTTGTAACTGTTCTCCAGGTCGACGGGGCAATAAAGTTCATAACATTTCTGCTCTGTTTGGTTTCTATGACTATCAAGCACTGTGAGTTTCTTGGATATCTGATGAAACACTCGGCTCGGTTTTGAATCCTTAATTTTAACCTCTTACTAATTTCATTTAAGAAGCTATATCAAACACTCAATACAAATTTTTCATCACATATCAAACACCTAGAATCATGTCAAATACTACCATGTGCTTCGTATTTTCAACTCTTCTCGATGTTTGGTATGTTATGAAACACTGTATCTCATTTGCTATATAACTTCGTAACGCTAAAACCAAAATAGTTACTATGATCAATCACAATAGATGCACACGGTCCAGTCAACCGGTTAGAAGTAAAAGCAAATACATCACAGAGCGCGGGAAAAGGCGAGGAAGCCTGTTATTTTTGATTGGTTAAGAAGGTGGCACCAGGTATTTTAGCCAATCACGTGTGATAGCAATGAAAATCCAAAGCAATAGCTGGATTAATTTCTACAGTCAACTGACCTCAAATTGCAAGTCCCTCATTCCTTCCGCTTTTGCACTATGTTCATCCTTTTTATAATTCCACATGGGCTCTTGAGTTCCCATTATGAGTCAAGTAGACTAAGTATGGGAGTTTGTTTCATTGTTTCTAAGATTAACCGGTTTTACTCTGAACATACTCGATTGAGATTTCTGTTTGAGTAAAATAATCATCATTATCGTTGTCGACAACAAATCAACGTCGCAATCACGTGCTTTTTAGAAATAGCTCACACAAAAAAGATCATGTTTAAAAGTCCCTGGCTGAAACAATTTATTTTAATCTCCCATTTTAAAATAAGAACATTACAAAGTTGTTGCTTTGTCGGAAATCACTCCAGACAAACTGCTACATTTGGGCGGCATCTTCAATACGCCTGTCTAACAGGTTGAAGTTTGTTTGTAGCGTCATCTTCCTCACTGTCCCATGTTTATTCAACTTGGTTTGTTATGCAGCCAATTTCATCAATTTCGCATTCCACTACATCTCCTCGCTTGAGGTAAAGTGGAGGCTTTCTAAAACAGCCCACCCCTGGCGGAGTTCCGGTTATAACAACGTCACCTGGTGCGAGACTAATAAACCTACAGATGGCGAAATCATGTTATCAGTTACGTAGAATCAGAGTTATTAGGTACAACACTGAGTGACTGTCGGCTGAGATTTGAACTTAACATCCGTAAGCATGGAGTATCGAGTTGTCCCTCGATAGCTGATACCGGCAGGTTTCGAGTACCAAGTTGGTTCTCGATACGGTATACTCGCAAACATCGTTTTCCAAGAGTACCCAGTTAGCCTTCGATACACGCAGGCTTCAAGTACCGAGTTGGCCCTCGATACTCGATACCCGCAGGAATCGAGTACCAAATTGGCTCTTGATACTTGATACCCGCAAGTATAGGGTAGACACTCGATACTCGTAAGAAGCATTAGACTGGAACAAACGGATTATATTTCACAGACTCCGTTCGAAATATATGAGAAAACAATTGGTAGGAATTTCCCAGTTAGTGCTTCAAACCACTTTTTAACGCATTGGAAGGGTTAAACCCCCATAAAAGCAAACCGTAGGGGCCTGGGTATACCCACAGGGCCCTGGAACCTAGGTCTCGTGGTCCCATCATGCGTCTGTGGCTTTTTTCCTTGTGCTTCAAACCATTCGGTAAGTATTTGATTTTGTCCTGCCTTTTTGCTAATTTTTTACCTTTTGCAGACTATTCCTCTGTGTTTTTACACAGGCGGTTTCTTTCTAGCGATATTTTCTCGCTCTTCGGGTATCTTCATTCGCTGAACATGTCCAGCAGAGAGCACAAGTCGCGAAAAAGGACTCGCTCCCGGTCGCCATCTTCCCGCCGAAACTCCATCTCGGCACCTGACGTACAAAATGAAGGCTCCCCCCCAAAACGGCGCAGGGACCCAGAAGATGATACTCTTCAGAGGATTTTGCACTCGATTGAGAGTCTTTCTGGACGATTAGACTCGTTGGAGTCCCGTTCAAATCAGCTAGAATCTGTTACGGTCACGGACATCGACGTCTTGTTGGTAATGGCTGATGACACGTCAAGCTTGATGGAGATAAACGATCCTTTGGCGGCCGAAAAGTCCCTTGAGACTTCTTCATTGCCCAAAGGGGCACCCGTAGAGCCTGTTGAGGCACAACAAGAGTCTAGTAAGACGGCTGACGAAGCTGCGAACCTTGAACATGGTCTGTTTGACCCTGTTGTTCAATCATCCTCCTGGAAACCATCATCTCCATTCTCCAAATTTTTGGAGTCTAATTTCCGGAGAAAATTAACGTATCAACAATCACTGGTTATCCTGGGCCACTCCTGAGGTGGATTCGTTATCTGCCCCGAAACTGGATCAACAGTTATTGAATGAAGTTCCCACTAAACTGAAAAAACGTTTGTCCAAGAGAGAGACAAAGAAATGTTAACCGTTCAGCGTGCCCTCTTAAATACCACTGGTCCACTTTGTGGTCTTCATGACTGCATTGAAAATGGTTCAGCACCATCTTATGAGCAAATAAAATTAGCCCTTGAGCAAACCCTTTGCCTCTTAGGCTCAGCAAAATACCCAACTATCTATATTGAGACGACAGAGAGTCCTTGCATCAATAAATAAGTCGAGGATGAACCTCGCAGAATTACCTCTACCAAATGCCAAGTCATGGCTTTTTGGAGATGATTTTCCCTCATTGGCCTCAAAGCAAGCTGAATCGTCAAGAGGCCTCACAAAAAATTTGGCACAAAGCACATCCAAGGCCTTTCCTAGACGTGGCACTAGTTCACAGTCTCAGACTAGGCATCGAGGAGACACCTTTTCCAAATATCAATCGTCTGGGTATTCAAACACCTCTAGATTTCAGTCAAATCACCACGGATCCCGTTCAAAAAAACGGCCCCTTTCGTCCCCAACCCCAGAAGGGACGTCAGCAAGAATGTCAGAGTTCCTAGCTTCTTGGAGGACCCTAACATCGGACCCTCAGATCCTTTCAATTGTTTCAGGGTACAAGATAACCTTTCTCAAAACCCCTTTCCAAAAGTTTCTTCAGTTTACCCAGACATCGGGCCAGGAGGCACTTCTAATTTCACAGGAAGTCAACGAGTTGTTGCAGAAAGGGGCCATAGAGAGGACCCCCTTTTCAAGAGACGGCTTCTACAGCCGCCTGTTTCTTGTACCCAAAAAGGATGGACCTATGCGTCCGGTGATAGATCTAAGTTATCTAAACAAGTTCATATTAAACGAACACTTCCAGATGGAAAGTCTCAGTTGTCTGAAAACGTTGCTGTTAAAAGGAGATTTTATGACAAATATAGATTTAAAGGACGCTTACCTTTCCGTTCCCGTTCACCAGTCGTCTCAAACGTTTCTTCGGTTCATTTGGGAGGGCACGTGTTACCAGTTCAAAGCCCTCCCATTCGGCCTGTGTTCAGCCCCAGAATTTTTACTAAACTAATGAAGCCACTCGCAGCATTCCTGAGGAGGAAGTCAATTCGCGTCCTTATTTACCTGGACGATTTCCTTCTCTTAGCTAGTACAAAGGAGGAAGCTGTGAGAAACACCCATCTGTTAGTGACTCTCCTTCAGTCCCTGGGCTTTCCAGTAAACTTCAAGAAGTCATCCCTGATCCCATCTCAGGTTATCACCTTTCTAGGTTTCAAAATAGACTCAACGTCTATGATGCTGTCACTCCCAGCAGAAAAGGTAAACAAAATCTTAGACTGTTGTCACCGTCTACTAGCTCCTCAAAAGATCACGCTAAGAAACCTAGCAAGCCTAATCGGTTTACTAGAGTCCTCCCGGCCAGCCATTTGGCGAGCACCACTCCATTTCCGCCACCTACAATGCGACCTCATTTGGGGCCTGCAAATGAACCCAGAGTCTTACGACGCCCTAATTGCTCTGTCAATGAGTGCCAGAGGAGAACTGACCTGTTGGTTGAAAAACACTTGCAGTACAAACGGCAGCCCTGTACACCTCCCTCCTCCAGATATGCTAATTACGACCGACGCCTCCATGAAAGGCTGGGGTGCGGTGCATCAGTCCCTCGTGACCAACGGCAGATGGTCACAACAGGAGTTCCTCCAACATCAATTACCTGGAACTGAAAGCAGCCTTCTTGGCTTTAAAAACCTTTCTCAAAGACAGGTCTCATGTAACCGCATCTCTACAGATAGACAACACGACAGCCATCGCTTACATCAACAACAAAGGGGGGTACACGTTTCCCTCCAACTCCTATTTCTAGCCCTGGAGCTGTGGGATTGGTGCCAGGCAAGAGACATCTTTGTGATGGCTTCTCACATCCCAGGAAGAGACAACGTCTCTGCAGACAAGGAGTCGAGAGAATTCAAGGACATGAGCGAGTGGAAGTTAGACCCATCCATCATCCATCCCTTCCTGTCTCATTGTCAGACCGACTTGTTGGCGATTCGCCTTACAAACCAACTGAAGGATTACATCAGTTGGAGACCCGATCCAGGGGCCATCCACACAGACGCCTTCACGATAACTTGGGCTCCTCTGCAAGGCTATGCCTTCCCCCCATTCAACTTGATATCCAGGACTCTGGAGAAAGTAATGATAGACCAAACAGAGATAATTCTAGTAGCTCCAATCTGGCAAGCCCAGCCTTGGTGGCCGGTTCTGTTGAGGCTTCTAATATCTCAGCCAGTGTTACTGCCGAACACTCCAACCCTCCTAACAGACCTGTCCGATCTGAACAGAGTTCACCCAGTGTATCCTCGCCTTCACTTAGCCGTGTTTCACATCTCTACCAACGTTTCCAAGCTGAGGGCATTCCGACAAACGTTGCCGACCTACTCATCGCAGCAACTCGTACCTCCACACACAAGACCTACGAGTCTAGTTGGGACCGTTGGTGCCGCTGGTGTTCTGGACAGCAAATTGATCCTTTTTCGTCATCTATAAATGACATACTGATTTTCCTAACAGAAGTCTTTAATGAAGGCTTAGCATACCGATCGATCAACGTCCTACGATCAGCTATTTCCTCGACTCACCCTAAGATAGATGGCTACTCCGTTGGTCAACACCCTTACGTTACTAGACTCCTCAGAGGTGTTCTTAATAAACGTCCTCCAAAGCCCAGGTACTCACATACCTGGAATGTTGATATTATGGTCAAATACATTATTTCATTAGGGAAAAACAGTTCCCTAACACTTAAGGTTCTGTCAATGAAATTAGTTACCCTGTTTGCTTTAACCTGTCCTGAACGGATTTCTACTTTGGCAAATTTGGATCTCAGACATTGCAATGTCCATCCAGAAGGGGTATCCTTCCAACTCACTGTCCCAAGGAAAACTGGCAGTGTGGATAAACCAACTGAAGCATACTTTGCTCGTTTTAATCAAGACAAGAAACTTTGTCCTGTGGGATGTTTTAGACATTATCTTAAATTGACAAGGAACATTCGACCAGTCATCCCCTCTTCTCTCCCTGATAAATTGTTTATTTCATTTAAACGCCCTTTTAAACCGGTCACTACCACTACATCGGGGCGTTGGCTGCGAACCTTTATGAGTGCAGCAGGAATTGACAGTAAAATTTTCAAGGCTCACTCAGTACGTGGTGCCTCTACTACAGCAGCCGCCAATGCATTTGTTCCACTGTCAACTATCATGTCTATGGCTGACTGGTCTTCTTCTTCAACGTTCAGAACTTTTTATTACAAACCCTTGTATAACTCAGACTTTGCTACTGGCGTTTTATCCTCAAAGTAGTTGTAACATCAGTTACTCTCCAGTTTAACTTTCTGTTCTGAAAATGTTGTTCAATGGAACTGCTGTTGAGTTTTCTATGTCACTAAAGAGATTTTTGTTACATAGAACTTTATATGTTTGGTTGCTCTTATAGCAGCGTCAAAAACTACCAATTGTTTTCTCATATATTTCGAACGGAGTCTGTGAAATATAATGAGAATTATACTAGGGCCGCGAAGCGGCCTGAAGTAATAATTCGGATTATATAAACAGACGAAGTGAGAAATATATGAGCTTCCCTCCCTTTACCCATCCCTGGCATGGGTCTTTTTTTACCTGTTTGTTGCATGGCGTCAAAAAGCCACAGAAGCATGATGGGACCACAAGACCTAGGTTCCAGGGCCCTGTGGGTATACCCAGGCCCCTACGGTTTGCTTTTTTGGGATTTAACCCTTCCAATGCGTTAAAAAGTGGTTTGAAGCACTAACTGGGAAATTCCTACCAATTGTTTTCTCATATATTTCTCACTTCGTCCGTTTATATAATCCGAATTATTACTTCAGGCCGCTTCGCGGCCCTAGTATAATTGTCATTATTTATTCCAATTTTATGCCTACAGAGCAGTTGCTAATTGTCGTAAAACAGGAGCCCTTATCCCTAATCCCGTCTTATTAACCAATCACAACAGATTCCGACACACATCCAAAGAACCATTCAGAAATAACTGTTATCAACACGAATGCGCGGGTCAACGGGTGCGACCTTGACACGGTCAGTGCTTGTTTTACATTTTTGATTGGTTGATATAGTAGCGCGAGGTTCTTTAGCCAATCAGTTATCGTAGCGATGGAAACTAAAGTAATCTGATGACAACTTTTGACAGTAAATTGTAAACCCAGTAGGAAAGATAAATGAATAGCTTACCCGGATGTAGCTTGTCTCCTTCGCAGTGGTCGTCTGGCCATCACATAATGTAGGGTGGAACGCTGCATGACGAACCAGACAACAGCTGCGAAGGAGAGTAGGATGTACCCCACATACCTGGATACAAATGACACCAAGAAGACTAGCATGTACTCCACATACCTGGATATAAATGACACCAAGGCTGCTGTCTTGAAAACTAGATTTTCAGTGTTTGATTCTTGCATGATTTTCCCATTGACACGACAGCGGATACCCAACTTGTGGGGGTCTACAAAAAAGGAAACAAGGAAAGGCATCGGTGCGATAATTTCGTCATCTTTCGGTAAGTACTTGGTGCAGGCACTCACATAGTAAGGACACTAAAGTAAGCATGGGCTGGGGATGATTAAGAACGCTGAAGTACGGCTAAAGATGAGTACGGCTAGAGTACAGCTGAGTTAAAGCTTGGCGACTATTTATAACGCAGACCACTCTTTTCATGGGTGAACCTCTCAAACCACAGCCTGCACCAAGTACTTACCAATCTTTCATGTTATGCTGGCGAGGTCAAGCATCGGGGTGGTTTTTGCCTAGCCCTCCCACTCTTTAGCAACGCCGGCAATTCTTCATTTTTTCTGCCATTCTATGCCTTAAAAAATCATTTTCCCCATATGTTAATCAGCAAAGTCATACAGTTGCTGAATGTGAATATGATACAAAACATCAGCTTAACCTTACGCTGTCATAAAAAATAAATAAAAAATAAAAAGCTAAACATGTAGAATAATAATTACTGTAAATTATAATTTGTAAATATCTTGTACATGCCTGTATTGTGAAAATAAAAACAGATTTCATAAATAAAAAAATTAAGCAGAAAAATGACAAGCCAAGGGAACCCACAGCAAGTGAAGACTCCAAAGCGAAACTATCTTATGTGACGTTTTGTATGTAAACAGTGAAAACTGGGAATCACCTTAATTCTTACACTGAGTGTTTCTCCTTAGGTTTCTTAAATTTCCTCACTTAAAGATCAAAAAAATCCCAATTTCCAATGAACAAAAGACCTAAAAGAACTACGATAAAACAAGAACACAAAATCTTTTTTTCCATGGCGTAAGAGCCTCCCCTTAAATCCGGGGACTCTTATTTGAAACTCCCTTTGTCAACGTGTCAATCAATCCACGTACAACGTAACTTACGGTGAATTAAATTCCCGATTTGCTCTTCAAATATTTTTTTTCTTCTTCATAAAAATGAGAAGAATTAATAATCCTGAATATGAAATGGCAATAATTGATCATCGCAGTAATGCACACAATTTAAGCAGCTGTGAAATTAAAGCCTGAAAAACAAATCTCAGGCCTGAACGGGATTCGAACCCATGACCTCTGCGATACTGGAGCAGTGCTCTACCAACTGAGCTATCAAGCCAACTGGGAGCTTGTCATATTGTGAGTTCGTAACATACCCGTAGATGAAGACGAATGATACAAATGAATATATGAAAGACCATATATTTGAACTGCGGATTAATATGAAATGACAATAATTGATCATCGCAGTTATGCACACAATTTAAGCAGCTGTGAAATTAAAGCCTGAAAAAAAAATCTCAGGCCTGAATGGGATTTGAACCCATGACCTCGGCGATACCGGAGTAGTGCTCTACCAACTGAGCTATCAAGCCAACTGGGAGCTTGTCATATTGTGAGTTCGTAATATACCAGTAGATGAAGACGAATGATACAAATAAATATATGAAAGACCATATATTTGAACTGCGGATTAATATGAAATGACAATAATTGATCATCGAATATGGAGTTTTGACTTTAATAGGAAACTTATATCCTGTATCACTTTGGAAAAATTAGGTATGCAAAAAGCAACGATTTTCGCGCCACCGGCTGGGTGCCTGTTGATTAGACTGACATACCTAGGTGGGCAGGTCGAAATTTTAGGCTTTTTGCATGCTTAATTTCACAGAATTAGAATGATAAAACAAAAATGATCAATACAAGATACTGTTATCCTATTAAATGGAAGAGTCCATGCAAAAGTTTAGCTCATAAGAGCTGTTTAAAATTTTATGACCTTGAGATGATCACCAAACAATATTCCACCCTTCAACTAATTTCTTACCTGAGATGGACTCTTTAGTAACTATTGCTGGACCCATTGGACAAAATGAGTCAAATGTCTTCCCTATCAGCCACTGTCCGCCATTTTTCTTTAGCTGCCAATCACGTGCACTGACGTCATGCACAACAGTGTAACCTGCGACATAGTCCATGGCTTCACTTTCCTTTCAATGATAAAGTATTCATAATCACAGAAAAGACCAGTGCATGTACGAAAAACTTATTGACTGCTAAAGTGTTAAAATTGAAATCACCTAAAACTTCATTTCAGTAATATAATAAGTTATCAAAGTGGTTCTCACTTCAGAGGCGATACTTCTAAAGGATGGCTTTGGTTTTTTGGTTTTGCACTGCTTCGATAGGTGATTGGCTAACGAATCTACCACCCTTTTACCAACCAATCAGAAGTGAAAGTAAAACCAATCACGGAGAGGTCTTGCAAACGTATAGTTGTTAATGCATTCTGATTGGTTAATTTGGCTGGTCGCATCTGTTGTGATCAGTTAGCGTAATAGCCCTGGATTTGGTTATATGACATTTTTGATTGACTATGGAAAGTGATTTTTTTTTAGCAAGGAGTGTCGCTTACACATGTTTTCCAACACTTTGTGCTGACAACATGTATTTGCTTTGGGTTCTAATTGGTTCATTAAACAATGTGCATATGTTAACACTGATCAAAGCAATTACTTTCATTTAATTTCAAAGCAATGAATTAAAAAATGCTTTAACAAATTTTTGTGATGATTTTTGATACAAACCTTTATCTTCTTTCCACCTTTTCCAATTACAAATGCCAGTTCCACCTCAAAGTCCAGTTCCTGCAAAAAAAAATTGTTTTATGCTAAATCCAAGTTACATCAACAGTCCTGGTCTATTAAAATTGGCTTTCTTAAGGAATCTAGGATGCCAACAGCAACAAAAACAGCCCCTTTTAATGAATATTTTCCAAGCAACCCTAACACACAATACACCTTATTTATTCGAATAGGTGCCAAAACTTGAACAAGCAACTGCAATTAATAAGATCCTAGCCCCACCCCAACCCTCACCCCAAAAAATCCTGAAGTGCACAAGAGGAGTATAAATTTTATCCTTTCTTTACTGCCTTACAATCTCTCAATTCATTGTTTAACAGTCTATGAGAATGTGGAGATTTTCCTGTTTAGAATGCAATGTTCACGTGGTTCCCAAAGTTCTTTCAGCTCCAAAAGAAATAATGATAATAATAATAATAATTAATAATGGTAATAATAATAATAATAATAATAATAATTAATAATAATAATAATAATAAATTTACCAAGCATCCTGCCTGAAATAAGCACGCAACTCACATAAGCGCCCAGTCTCAAGGTCCAAAACTTTAATAACTCTCCACGGCACTTATTCGAATGAACACAGTAGAGACACAGACAGATGATCAAATTAGCTCAAAACACACACAGTCAACTCTCTAAAAGACCACCCTATGAAGCAACCACTTCAGTTTCAAATTTCTTTTTAAAGTGACCACAACCTCTTTTGAGGCCTAAAATTTGACAAATCCTTTTGTTTTATCTTTCTGGTTAGCAACCACCTGAAATCCTTGCATTACTCAAATGTCAAAAAGTCCATTTTTTTAAGATAGCACTGACAGATATTTTACACAACTGAAAGAACACTGCTTAAGACTATGGTCACCTGGCACTAAAATTGAACAGTTGCAATGTATGATAAGAATTCCTATTCCACATATATTACAGCAGTGCCTCCAATCTTCCTCCACTCAGAGGAGCTTATATATTTGCTTTATTTTAATTCATAAGGTAAATAGTAATAATCAGTGACTCTGGCTCATTTTCTTGACTTTTCTATTAAGTAATCACTTTTTCTTGCATCAAAGGTTGCTGCGTAAGAGAGAGTTGACTGTACTAAAAATTCTGGTTTATATCACACAAAAGGTATTACAAGCAAACTATGTAAATTAACATGATGCAAACCTCTGTTTCTTCTGGATAAATAATTGCTTCACCAGGATCAGTTATTGAGTTATTAAATTTGCTGAAAATGATTGGCTCTTTAGGAATTGGCACATTTTGCTCCAGACAATGATCAACGTAATTCATTCCAATAGCTATCAGCTTCTCAGGGTTGTGAATCGGAGCCTTCAGCTTAATATCAGACCTTTTCAACACATGCTGGCCGCTGTCTACAACCCTGAAAAATCAGACAGTCAAACCAAAATTACTGTTTAGATTTATTTCAGAATTTAAATATATCCCTTCAAATTGTTCCTATTTTAAAATGTTACATCAATACATGAAGTTTTCCGATTCATACATAATAGTACATTACTATCTTTTATTATTATTATTATCATCCTCATTATTATTATCATTATTATTATTATTATTATTATTATTATCATTATTGCTATAATTACAAAACATTGCAGCAGCAGTTGCTTCATAGCTAACCCTTGAACTTCCGAGATTCCATGTGGTACCACTGATGCTGTAATTGTTCTGTTTTAATAAAACAATAAGTAGCTAGGAAAGAGGGTATGTATAACTCTTGTAACACACCCTTGCTCAACAAACTAGATATAACTTATTAAATTAATAATCAAGAAGAAAGAATTCAGGAAAAATGTGAGCTGATTAATTCACTAATTACTATTGACAATCAAAATGGTTCCATATTTGCAAAGTGCTACAGTTATGCTCCATACTAATTTATATCAAAAACATTAATGACAATTATACCCAGTTTTGAGTGGTAGTGCCTGACGTGGAGAGGAGGCACCCACCCACACCCCCTGGGTTAGAATCTGAAGCATTTTTCTTACTACAGAAACAATCTCACAGTGCAAGTGGGTAGAAACTTGCCAGTAATCTGTTGTTCAGTGTCAAAAACAGACATTCAAAATTTGTATGAAAATTAATTTGGGCAGCTTTGGTTCAAGTAGTTGCAGTGTAAGACAGCTAGGGGAACCAAACTATTGCTAACTTCATTTGTTATACTTTACACTTAGCCTGTTGAGTCACTCTACCTGAGGTCAGTTCATGGTAGTTTCATATACATTCTTGGCAGGAAACTAGGAACCTAGATCATTACTTAACTTGTTACTGCAAACAGTTCTATTCTTAATTAACCCTTCAATTACAGCTCCAATCTCAAGGTACAAATTTCTTTTACTGGTCCCCATAAATTTCATACAGCACCAACAAAAAGAAGGTATGACATTCCATCACTCTTTAACATTCTTATTACCAGTTTTCATTACAGTGTATTGATATCAGTGGCAGAAATTGGATGCTGATCACCACTAAAACTTACACGTTACATGATCCATAATATATTTAAGATTCTGCCACCACCACAAATCTGCAACCCTTCCCACTACAATAACTGTTTTGGCTAACTTTCCTTATACCTCTGCAGCTAATTTTGCATTCTCTAGCTGAAAAATTATTGCTGATTAGCTTTTCATGTAAGACCATATTTCATTCTGCATGCAGAACTGAGTATAGGGTTATATGGAAGCAATAAACCACAGTTTCTGTGGGTTTACCAGCATAATAAACCATGCAGGATGTTGGGAGAATATGAAAAGAACTTGTACATCACGAGCTGCAGGCCAGTGATTTACAAGCCCTTCAAGTGTTCTCCCGACATCCCAAGTGGTTTATTACATTGATAAACCCATAGAAACTGTGTTTTATTGCTTTTACAAACTAACTTTTACTAAAAACAGGAAGTGTTTATCTTTTCTATGGGTTTACTGGCATAAGAACCCTTAGGTTTCTTATCAATCAGTACGCACGTCGTATCTGAGTTATTTTATAAATAGAAATTTAGTGCAATGTAACATAAATCCCCCATTAAGCCACCAGGCAGCTTACTTAATCAAGGTACCTTAAGGAAGGGGGGGGGTGGCTTATTGATTTAGTTTGATACAACATTATGGGAACTTTCTTAAAATTTGCAATCTGAGGTTTCAAGAGTTTCCTCACCCTCGTTTTTGCTCTACAAGAATCCTCAAGTTACAAACAACCCAACAAACCTACAGCAGAGCAGACTGGCAGTCTTACAACTTATGATTTCATGTTCATCATTCCCAGAGTCAATGAGTGATAATATGAACTGCTTAGACATTAATACAAATCATAGTAATAAAATTCATTGGTGGCTTGAGCAAGATACTTTTCTTCCTTTAGTGGAGAAAGGTGGCCCAAAGGATGGGGGAGCGGCTTATTTGATGGGGGGGGGGGGGGGGGTGGAAGAGTGGCTAAATTCTGCGTAGGTACTCCAAGTATTGCAGTATTAATTGAATCAAATAAATTCAAGATTAGAACAGATTAAGCACCAGACAAGATCTCTTCACATTGCTAAAGGACTTACTAAGGAAGTGAGACTAAGTTGAACGTACCCTTTCGCTTTTTCGATCATGTGTTCACCTCCTTCAAGAAAGGACTTCATGTCTGACGGAATGGAAGGTTCGCCCGCCGTGATATCAACAATATCTCCACCACCTTGTTTTTCTACTCCAACTCGCCGTCTTCCACCTTCGAAGAACTGAACTAGTCGCATAGTATGCTTTGAACGAGTTAAACGAGAGAAATTGGTGGACAGTGCGACATCAAACGGGGCTAATTTAACCAGACCTTTCAACATGTCACGGGAGATGCGACACTAAGACCCAGACTCCTATCCAAAAACAATGATCCCAGGGCCACAAGGAGCCCAACAAAATTGTGTGTCCCCTTGAGAGGGGGTAAATTGGGGTATATAAATCCGCAGATCCGCTCCGTAGATCCGTTAGAAAATTGTTAAGTCCGAACCGTTTGCTACTTGACACGTGGATTTGTGAAAAAATACGGTGGCCCACAGGGGACATGCCGCAAATAAAAAAGTTGCTGCAATTTTAAAAAAGTTGCTGCAATTTTAAAAACGTTGCTGCAATTTTAAAAAAGTTGCTGCAATTTTAATAAACTGGTTGCTGCAATTTTACAAGAGTTCCCAGAGCCCGCGTTACCCTTGTCCAGCGGAACGGGAACGCAGGCTCTGCGAACGAGACTGGGGTCTGGACCGATCCATGCGAGGGAAGCCAATTTGTTTGCCTTTCAGCGTGAAGATGTTCTGCTCTTCTTTTGGTGAAAACTGTGCGCCGGAGGCAAAATTTTGCCACAAATGTGGCGGGAGGCTGCAACAGGATGTCGTTGAGGGTGTATGTGGTGTTGATGAGCTAATTAAGGAGTACTTTCATCGTGGGTATGCCTACCAAGCAATCGTGGATTTGTTGGAGAAACAAGATGGCGTACGAATTGTAGGAAATAGCAAGGAGTGACAGGCTTGCACGACTTCTAACAATGGAAACTTTTGTACCATGTAATATGTGACCCCTTTAGAGTTTTGCTCTTATGAGTATGTCTCTTAGGGATTTTCCTCTTTCATACGATATTAGTGGTGGCTTTTTGAAAATTTGCCTTAGGAAGGCTGATTTTGTATCAAGTGCCATTTCTCCATTAAAACATTTTTGAGGTTGGGCACTGATGGTTGATATTGTGTTACAAAAGGCAGGAGTTCTTTCTGGCTTTCATTTTTAACTCGTGGATACGCGAAGCGTATTTGCGAGTTTTTGTGGGGACTCCGATATGCAAATTGTCACTCACTCACTCACTCATTCGCTCACTCACTCACTCACTCACTCCAGTGTAGACATCTTCGTAATTAGTCGGATAGAACTCGGGGGCACCGATATGAAGACGACAATTGTCGTGACCGAAGTCACGGAAGTCTGTTGATGAAAGTTCACGCTGAAAGTGTATCGTACCGTTGCCAGAGTTTGTAATGATTTTGTAGCTTAAGAGGACGATTAGCGAGGCCCTGTTAGGGGTAAATTTCGAAAAGCGACATGGCCTTGAAACGGCGACATAAAGGACCTGAAATGGCGACGAACGACGAGTCGCTCACGGGAAATTACGACAGCGACCTTCGACCTTCCGAAATTGCGACGTGAAAAGGTTTGAAACTCAGACGCGCGACATAAAGAACCTCACTAACAGGGCCTCATTAGCGGTCTTACTAAAATCAAAAGGAGTTTAAATGTTTCCAGTTAGGACAATAACCAACTTGGAGACTGAATTTCATGAGCCTTTTACTCGGCCAGGCGCTAAACGTGAACAGATGATAACTATTCGCTTTTCCGACATCGACCGCCATCGACCGCCCCCAAGATTACAAGCAGTATATGAATTTCAGTTGGCTCGAAAGTGATCTGAAGATGAGAAAATCTCTTGCTTATGTAGTAAGCTTTGATGAGAACTCATAGAGCGAAATTAGCACTTGAATGAGAACTTATATGAGCGAAATGAGTACTCGTTATTGAACGAAACTACTACTGAAAACAGAATAAATTGACGAATCCATGATGTGAAACCGAAGAACTTCTGTGGCCAACCTGGATAAGAAACATCGCATGGAGGACGTTTCTACTGATTTAAGTGTTAGTACGAACAGGAATGGAGTTGGAGAAGTATTGGGACGGTCAAGAAGTATGTCAACGCTTACCATTTAATATGGAGGCGCATGCCATGGCGGAGAACCATGAAGATTACAATTAGTCATTAAAGGGTTCGAAAAGAGTAAGTCATGTAGAAAATGTATTAAGCGTTATATTATATACAATACACCACAAGCCGTTACAATGAAAAGTTTTCTGTCTATTGATTTCCGAATTTACCTTGAAGTGAACTAGATTGTGTTGAAGTAGACATGTTGGAAAAATAGGCTTACCTGTTTTGCTTACTGTTGTGTGACTCATCATATTTACATTGTAAAACAAGAAGTTATAAGGATAAAAACAAAGATGTATTGCTGTATTAATGATGGCAAGTGTGATTTTTTTTAAGTGCAACCCTGAATATATATACCACTGATAACCTAAAATGAGATGGTAATGTAAATAAACTAATTCAGCTTGATAAAGGATTGAGAGTCTTAAGGATTTTAAGATCATCACTAACATACTTTGCAAAAATGCAAGAAAGACTTGTTTGGTATGATTCGTCAGCTGGGCTATCCTACATGGTTTTGTTCATTATCAGCTGCAGAATCAAGGTGGATATTTCTGTTGAATACATTGAATAGACTTGTAGACAACAAAAACTATAATGATGATAAAATTGACAATGTCATGGCAACAAAATTCAGACCTTATTCAGAAGGACCCTGTTACATGTGTTAGAAACTTTGAACTCACAGACAGTGAGCAGCAGGATACCAGAACTACATTTGGTTTCGGTGCCATTTAATCCTGTACCCTTATGTTAAGTTATCAAATTTGTTAACAACTGTATGCTTGCCACCTGCCTTATAACTGATGCCTAGTGTAGTCAAATGATTGGCGTCATGTACTCACTGTATGTTTATTTCAGAAAGCTACTCAGCTCCCTGGTCACTTTTATGTTGTGATTATAGATTATTAAAATTATCTTCAAGTTTATTCAATCACAACTCTGAAAAACCACCTCGTTAATTTTTAAATTATTTCTTTTTTCTCTGTTTTGTAAACATATCCACGAGTTCACCATAGTCCTACTTTGATTCTGTCTTAGCGCCGATTCCCTTTCTGTGAATTTGACATCTGAAAGGAGTGTCTCGATCAGATGTTTTGGATAACCTCTAGCAAGGAGACGTGATTTGAATTTGTAAATGTTCTCTTCAAATGTTGTTCTTGAAGAGTTAGTTCGTAAAAGTCTTAGAGCTTCGCCCTTCACGAATCCCTTTTTGACACCCGATGGGTGGCTAGAGGAAAAATGAGTGTATTGAAAGGTTTCAGTTGGCTTAAAATGTGTTTTTATATCCAGGATGGTATGGTCTCGGAAACGTTTGCCTTTGTATAAAACTGTATCCAGAAATGTAATCTCAGTATTTGAAATTTCAGCTGTAAATTTGATTGTAGGGTGGTGTGAAGCAACAGACACACTTAAACAATAAGACCTGTAAGAAGTCGTTACGTTACAATGCGCGTGCGAATATCCCGCCGGATGAACAGTTCAAAAAAGACATTCAGAAGGTCAAACAAAAAGGAGAACATGGCTTCTTTTCAGCACTAACTAGGTTTAATTACCGCCGCCTGCAGAAACAAAAGATTCAGTTTCCGCAAAGAAAAAGGAAAAACTCTACGAAGAGGCACTCCAGAGAGAGGCTTAAACAACAAATCCAAACCTAAACCGCTACCGGCGGACATCAGTGTAACACAATATCAACCATCAGTGCCCAACCTCAAAAATGTTTTAATGGAGAAATGGCACTTGATACAAAATCAGCCTTCTCTAAGGCAAATTTTCAAAAAGCCACCACTAATATCGTATAAAAGAGGAAAATCCCTAAAAGACATACTCGTAAGAGCAAAAGGAATGATTTCCGCACAGGTCCCTACTTCATTATGCATGCTAAAGCTGTCTTGTCTGGTGTAATACACGTGCAAATGTTTCTTGTGTTCGAAGAACGAAATAGAATAGTTACAGAATGCATAATGAAGTAGGGACCTGTGCGGAAATCTTGCCGAGCAAAACTCTAAAGGGGTCACATATTACATGGTACAAAAGTTTCCATTGTTAGAAGTCGTGCAGGCCTGTCACTCCTTGCTATTTCCTGCAATTCGTACGCCATCTTGTTTCTCCAACAAATCCACGATTGCTTGGTAGGCATACCCACGATGAAAGTACTCCTTAATTAGCTCATCAACACCACATACACCCTCAACGACATCCTGTTGCAGCCTCCCGCCACATTTGTGGCAAAATTTTGCCTCCGGCGCACAGTTTTCACCAAAAGAAGAGCAGAACATCTTCACGTTGAAAGGCAAACAAATTGGCTTCCCTCGCATGGATCGGCCCAGACCCCAGTCTCGTTCGCAGAGCCTGCGTTCCCGGTAGGTACGTGGTGTAAGCATCGTGTATGGCTATGGAGAGCAATGTATGCCATATATTCACTAACGGGGAACCACTATATACGGAAGCCTGTAAGGGACATTCGAGATGCGAGTTGGTAGGAGAAGAAAAAAAATTTTGGAGGTAAATGCGACATAAAAATGCGACATGCGAGATAAAAAATGCGACATGCGAGATAAAAAATGCGACATGCGAGATAAAAATGCGAGATGCGAGATAAAAAATGCGAGATGCGAGATAAAAATGCGACATGCGAGATAAAAAATGCGACATGCGAGATAAAAAATGCGAGATAAAAATGCGAGATGCGAGATAAAAAATGCGAGATAAAAATGCGAGATGCGAAATAGGGCCTTCGCTTCAAACTGGCAGATGGAGAAGCGGCTGCTGATAATATTGGCTTATAAAGCTACGTGGCTTCTTATTTTCCTCTGTGTTTTGCGTCGGTTATGGTTATGGAAAATGGAGTTGCCTGTACTTATTGGTATTTTTGTTGCATGTCTTTCACACTTGACGAACTGTGTAAATGCTGTTCTTCCCAGCTACATACCAGCACTATCCCTAAATGCCCAGCAAGATCGTATCCTCTTGATTGTATTCGATGATATAGAAGTTCGATTACGTAGTGAGAAAGACATGCAACAAGAATACCAATAAGTACAGGCAACTTTATTTTCCATAACCATAACAGACACAAAACACAGAGGAAAATAAGCAGCCGCGTAGTAGCTCATAAGTCAATATTATCACCAGCCGCTTCTCAGTCTGCCATTTTGAAGGCGAAGAAGGCCCTATGAACAAGTCCTATCTCGCATCTCGCATTTTTATCTCGCATTTTTTTTCTCGCATCTCGCATTTTTATCTCGCATGTCGCATTTTTTTATCTCGCATCTCGCATTTTTTATCTCGCATGTCGCATTTTTTATCTCGCATGTCGCATTTTTTATCTCGCATGTCGCATTTTTATGTCGCATTTACCTCCAAAAATTTTTTTCTTCTCCTACTAACTCGCATCTCGAATGTCCCTTACAGGCTTCCGTAACTATATGATGCTTACACCACGCACCTACCGCGTTTCCTTCCGCTGGACAAGGGTAACGCGGGCTCTGGGAACTCTTGTAAAATTGCAGCAACCAGTTTATTAAAATTGCAGCAACTTTTTTAAAATTGCAGCAACCAGTTTTTTAAAATTGCAGCAACTTTTTTAAAATTGCAGCAACGTTTTTAAAATTGCAGCAACGTTTTTAAAATTGCAGCAACTTTTTTAAAATTGCAGCAACGTTTTTAAAATTGCAGCAACTTTTTTATTTGCGGCATGTCCCCTGTGGGCCACCGTAAAAAAACGTACATTGAGCTTTTGTGTGTTAGCGAAACAGGGTTTAAAGAAATCGTTATCGCGCTTTTTATGGGATCTTTAACTAAAAGAGAACTAAAAGATCTACCTTTACTTGGCAGCGAAATTTTTTTTTTTTGGATGAAATCGTCGCCTTTGGCCCCTTCATTGTAAAAGAATGTAACGCATTCTATTGTCGACAGTTACATTACTGATCATTACCAATTGAACATGAGCAGATCACTGAGTGAAACTGGCTTACCGTCTAACAGCATATATATGGTTGGCATGTACCACGCGGTTCATTCAAAGATCTGCAATAAGTGCTTTCTAAACGTACTTACAGTAGTCAAAGATTAAATTCAGAGGTAATCCTTCAGATCACCTGCAAGTTAAACTCGGTGAAAAACTGAACGAGAACAGCGCTAAAGAAGTTAAAGAAGACGTATGACCCAGTATAAAGAGCGCGAATACTCCGGAAACGTAACAAGAGACCCTAAAATCTGGAACGGCGGAATGCCGGAACCACGGAAAATCACCCCAAATCCTAAAAGACGGAGCCGCTGTAAACCATCCCAAATCGTAAAAAACGGAGCAATAAATATTAGTAAACAAGACGATCTATAAGATCGTAAGTCGGGCAACAGGTAGACGTGCTGTTATGAGTGTTGACCACCTTATGGTGCGGAGTGGTCCAAAAAAGAAATGCTAAGGGTGCCAAGGTCCTGGTTTCCAACGTGGCATCTTTGTTGTCGTTTCCTTGAGTTTCATCGCGAGGCACCTTGTCTTTATCAGCAAATGCTCTTCTGTCACTCTGTCCACATTTTCTGTTCACTGGTAACTCGTTTCATTTCTGGTTTGATTCTAGTGAGACATTCGCTAAATCATTTTATTCTTTTGCTATATTCAGTTCGCGGAACGACCCGTTTCGAAATATACGCTCATTACACACGCCATCTTTTAGAGTGTGTCTACCGCGAACGGTGTGTGGGTCTGTATGTTTGAGCGTAGAAAAGATGACACCATTTGTTTTCGACATGTTCGCCATCGACTTTGACATCGTAGAAAGAAGATTGCGCCCGTATTACGTATCTGCGGTATTCCCCATTGCACGTGACTGCGATTTGCGATGAAACTCGAGTGTAAACCTATAGTCGGTTGCCCGACTAATAAATGAAATAAATGAAATATAAATACAATAAGTAATGAGATACGTACCTTCCTATCGGTGTACGTGTCACGAAACTATCGCGACAAAAGATAAAGACACAAAAACAGGTTTATGTTCGGTGTAAAACACACCAGTGACGTAACAAAAGATTTCAAAGAAAATCCAAACAATGAAGACCACGACAACAATGGCCTAAAACAAAGAAAATCTTCACATCGTTCTACACCGAACATAAACCCAAAAACATGTTATGGAAAGAGAGCTTGCGCAGCCACATGCAGATTAAATTTGCAGCAGAAAATCGCCCCAAACCCTAAAACACGGAACTATAAATAAATAAAAGTAAATAAATAAGTATAAATACCAGATTTGGGAAAAAAAGTGGGCATTGCGCCATATTTGTAAGGTTTTGTTACAGAGCCTTAAAACGTGCTGACGGGCCCGCGCGACTCCTGCTGTTTCCAAATGATCGTGTGTCTTCAGAGTTAAGCTCTGACCAGGATATCTTTTAGGGAGTTTCCTTTGCAACATAATAATAGGGGAGGTTCCTGAAGACCTAACCTCATTGGCCTTCTGCCATGACTAGGAAAAGGAGATGACGGTTACCCGAATTTTACTCTCAGTACTTCAATGGCCTCCCATATTGTACGACTGACCCCCTGTTTGGAATGTCAGAGCAGGGCACATTTTTGTTTCAAAAGGGGCTCAGAGTTGTGCGTGAATCCACCAAGTGCTCTTGATAACCTGATTAGCTGCTACAACACCACCCTTTCTGATACTCTGGATCGTCACGCCCCTTTGAAAACCAGGATTGTGTCTGTTAGACCACTCCACGTTTACCATGGTTTAATGTGGATATCCGTGAGGCAAAAAGAAGCAAGGCGCAAGGCGGAGAAACGACGGCGGAAAACGAATTCTCTTGATGATTTTGATCACAATAAGACGTGCAGTAAACGTGTCACATATTTGCTTAATAGCGCCCGGACTGCCTTTTGTAGGGAATTTTTTGAAGACAACAGTACTGACCAGAGAAAACTCTTTAGAGCCACCAGGAGATTGTTAAAACACGACACTGGCAGTTCTCTTTCTTCGCATGATGATAAATTCCAGCTTGCAAATGATATGAGTGAAAGTCAAGTAGAGGCACTTTCGCAAATGCAGCGGTGCATCGAGGACCTTCGCCAATGGATGTTAATGGATCGCCTCAAGTTTAATGATTAGAAGACCGAGTTTTTACTGGTCGTTACGAGACAGCAGTTAGCTAAGCTATGTGTTGAGCCTGTAACTGTCGGTGATCTTCTCATTGCTCCCTGCCAAGAAGCCAAGAACTTGGGCTGTGGGGGTTTAACCAGCACCTCAGTATGGTCACTAATATTAATAAAATTTGTAGCGCATCTTACTTATATTTGCATAATATCACGCGAATAAGGAAATTTCTGTCAGTTGAGTCTACTAAGTTGCTTGTGTATGCGTTGGTGACGAGTTCAATTGACTATTGTAATAGTCTGTTGGTATAGTTTCCCTCAAACTCAACTGTCCAAGTTACAACGTGTTCAGAATACTGCCGCGCGCCTCATTAGTAATATATCGCGCTTTGATCATATCTCACCAGTGCTTTTTTTAAAAACTTCATTGGCTGCCTGTGCATTATAGAATTATATTCAAAGTTTTGGTGATTACCTATAAGGCAATTAATGGTATGGCTCCAAAATATATCAGCGACCTTACAACTATCGAAGAAGAATCTATCTATACTCTAAGGTCCAGTAATGAGCTAGTGTTAACTCATTCTAGAGTTCGCACAAAGACAACACTAGGGGATCGAGCCTTCTGTGCGGCTGCCCCGGAATTATGGAACTCGCTTCCTCAGTCACTATGGAAAATAACATCAGTGGACTCCTTTAGGCGCAGTTAAAGACTTTATTATATAGACAAACCTGTAAGGACTTATATAGACAAACCATGCACCTAGAGCGTCAGTCACTCAAGTCAATCATTCTGTTCATACACTGAGCACCTTATTATTATTATTATTATTATTATTATTATTATTATTATTATTATTATTATTATTATTGTCTCTATTATCACAGTCTTTGCTGGTGTTCTTTTTGTGCATCAGCCGGGCACAAACCATGCACCTAGAGCGTCAGTCACTCAAGTCAATCATTCTGTTCATACACTGAGCACCTTATTATTATTATTATTATTATTATTATTATTATTATGATTGTCTCTATTATCACAGTCTTTGCTGGTGTTCTTTTTGTGCATCAGCCGGGTGCAAGCCATGCACCTAGAGCGTCAGTTACTCAAGTCAATCATTCTGTTCATACACTGAGCACCTTATTATTATTATTATTATTATTATTATCATTATTATTATTATTATTATTATTGTCTCTATTATCACAGTCTTTGCTGGTGTTCTTTTTGTGCATCAGCCGGGTGCAAGCCATGCTCCTAGAGCGTCAGTCACTCAAGTCAATCATTCTGTTCATACACTGAGCACCTTTTTAAGGATTCGTGCAGATCCCAGCATGCAGATCTTTTGAATCTCTGTCATGGTAGCTCTCTCTGATATTTTCTTGATGTTTTCTACCATACCCTTCTTCACTGTACCAAGCGCACCAACAACCACAAGGATCGCTACGGTTTTCATATGCCACATTCTCTGTATTTCTAGTTCTAGGTCTTCGTACTTGCATTTTTTTTTCAGTTTCCTTCAGTGCGATGTTTCTATCTGATGGAACATTCATATCAATCAGTTTGCAGGTGGAATTCACTGAATCTTTAACGATGATATCTGGTCTGTTCGCTGTTATAGCTCTATCAGTATCGACTGGAATGTCCCACATGATGGTGATGTTGTTATCTTTATTATTATTATTATTATTATTATTATTATTATTGTTTGACCCATAACTTCACTCAACTCCAAGAAAAGGTCAAAACTATGATTTGAGGATTGGCGCAGGAACGGGAACAAAAGCAAAATTGATAGATTATAGGTTTTCATTGTATCTACACTAAAGGTATACAACACATTTAGCTTAGAATGTCTGAGCGCATGACTACTAAATGCAAGTTTAGTTTCGCCATAAAAGGGGGCCCGTAAGGCGGGGGGGGGGGGGTCTTTCACAAGATTCACAGCTACTAAATATGGCAAATAACGAATCACGGAAATTAATATTCTCATTTCACTCTTCACGGTAATTAACATGAAACTGAAAAAGATTGTGCGGTTTAGAAAACCATACTGTGGAGCTAGTTTCTAAAGAAACTGGTGCTACGTCGGTCGGGAATTGAAACATAAACAAGTTGATAAGGCAAGTTGACCAACTTTGTCGACTTGTTTATCCCAATTTCTTGTGCTTTAAATGTAAATACGATGCATTCATTATGGATACTACCCAACAGAGTTTTGATGTAACTTGAACAGGCCACGTTGAGGACATCCGGTTAGCCTCGCTTTGCTTTGTAGATCTCGCGGATTTTCGGCGAGTAATTCTTAAAGGAAAAAATTATTTAATCTTGTGAGTTATCACGGATAACGGAAAAAAATTTCTTTGTTTCATCTATGTATTACGACTGGCATATTGTTCACAGTTCATGGCTTTAACTTTTTACAATCACAAGTAATGCTGATCACGCTTCACGGGAAACCCACTTACGGCCCCTCATAAAAGAACATGTCTCTACAAATATGAATGACTGAAAAGATTACATGCTGTAGCTCAACACTTTGATTTAAAATTGTACAGCAATGGAGAACACAATTTCAATTTTAGGACTCATTCTAAGTCGCATGTCTCTACAAATATGAATGACTGAAAAGATTACATGCTGTAGCTCAACACTTTGATTAAAATGGTACAGCAATGGAGAACACAATTTCAATTTTAGGACTCATTCTAAGTCGCATGTCTCTACAAATATGAATGACTGAAAAGATTACATGCTGTAGCTCAACACTTTGATTTAAAATGGTACAGCAATGGAGAACACAATTTCAATTTTAGGACTCATTCTAAGTCGCATTTCGGGTCGCGTTCTGCACAATTTATATTTTAATACTTATAAATTTGTTCCAAAAGCAGGTTTCACACGACCTGAATTTTCAACTTCGACACTAAAATGCGACCCATAAAACTGGTAAAATCAAGCACCTTGTCTCTTGTCAACTGAGTCAAAAAACTACACTAGAACCGAGGGCTGTCAAAATTTTTCCCTGTTCAAACCACACAAGTTATAAACATAATTGAAGATTTTACCCTGCAACATTAAACGCAATTTAAATTACGATGTAGCTTGAAAAGATACTACGAGTCAAATATTCAGTTTCCGTTCCCAGTGTAAATATTTGGCATATTCCATATACTTAAATTATGTAAAGTTAAACCTGTTTTATGACTCGATGTCATTCAATCACACGCACAAACATCTTGAGAGGTTTATTAAACCCTGTTTGTAGAATTGTGTAAACTTAAATAGTTCGTGAGGTAGTTTATGCCTTGTACGTAAACAAAGTGGCCCACCGTGCGAGCACTGAAGAAGAAATCAAAATCGAGATGCTGTTTTAACATATCAAACGCCGAGAAGAGAGGCGATGCGGAGTAAATTCTAGGTGTCTGATATGTGATAAAACACATCTGAGTTTATTATATAGCTCCTCGAGCAAAATGACTTAGGATGACTTCACGATGCAAAAACGAGCTGTTTCGTCAGTTATCCAGACACGCCACCGTGCTTGATTTCCTTTGTCTTTCTCCTATGCATTATTGATGAGGTTGAGAACTCTAATTCTACAGGAATACAGAAAACCTCGGGAGCATTTCATCGAAGTAAACGTCAATGTATTCAACACAACTTGAAATTGAGTACAACTAATTGTTTAGTTAAAGCGTGTTGAGTTGAACTGGTTTTGTAGGTCCAAACACAGTAGACATTTTAAAATTTCAGTGGTATTCTAAGTGGTAGCAATACGCTTAAAATGATACCACACATGCGAGATATCACTGGCGGAGTAGACCTTTGATTCTTTTCCTGTCGAAAAACTTTCACTCCTTCGCTGCGCCTACCAGTGAAGCAAATTTCATCACTCGAATAGACATTTGTACGTCCGCACCGCCAAGCAATGTCTAGGTAATCAAATGGTTCCCAGTGCAATTTGCAATAAATTGGAACAAGTCAAGTTTTCAAGGACTGGTAAAAATTGCACGAGCCTTAAGGATGAGTGCAATTTGTTGTCATAGAAAAGTTCAAGAGTGCTTATTTACATAAAATTGGACAAGAAACCATTTGATTACTTGTTAATAATGTCCATGCAAAAATTTAATTTCATATTTCTGTTCTCAACGTCAACTTTCTGCACAGTTTGAGATTATTTGACGTGCTCTCAGCCAATCAGCGCGTTGAAATTTTACATGTATATTATTTTCTCCATTATAATATCGCATGCTCGGCAAGACTCGACATCCAGTGTATTACGCATGAGCAAAAATCTCAACCACAGCAAAAAATTCTCATTCATCTCCAGTTTTCTTCTTCTTTTTCTTCTTTTTCTTGGGTTCACCTGCATCTTCACTCGTGCCGACGACTGCTGGTGGATCTTCATCTTCGTCTTCCGCCTTTCTTTTCTCTCCTTTATTCTTCTTCTTTTTCTTCTTCGTCTCTTCGTCATCACCATTTTGAACGGCCGCATCTTCCACTGTCGCTTGCTCGTATTCTTCGGCTTCCATCGTTCCTTTCTTTTCCTTTTTCTTCTTTTTCTTTCTCTTCTTCTTTTCGCTTGACTCGTCGGCTGCATCTGACACCTTTTCCGCGAGTTCGGCAATCGCTTCCTGCATGACCTCGATGTTCTTCTTTGGTGCGTCGCCTGTCTCGTAAAACTTCAGCCTGTCCTCCACTTGGTCATGAAGTTTCTGGCCGAACACACTAGACTGTGCTTCTGCAAACAGAAAAAAATAAACGGTTTTTCAACCTCGCGAAGCGTTTCCATGCGCTTATATACTTTTAATGGCTTGGTATCCAGTCGTTTCGTACCAATGGATCTTTCGTACCAACACGATTCGTACCCAGGCTCAGACGTTTCGCACCCACTTTCGATCAGTTCGTACCCAACCCTCTGGTCGATTCCTACCCAACAAATTATGACACAAAATGTTTAAAACAAACATAAACATTTATTTCATTTATCCTAGTAATCGCAACAAAGCTAATTTCTAGTCACAGAGACATTGAAAAGTTATCTTTTAGTTAATACTCTTGAAAAGACATTTGCATTTACTACTAGGATTTTTATTTATTACTAAGTAGAATAAGTACGTTTAGTGGTATAGGTGCTCCGTGATAACGGGCAAAACATATATTAGAATAGGTCAGCTAGTGCAACCAGGTCACGATTGTTCAAGGGTAAGATAACTTTTCAACGTTAGTATGATTTAGAAATTAGCTTTTTTACCAAGTAGAATAAGTATGTTTAGTCGTAGGCGCTGGGTGGTAGTAGGCAAAATATATTAGGATAGGTCAACTAGGTCACGATTTTTCAATAGTATTAATCAAAGGATGACTTTTCAATGTTTCTGTGGTTAGAAATTAGCTTTGTTGCGATTACTAGCATAAATGAAATAAATTTTTACGTTTGTTTTAAACATTTTGTGCCATAATTTGTTGGGTACGAACCGACCAGAGGGTCGAACGCACGGAGGCGTCTATCAAGCGTACCATAGCTCCACGCGTACTTAGAGAAATCTCTCTTCACGTAATCCAGTATTTCCTCGCGTCTCAATCCTTGACTAACATATTTCCTCAATTCTTCCTTGAGTTTTCTGTCTTCGATCCACGAGTTATCCCGAATGCGAGCGGCCATGTTTCTTTTTTACTATGACCGCATGTGTGTCTGGTCTATGGCAACGATAGGCCATGCATGATTTTCATTTTCATTTTATTTTATTTTTATTTTTTTTAGTTTGAGCAATTTTTAAAAGCAAACCAAAATAAAATAAAAACAAAAAAATAAAAAATAATAATTTTAAAAAATGAAAATGAAAATAAAAAATAAAATAAAATAATAATAAAAGCAAACCAAACTAAAATAAAAACATAAAAAATAAAAAAATAAATAAAAATTTTAAAAATGAAAATAAAAAAAAATAAAAAATAAAATAATAATAATAATTTATTATTTTGATATTTTTTGCCACTTTACATGCTAATTTCACTATGGCAATCTTAGGCCACCATATACGAAGCGTCTGAGCCTGGGTACGAATCGTCTGGGTACAAAAGATCCATGGGTACGAAAGGACTGGTAAGCGATGGCATGCAGTTGAAACCATTTGCAAGTACACTCGAACCACACTACAACGGCTACCTTGGGGACAGAGGAAGGTGGCCGTTATGGGGAGTGCAACACTTTCACTTATTGTGCCATAGAAAAACCTAACATAATCAAGATATCTACAAAGCAGAAACCAAAAGTTCATGTTCAGAAAAGATCGGTCTACGTGACCTCTGGGGTTTTGTATACACTGTTTCACAGTTATTGTTGATTAAGTGGCTGTTATCAACGGGTTATTTTGGCAGTTGAGACCCAATTTAGTGTCCGTTGCCCTTGTGGAGAAGTGGCCGTTGTAGAGAGGTTAAAATAAGAATAAATATATGGACCGTCGACTGGGACAGTAAAAAGTAGCCATTGAGCAGAGGTGGCCTACTGTACTTTAACTTACAAAAAATCCTGTCTGACGAAGATGCACAATGGTTGCCAAAAACTGAATGTGTGAAACTGACCAGAACAACAATTTCAGCCCAGGGAAACCATTCACAAGTAAAAATGGTTACTTCAATGTGGCATATTAATACACAGTAGATGTTACTCATAGAAGATAGAAACCTTATGAAATTTATACGTGGAACAACACTGGTTTTAACACAATAAAATACGATTCCTATCTTTAGGACACAGTGTAATTTTCTTTTTACAATAACAAACAACAAACTGCAAACTGACTGTTTATGTAAAGCACCATGAAACTTCCATAAATGATATCGATGTCTCCATTGGTGAGGATATGAGACTTTGGAGTGGTGTATTTTCTAGAACCGTAAACCACCGTCATTTTACAAATAAAATAACAGACACAGGGCTATGATAATAAACGGACTGATCACTACAAGACAGTTGTCCTAATAGAGCATCAAACTCCAGGGTTCGTGCTGGGATGAGTAAACAGAATTTAAGGACTTTTTAAGGAGTTTTTAAGGACCAAAATACAATTTTTAAGGAGTGTTTTGTTTGTTTCTTTCTTTGAAAAAAAGAAGAAGAAATAACTGCCATTGTTTCTATTTATTATTCATGCACAATATGCTACTGTTGTATAATTGAATATAAATTTAATAATAATGATGAAACAGAAGAAATATTGTGAATAATGTGAACATAACATCAAAACACGACATGGAACTTCCCCCAAAAATGTATAATGTCAATGAAGGTATAAACACCATCTAACATGTGAAATGTTTTCTGCTAAGATTTAATGTTTGAGCTTTGTTGGACAAGAAATAAGGAGTTCTTAAGGAGTTTTTGCTGAATTTTGTAAATTTAAGGAGTTTCTAAGCGCCCTTTAGAACGTAAATCAAATCTAAGGAGTTTTTAAGGAGTTTAAGGAGTAGCACAAACCCTGAAACTCTCTCTCAGCTAATAGAATGACCAATGCAAGAGGACAACTAGGGAGAGGAGCTATGTTGAACAGTGAGTAAAAACTTTACAGAATACTTCATACCTGCAAAGCAGTCAATTCTAGACGCAATGGAGCATTTGTTCGCCAAATATCTGGAGATACGACCCTTGTTCCTTGTACCAGCTCTCCCGATAAAGGATGAGTGAAAAATCAAACCATACTTTGGCGTATTTCCTTTCTTTTTCAGTGCCCTGGAAGGATTGAATGTTAACATGTTATATACATGTATTAGTCTTGAAAGGTTTATGTCAAAACAGTATCAAGCACTATCAGGTTTGCCCATTCCTCACATGCCTTACAGCTGACAAAAATGATTTAAAATCAAGCCATCTTTCACAGTGTTCCCTTTCTTTTTCAGTGCCATACAAGGATGGAAATGTTCATGTTGACTTTGTAAGGCTTCTGTCAGTATTAAGCACAATCCAGTAAGTGCACTACTCACATTTTAACCAACTGCAAACAAATTCAGTTTTGGTAACTTTGCATACAACCTAGCATTACAATTGAAAAAAAAATTGTTTCTGCCTGCAGAACACCAGCCATGAGCAATCAGAAAGTTGTAATCGATACCAAAGTGACTATGCTGTGCAACAACTGAATGGGTTTATATTACGACTACATCCCCATGGTAAACAGTGATTTAGTCTTTAAAAATACGGTTTGTGAACTTGCTACGCTGTAGCAATTATGGCTAATTAATGTAAGGTACCTGAAGAGGGCTTTTTCAGCTCCAAGAATCTGAACTGTTGAGGCAGGGTACTTGGCAAGGTTTGTGAGACTTCCAGCATGGGATATCAAACGAGCACCAACCTAGTTAACATACAAGGAACGCAAGGAATAAAAACAACACTTGTGAAGTAGTTAAAGGGTGGAGGTTTCTTGGGGATTTATCAAGAAGTTGGTTTAGATCAATTCAATAACGTTGATCATTTTCTCAATCCTTGTCATTGATTTTAATTGATATTAGACCATTTCTAGGGGAGAAAGGGTCATTATTAAGCAAACATTAATACATATTTTTACATATTTATATATAAGTTCAGGGCTTTCAATAAGAATTTTAGTAGCAGTAGAATTGTGTAAAGTAAATGGAGAATATTCTGAAAATGCTCCATGTCTGAATTTAAAACAAGCTCAGGCCATCTAAATTTGGCCTGAAAATTCTTTGTAGTAGCTGGAGAATTTTTCGTAGAAGCTGGAGAATTCTCCGATCTCTGATACCGAATGAACGCCCTGTATGTTAATAAGCTTTTCTGCCTTCGTTTCAATATAAAAACCTCTTTTTTTATTTTTTACTGTGCTAAGATGGTTAGAAATGCAAATAACCATACATACAAAAGAATACCAGAATATAAAATTCACAGGGGAATCACAATAAAGGGCTATACCTGTTCTCCTATCAGAGCTGATAGGTTAGGTGCCACCTGGTGCATTTTGGACACAAGGTACTCGTGCAAGCCTCTCCGATAATCAGCAAGGCCAATGACACGAGATGCAAATGTTTGGATATTTATAAGATCAATTGGAGAGATATCCATTCCTGTGTGGGAGATTAAAGATGAGAGAGAAAGAGAGAGAGTTACAAGTACGAACCAAGATAATTATGTAAATACTACAAACCAGTTATTAAATATCAAGCATCATTGTTATATACCTAGACTTTCACTCAACAAAACGAGCACTGTGATTGGTTGATTCTTGCTTGTGTGCCCCCGATCAAGTTTAAATGTATCCCGACCGGGATACAAATACGCAGTTGTTGCCCATGCACCAGTTGTGCCGTCTTTGTTTGTTTGTTTTTGCTATATTTTGTTTAAGGGAAAGTTTAAATATGTAACAAAGCACTTAACATATGCTCCCTCAGGAAACTAGTTAGTTTTGTCTTCCCTTGAGTTCCCTCAACTTCTGGAAACATCGGGACTCTCTGGGAAACAAAACTAACTGTTTCCCTCAGGATCATACATTAAGTTCATACAGTACAATACCATCAAGTCTTTGTATTTATTTAGGGGTATAGTAGAGTCATACCCATTGATGATTTGGATGCCTCAAAAATGGTCTTTGCTTTAGCAGAATCCATGACTATTTCTTCCAATCCCTCTAACCTATCCTCAGTTAACTCCTTTCTTGACTTGATGTACAAGGCTGTTCTTGCATACATGTAATTGTCAGAAACAATTTTCACAAGCTCTGGAAAATGATAGGAATACCATTCCCTGCGAGAAAGGGAAACACAGTATAATAAAGATGATGCTGATGTTCTTGCAAGCCACAGGTAGCCCAAACAGCTGGAGCACTTATACATTATACCTCAAATTGTTCCCAAGGGTGGGGACATGGGGGGACCAAGAGGGATCCTATGGAATCCCTTAGTCTCAATTACCTTCTTAAGGGAAAGAATACGTTTGTAACCCTAACCATTCTCTAACACCCTCACGGCCTAAGATGGGATGCCACAGTACAGTGCAGAGGTAACTTGACACTTGCTTTTCAGACAAGGATCAAGACTTGAGTATCGAAACGTAACAATTAAAGATCGAATGGAGTATCAAGTCTTGCGAGTGCTTCTTTGATGAGCAAATGAGCTTGATGCTTGAATTATTCTTAACGTACATATAGCATGCAGACGTCTATTCTGTGAACTGCTGTTAATTTGTACTAACAAAAACAATCAACAGGATGGTCAGTACAGTTTATGGAAAGCTTTATGTTAAATCTTAACTCTCTTTGGTCACCAAATAAATTAATTTGGAAAGGCACAAATAATTTTGCAATCTACAGTGTACAATCTCTACAATAACAACAACATCCAACAATGACGTCCAACAATGAAACATGGCTTTGTGATCATCAGCACTTTATCCCTCATGTACTCCTAATGAAAGGACAGTCTAGATGTAAATAAAGGCCAAAGGTTAAATGCACTTATATGAAGCAGGTGTTTGCTGTACCCACATCATGGAAGAATGTTAAGTGGGAGAAATGTGTGATTTCAACTGATGAGATATTCTATATTTTTGTATAATCTAAGCGGCTTGCTGAGTGATTCTGTCAAGAATGAAGTGTCAATTTACCTTAGCAGAAAATGACTTATCAAACTAGTTAATAATGACAGTTGTATCACTGTAAAATTAAAGGGAAGCTGATATTTTGAGTGTTTGCCCTTTCTCAGAACTCTGACAAGGGGCTAACCCTTGAAAGATCAGATTCCTTTTAGAATCCATTTTAATCTCACAGTAAGATGATACAACTCTTGTTAGCAATAATTGTTCCTTTACTAAATCACTTTCTGCACTTTAATTTCTCACCAACAAAACACACACTTCATTGAATAATTACCCTTGCACTTTATGGCCAGTATAGCACAACTACAAATGAACCACATCTTCTAATGATAAGAAATTATGCTGAAAACTGCTGATGTGGCTTATCTGAAAAGCCTTTCATGAGTCACCACCAAATACCTGAATTGACAAAAATCTTGTATTTTTAACCTGAGGGTACAGCTTGTCTGCATGTCTTTATGGAACTTAAAATACATGTATGCACGACAAAACAGTGTAATTCCTCTTTTGAAATATGCACGGTTTGCATGAATACATGTCCATTAAGTCAGGCAGCAATAGTATGGAATACATGAAATAATGATAGTACCTGATTCTCATTGAGAATGTGTTGATGTCCTTGTCCAGTTGATCTAACAAACAGATGGACTGAATAATCATATTATCCACACGATGAACATTAAACTTCACTTTTGCCCTGGAGTAACTGTGTCCAAGACCCAACTGTGCCTTAGCTGCCATGGAGCCAGTAAGACCCTTCACCATCTTCTCAAAATGGCATCTTACTCCACGAAGAACCTCTGAGACCAAACCACCAGAATCACAAGAGATATTCACTGCTTCCTGGACAGCGGCACCAAGTTTGGGATCTGCAACACCAAGGAGAACTTTGGTCTTTTTCTTTCCTGTTGGAACACTGGCTTCAAGGAAAGTTTTGAGGTCATCGTGGATAACACCTAAAAGATTAGTGAAAAAATACATGATCAACGTTTGATAACCAAATACATGTAATATTGCTCAACTGCAAGTATGGCTGACTCCATCCCTGCTGTAATTATTCCCCAAAAGCCAGGGGAGCTAGGGAACTCTGGGCTAGTTCACTCTTGGCATGAACTGAGATAAGCTTACTCATAAACAGAAATGAGAATAAGAGCTGCAAACATTATCTGGGTATATATGAGGAAACATACCTCTACAGGTTCATGTAAGTATAGAAAAATGAAACATTTCCCATTTTACGCTTATACTTGCTGTTATTCAACACAAGCTCTGGTTACTTATCTGTCACGAGATTGGACACCTAGCTTTTGCAATCCAGTACATGCAGGGTTCATGGGCCCCTGGCACATGTCACAATTTTTTAGTTTCAGTACACTGATTAAAGAGCACTCAATCACAACACTTGTGTCTTAAATCTGTTACAAGTAAACAATTGTTACAAATCTTATGCTTTTATTGGCTGTCAAATGTGAAACAGTCCTTGGTATCCCAAACAAGTAAAGGCAGGATTTCCGTACCATCCAATAGTTAATTATGCATGTTGCAGCAGTAACCTTGAGATAATAAGGTGATGGACAAAACACTAACTCGCAGGCCATGGACTCCCCCAATGGACTAGCCTAAAATGGACAACACCAAAAAATATGGCGGCAGAAGGCTGTGCGGAACAAAAATAAGCAATGTTCCTGCTGAAAGTATATAACCACAGCTTCTTAACATAGTACTCATCTAAAATGGTATTTTAGGGGTAGTCCATTTGGATAGTCCATGGACTGGGGATCAGTGTTTTATCAATCCCCAAATAATGGAGTTCAAGCAAATGCGATGACAACAGCACCAGGGAAAAAACTCAATTGTTTTCCTCCTGTACTAATGACAGCAGACTTGTTTCATTTTGCTTCCATATTTCTTCAAAACTGTAGTATTTCGAATTTTTCAGGGCAAATTCTGCTGTTGCACTCTTGCATCTCAGAGAAAACTTGAAAAATGATCATTTTGCATTGTTGCCATGCAAACAACAACAAAGAAACCTATCAAACTGTATTTTGCACAGGCAGGTTTATTATGTCATTCACTATTGGCAATTGTTTGGCACAGGCCAAGTTGATGTTGTCATAGTGTTTTACTCAAACTCTCTACTGCACATGAAGACATTACTGCTCTCTTTCACTAGAGCAAAACACAACACTTAAATCATGCAAAATGGAGTATGGAGTTACATACAGAAACCTTAACAAAATCTACACAACAAGGAATATTGACGCAAAACACCAATCCACAAGTTTTGGTAAGAAACCTTATTATATGACTAGCTCCGTGAGCGGGCAAGATGAACCGAATCTCGCACTGTGATTGGCTACCCGAGTGGGCAAGATGGAGCTATCTTGCCCGCTCGGGATAAGGGCTTTGTCCCGCAAGGAAAATTCATCCAATAAATCCTTTATTGACCAAGCCTGTTCGGTCAAGATGGCTGGATATTGGCCTCGTTCTTTTTTTGCGTGTTTATGGACCTCGACTTCGTCTCGGTCCATAAAAACACAAAAAAAAGAACTTAGCCAATATCCAGCCATCTTGACCTCACGCTTGGTCAATAACCCATATGTACTTCTACAGCATGCATAATGAAGTAGGGACCTGTGAGGAAATCTTACCCAAGTTTCGGCTAGATTCCCATAATATCCCATACACAATTATACATGATGTGGCCATTCTGTTACGGGAGCAACTACAGAATACAGGGCCACCCAAGAAGCAGTATTACTAAAGTGGCTCCGCGGCTCCACAGTCGTGTTAGCGTTATAAAGAAGGAGAAATGTAGGTGTCCGAGTGGTCCCACGGCACCGAGGCGTTTATCTGGCGTTACAAACATAAGGGAGAAGACCTATTCAAAGTATTTTTACGGAACGTGAAAGAATTGTACGAAGTGTACTAGGCCATTTTCCAAAGGCGAAGTTGCTGTGAAATATTCATAACTTGTTTTGCCAACTGTGGAGCCGCGGAGCCAAAGTACGGGACTTCACTTCGACTGCGGAGCCGCGGAGCGAAAATACAGAGCTCTGTACTTCTTCAATTTTACTGTGGAACCGCGGAGCCACTACAGCCATCCCTCTTCAAAAGTGGCCCTGTATTCTGCAGTTTAGCCGTACGGGGTTATAACAAAAACGGTCTTCATCTAAAATATTTCACTCAGCCACAGGTTCCTCCATTCGACTTCAAGAGGACAACATACACAAACAATGGAATAGAAAATGCATGATCATAGAACGGCATCGAATTTTTGTTGAACGCACCAGGAAAAACGAAAGAGGTGACAAACCTTCAGAGATGCAATTTATGTTGTCCAACGCGTTCGCTCCTGATCTGAACGGCGAGAAAGCAACCATTTTCACTAGTTTTCCAAATCTGCCAAGATCGGCGACCGATTCCTGGACCTCGGGTAACAGAACGCCAATCTCTTCTTGAGCAACAACTTTGAAGACGGCATAGCCAGAAGCATGCTCATACAACACGTAAAGAACCTAAATAAGAGAAGAACGAGCTTAGATAATACAGAATAACTACCGCACAGTCCAAAGAAAGATTGCAAACTCAAAGTTGTTTTTAGCCTACCATGTTGAATTCGCTCCACCGCGTGGTCTCGAACTCAGGGCCCAGACCTAATTGCACACGTACGTCCGAATTCCGTATAGATCCGCAATGCGAACAAGATGGTAATTAATTCAACAAAATGTACGCAGGTCAATATAATTATCCATAGTTTTCTGAATTACAAGAGCAATTTGTCTCCCAATTTTTGTTACACGACTTTCCCAATGCTTTTATATAGTTGAGGACTCAAAAGCTCCTAACAAAGCGTTCTTCTCAGACGCGTATTCTTCTCTTTATACCTTAACCATCGTTCAAGCAACTTTGCCAACATATTATTTGTCAAAAATTCATTGCATTTTTTCTGCATACCTGATAGGCTCCAAAGAAATAGTGAGTTCAAATGTCCGTATTAAGAATGATAAACTACACTGCCATCTATATTTGCCGCACAAAGATATCGTTTATCCCATATACTCTAATTAGCTAAGGTCTCTAAGTTTTAAGTGCATCGGACCGGTATTCGCAAAGTCGCGAGTTCGAATCCCTTTCCAGCCTGTCCTTTTTTCAGAGTAACTCAAAATTGCTAAAAAAAGTAATATTGCGATAGTAAAATTTTCAATCACGTATCCATCCGCAGTGCAAATACATGATTTGTTTCGTAAACGAAAGCTGTTGGAAAATGGTGTACTTACAAGTATGAAGAGTTTGACAACACACAATGAGTAATTATTGGAATTTCCGAAAGTTTAAATGATACCAGTCATCAAGACAGCTATGGGACATTGTAACCCACCGATTAATTCCCGCGCCATCTTATTGGTTATTTTGGGTCACGTGGTGTCAAATAGCTGGACGAGCATCAGGCGAAATGCCTCGGTCACGTGGATATTTGCCTTGCAATTTTTCATTTGCAAGAAAACATAATGCACCAGTCAATGTAACTCCCCCCCCCCCCCAACCTGGAAAAAGGCAGGGAATTGGACAAAAGGACTAGAGAAAAAGGGCTAATGTTCCTGCCCCCGGGGCAACATTTTCATTCCAATGTCCTTGCTTGTCCCCGCCTACCAGTGAAGGTCTTTATGAATGCTGTCAAAAATATTGCGAACAACAAAATAAATCAGACAGCAAGGTAACATTCAATGACTTTTATTTAAATGTTGAAATTTTATTGCTTCCGAGGAGTCTTGTAACCTGTAATAGAGAAGAAAATACGTGGCATATTAAAACATAATTTAGAGAAAATGTATTTGGTCACTGTATTTGAATGTTTCTACAAGAAGTTAATCATACAATATTTTCAATTTAATACGAGCAGGATTGCAAGCAAGAATTAAGGATAAAACTACGGAAGCTTTAAAGGGACATCTATAAAATTCTTGAGTTCGAGTTGTTGAGTACGAGTTCGAGTTGTTAAGTACGAGTTGTTAAGTGCGAGTTGTTAAGTGCGAGTTGTTAAATACGAGTTGTTAAGTTCGAGTTGTTAAGTTCGAGTTGTTAAGTACGAGTTGTTAAGTACGAGTTGTTAAGTACGAGTTGTTAAATACGAGTTCGAGTTGCTAAGTACGAGTTGTTAAGTACGAGTTGTTGAGTACGAGTTCGAGTTGTTAAGTGCGAGTTGTTAAGTACGAGTTGTTAAATACGAGTTCGAGTTGCTAAGTACGAGTTGTTAAGTACGAGTTGTTAAGTACGAGTTGTTAAGTACGAGTTGTTAAGTACGAGTTGTTAAGTGCGAGTTGTTAAGTGCGAGTTGTTGAGTACGAGTTCGAGTTGAATCAGCGGTATCAAAGTGAAAGTATCGCGGGAGCAAAATCTGTTTCAAAAACCAAAGAAGTCTTTGCATGCGAGGAGGAAGCTATGGTTCTGCTTTATTTAGGCACTTTAGCGCCAGATTCGGTTGCGCCGGTTCACATTCAACAATACCCGTTTCTTTCAAGCAAACACCAGCTGGACTTGACGAATCCTTGCGATTTTCTCCAGGACTTTTGGTATTGTTATTGTTTTTACTTACAAATGAAATATTTTCCGTGGCTATTAGCCTTAGCGAACCACCGCAAGAGAATAAAAACAACCATATGTTATATAAAGGAATAACTTGCACTAGTAACTGGGAAAACGTCGCGAAATATGGTCAATCATACCTAATTATTCTTTTTAGTCCAAGGATCTTTATTACAATGCAAGTTAAATTAATGTTCGAAATGAAACAGCTCGATTTCGGTCCAGTTGCGTGGTATAAAACGAGATTCATGACTCGTCAGCAATTTAAATGTAAAGGATACGTGCTGCGTGTTCCATATTTCCGTCTACTAATGGGACATAGGGAGGCAAAACACCCTTGACAACCTCAGTGTAATGAAAAAGTAGAAATAATACACCAATAGTTGCAGCAACTGGGCCTCCTCCGCAGCACATCTTTGTCAGTCCAAATCGTTTAAAAGTCACTCGACAGATTTTGCTCCCGCGATACTTTCACATTAGTACCGCTGATTCAACTCGAACTCGTACTCAACAACTCGAACTCGTACTTAACAACTCGCACTTAACAACTCGCACTTAACAACTCGTACTTAACAACTCGAACTCGTACTCAACAACTCGTACTTAACAACTCGTACTTAGCAACTCGAACTCGTATTTAACAACTCGTACTTAGCAACTCGTACTTAACAACTCGCACTTAACAACTCGTACTTAGCAACTCGAACTCGTACTTAACAACTCGTACTTAGCAACTCGAACTCGTATTTAACAACTCGTACTTAACAACTCGCACTTAACAACTCGCACTTAACAACTCGTACTTAACAACTCGCACTTAGCAACTCGTACTTAACAACTCGAACTCGTACTCAACAACTCGTACTTAACAACTCGTACTTAGCAACTCGAACTCGTATTTAACAACTCGTACTTAACAACTCGCACTTAACAACTCGCACTTAACAACTCGAACTCGTACTCAACAACTCGTCTTTAACAACTCGAACTCAAGAATTTTATACATGTCCCTTTAAAGCTTCCGTATAAAACAGATTAAAAAGCCACATGTTTATTAAACTCACATTTGCCTCCGCCATTTTGGATTGGTTCCAGTCTCTTCGTGACATAGTCCTAGACCCCAATCATCCAGCAGAGAAATTCCCCCGGCGCTTTCGGTATCGAAGCAAATCTCGTCCAAGGCCACGGGTACAGGGACAGTTTGAAATGTCACACGTTGGATTTTGTCCCGCTAATGTCTCCGTGACAAAGTCTGTCTCTTTGAAGTTATTTTTTTTACAATAAACGCGTTTTGTAGAATCCAGTGACACTGTTATTAAGTAGCTAGTCGCAATTGTAGCTCCGGACAAAACAGAAAATCAACAAAATAAGCTGTTGGTGTTTTTGGCCTGAAGGTGAGCAAAAGTTACGAACCCTCGGGCAATCAAATTTTTGAAAATCTCTTCAATGAAATGTGCAAAAAGGCTGGTTTTGCACAAGGCTACAAATCTCACTGTCTTTAAAGCAGCCGGTTGAGAAACCTTTCCAACTCAAAAATGATAAACTAAGCAAACGATATATCGCTCCAGTCGTAGAATAACTATTCGAGTCATCCGCAACTGATTATCGGTCGATTTATAGCTCAACAGAAACCTGTTATTGCAACTGGCACTAACGTTCTGCCACCCGCACCCGGTTCATTCTTCGAGCTCCTCAGCGCCCTGCATTCAACAACAAAACCACGTTTGCGAACTATTCCTTCAACTACACCACATTTTCCAAATTGCCCGTTTCATGGGTGTAATTTCTTTCGCAGTGTTAGTGGTATGGTTGGATTTTCTTTTCTAATCCACTAGAAATGTTTAGCTTTGACTTGTTTTCGAAAATTGCAGTTGGTAAAATAAACCAGAAGTGCAGTGTTTTCGAGATTTTCATGTAAGGAGCGTTGCGAGACTATTTTTGACATGACAACTTGTCAAGCTCTAATCCAATCACAGGTAAAAATAAAACAATTTTAAGCAATCAATGTACGTGCAGTGTTTGCGTTAGTCGCAATCCCAGTCAGACCACTTGCTTTTCTTTTCCTTCAACACGTTCAAATAGGAATTAATTCGCGATCACGGAAGGGGTTTATTTACTAAATAACCCAAATATTAAGTCTGGTAACCTAATTATCACATACAGGGCACAATTGAGGCCCCAAAAACTTTGACGTTCGATATCCCACAACCTCGTTCCCAAACAATTTTGCCCTGTATGTGATAAATAAATAAATAAATAAATAATCACAAGGTGTCCTCGTGCAATTGAGGGTTAATTTCACTTCAAAGTTTTCCAAATTTTATGAAAACTTGCAAATTCGTATGAAATTAATCCTTAATCTCCCTCGGGCCCGTGCGATCAATTATACAAAACGCTCTTCCAAAAGCTAAGAAAATTTAAACATTAAAGATGCAGTTTCGCTGAAAGCACGTGAATCAATCCCGAAGGGTGAAGAAATGTTGAAATTGACTGCACCACTGGCAAAGTTCAAATAGAATTGTTGCATGTATATTATTAACAAGTAATCAAATGATTTCCCAAGACATCAAATTGCAATTTTTTAATCTGAAAAATTTCCTTGGGCTTATTTATTTCCAAACTACTCTCGAAATAATTTGAACTGAGACGTTAATGAACAACTTTCAAAGTCCAGGATCGTTATGCTAAGTTTAGTGGTAATTATTATTATGATTATTATTATCATTATTGTTGTTGTTACTGTTATTATGAGTGGTTATTTCCAACGTTAAAAAATACAGTATGAGCCATGTTAATCATAAAATTGTCTTTATATTCCTTGAATAATCGTGAAGTCACCCATTCCTGGATCGCCAGTCATTTTCAGACACTAAAAATAAAACACAAACATTGGTTTAGTATCACGCTGACCACAGATGACAGTGGCCACCCAGTCAACCAGACTAGATCAGTTTAAATAAGGTATAGGTAAAGGCGCACGCGGCCGGAGCTTATCCCGGTTTATGTAGCATGAAGCACCTGGGAGTATTATTACTCCCCCCTGGATGGGATGCTAGTCCATCGCAGGGTCACCCCCAGCATTATATCGCTGTTACCCATTTATACGCCTGGGTGGAGAGAGACAGTGTGGAGTAAAGTTTTTTGTCTAAGGAAACAACACAGTGCCAGCACCAGGGCTCGAACTCCAAACTTTCTGCTCGGACGTCTAACACGCTAACCACTACACTACTGTGCCTACAAACTAAATTCGATTTTGACGGAACCCCAATAATATATCTTCTCAATTTTCTTAGAAAAGCTGTTTAAAGGCTATCTAATGATGCGACCCAATGAGTCATTCGCAAAATACCAACAAAAATTTGTACTATCATAGGAAATTTAACAAATCGAATGTGGTTTAGCGTGTCTGTACTCTTATTGACAACGAGTACGCGTCATCACAGAGGTCAAAATGTTATGGACTCACGAGGCGCAGCCGAGTGAGTCCACAACAAATTTAGTATTTTGGTATATATTTTTTTTCACCGACACATGATTCGTTTATTATGATTTTTACTAAAACAATTAGATTATTCGTTCTGGATTTCTATGAAAAGAATCTCGAGCTCATAATCTAATTTTTAAATAGAAGTTAGAAATTATGCTTGGATGACAAGTTATGCCACAACTTGTAAAAATTAAATAATTGCCGCAATTCAAAAAGTCTCGCGGTCCTGGTGCAGTGAAGCTGATGTCTTAGGGAGACATAAAAATTCCTTTGAAAACACAGATGTAGAAGAAGCGTTACCTCCAACGCTGGAGCTGGTACACTCTGTTTATATAGTCGACAGTAAAATTGAAGTTGATTGACGATTTCACTCAGTCTGGCGATAATTTAAAATGCTATTGTTTTCTGTTACTTTGGATAATCGATCATTTTCGACAAGAAAGAAAATATACGGTTAGTGAATTAAAAGAATAGATTTCTTTGTGTCGTTCAAATTCTAAATAAGCGCCTCATCTGTGGCACTGAAAATTTAATAACCATCACAGCGCTTCCTCGAGTAAATATAAGGTCTCAAATAAACTTACCTTTTCATTTGCCAAGTGTAAAATGCAGACGAAAGCGATAGATACAGACAAGTTTTTCCCCATGTTTTTGGACAGTTTCTCAGGTAATTGAGAGTACAGATGCTTAAAAGAGTGAGGGTAGCTAATGCTGCTACGTTCGCTGTCTTTTTGTGGCTGATTACCAGAGATGTTTTCCTGTAACGACAAAAATTCGTGAACTGATATCATACAGTGGAAAGTCCAGGTTTTAACGGTTTCACTTCTACAAGTTGGTTACGAATCCTCCTTAGCTAATGCTGTACACTTCCAGACATGTTGGTTCGAAGAATTCACTGTTGAATCGATTCAAGACTCTTGAGCCGATAACTGTCTCAATTCTCATTAGGCTCGTTAGGCAGTGTCCCGGGGGGGTTACTCCCATAAATGTCGGATGGGTGTGTGCCGCGAAGGGTCTCAAACCCTGACCCTATTTAAGGATGAAGCAAACGAAAATTGACACCCTATTTAAGGCCCAAACCCGAAAAATGACACCCTATTCAAGGGAAAAACAAAAACAAAAAATAGCTTCAACGGCTCAACTTTACTTCGTTTTTGTAAGATTATTGGAAGTTCGCATCAAGCATAGTATAGTAGACTAGCTGATACAATTTAGGCACCCTATCTAAGGATCACACCGGGAACACTATGCCAACATGAGCAAAATGATACCCTATTTAAGGGTCGATGTTCTCAAAAACCATACCCTATCCCGCGGCACATATCTATGTAGCCCATATATGGGAGTAACCCCCCCCCCCCCCGGGGGCAGTGTACTGATGTTTTAAGAGGAAGTTGCATTTTGACCACGCCTGGGAATGAGAGGGCACAGGCACAGTAGAGTGACATAATCACAAGTAGGAGGTCACTTCCATAAAGAAAAACAAGAGAAAAATAAATAAATAAATAAATCGTTTACTGAAAAAAGGAAAGAAAGAAAATAAGGCCCGGTTCAAACGTCGAACTTCAGGTAACACATTGATGTCCTATATTGTAACTCTTCTGCTTTTCAAGATATCTTGCTGAAAAAATTCACGTAAACAAAGCATCAAGTAAGAAACAACGTGTAGAAGTATAAGATTTTTTTGCTGCAAACGTTTTCGTGTAATTATCGATTGAATACTCAAACAGGTTTGGAAGAACGGCTCCAAAATATAAGACATGAATGTATTACCGAATTTCACATGTGCCGAATCTAATGCAAATGAGAAAAATCTATTGTTTTCCCTCATTGGCGTCAGATTCTGCACAAGTAAAGTTCTACGTTTGAACCGAGCGTTAAAGAGACAAAAGTCTTCGCATTATAAACTCCATTAGAGGCTTGTTAGACATAGACTGAGGACAACTTAAGCAAACAAAAAAAAGCCTTCACAATACTGCAACATTTAGCCTGTCAAGTTCACAAGCCAAACCTTGTTTCCCTCAGTCTCATCGATCAGCAGTCCCCACATGGCATTCTTCAGCTTCTTCACGTCCATCTTCTTCGCTGTTTTAGCGTACGCGATGTCGATTTTCTGAACCTGTGAGAAATAAAGGAAAGATCCTTTTTGAACCTATCTACATGTAATTACAACGGACTAAGTCATATGATAAATTGCAGAAACTCCGGACTGCACTGTATGGCAAAAGAAACAACACCACAGTATAGTACTGCTCAACTAGCTTTAGAACCACACTGTATAGTAAAACAAACAGCACTACAGTACAGTACTGTTCAGTAGCTTTCCAAAGAATGGTTACACTGCATGGTTTGATCCACAGATGAAAAAGTTAGGACCACGCTGTACAGTAAAACAAACAGTACCACAGCACAGTACTGTTCAGTAGCTTTCCAAAGAATGGTCACACTGCATGGTTTGATACACAGATAAAAAATTTAGAACCACAGTACAGTACTGTTCAGTAGCTTTCCAAAGACTAGTGACATTGCATGGTTTGATCCACAGATGCAAAAGTTAGAACCACGGGGTGGTTTTGTTTATTGGCTTTGCAATCGACGTTACTGACTGTACTGTTTTATCCAGGGTTTGAATAATAATAATAATAATAATAATAATAATAATAATAATAATAATAATAATAATATTATTTTATTTCACAAAGATAGCAAAAATTAGATATTTACTCATCCATCTAGTGCTGATCTGATTGAAAATCAGATGACACCTTTAAAAAGCGTAGATTAATTGCGTGGCAGAATATTGCTCAACGGAGAGCTCGGAAAGATACGATCATCAGTTTAACCATAATTATCATAATTAAGCAGAAACCATCTCCGAGAAGCAATATTGAGGAATTCCCTTCTATGTCAGCATCTTCGGAGGTCCTGTGGTAGTTACCAGACATTAACTCCCAAAGAGATCAATTTTAACGGGCGAAAAAATAAAGACAAGTAAGCTGTGAATCTCTAGTACGAAATAATACCAAATAAGGTAGTAGATAGATGTCATTTTAGTAGTCGGACGATTTGGCCTTCTGATGTAGTCTCATTTGTCTATACGTGACCAATGTTAGAGGAAGAGAAGCGACAGCCTTCGAAATAACTTTTCCAAATAAGACAACAATTTTTCGCCACCCTTCGGTTCGGTAAGAGGTTCTTTGGCCTTTCAGGGACAAAAATTCTGAAGAATGCTGCACCTTATTAGGCTGGGCAACCAGGCCATCACCCGCAAACATTGTTTGATCTGCCACGCTCTCATTGACAAAGCTATGGCCCTGGGACGAGTTAGTTACGTCGCCAAACGTCATGTCATGCGTCGAGGGGCAATCTGATTGGCTGAAATTACCACCTGGGCCGTCACGTGGACCGTCGGGGCCGTTGAAGTCATCGTCGTCATCGCCGCCATCCTGAATGAGATAAAATTATCTTAACCACGTGTATAAATATATTGAACATAGAATTCGGAAGAATCCTAACTGGTGGCTTACGAAAGCATCTCGGAAGACACAAGCTGACTGAAAATGTGTTTATTTTGCCGTTGTACTGTCGGCATCTGCCAAGGCAATTGAACAATCTTGTGCTCTCGTGCCAGACAAACTTGGGAAACGAGCATTCTATGTGGTAATTTGACAAATAAGGGTTCAAATTCACTGTCAGATTGCAGATCGTTTCTTGGACGGGAAGTTTCATACTTTATTACATAACAATTAAACGAGAATACCAGTGTGATAAAACCGTGAATACAAAGCATCGCTTAAATCACTTAAATGGTTAGTACAGGTTGCCCAATGAAATACACGATTAAAAACCGGCGATACCAATCATGTCGACTGCTTTACTTGAGCTGGTGCCAGACGGCACATTCTGCACTTTTGTTCACGAAACGGCGGCTCCAGGTTTTGTGGTTTGTTGCTCTTTCTAAAATTATTTGTCGTTTTCAAAACGATATCACTCACTCGCCAGAAGAGGGGCTCACTCGCAAAGATGGCATCAAATACTCGTGAATAAAAACGGTATCATGGTATTAACACTGACTAACACGGGGATAATAATTGTACCATACTCTTAACCCCTCATAGTCTTCGACATCGTTTTCTGAATAATAACAGCAAGTAACCTATGCTTCATTGTTACTCTTACCTGTAGGTCCGGGCAGTAATTAGCACAGTCATTAGCATTGTCATAGTTATACCAGGCAGACCCTGAGAATGCAATCCACAAGAACGAGCGTCGTCAAAATTAGATGCTCGATATGGGAGGGGAGAGTGAAACTGGGATGGATATCCTTTTCCGTGGGGTCGGTAATACAGTCAAACCTGTGTATAACGCCGTTTACCATATAATCACTTCCATATCTACACGCTACACTGCGAAATTATAGACGGCATTGGACATTGATATCGTCACACGTGATGATATTGAAAACAGCCAATCAGCGCACAGGATTCCTATATCGTCACACGGAAAGATTACAGGTTGCTTTTTCAACTACACTCGAGTAACCATGGAAAAACAAGGGGGAAAAATCTCGCTTAAACTCTCGCTTTTCACCTGTATAGTCAGTCGACGAATTCATAGAGACCTAACAAAACACAAATAAGGTAATAAAGTACATTTCACCATTAAATTCAGGGCGTTAAATCAACTTTTTTATCCGGTAGCTACTTGACTCCTAAATATTTTAAAGTGGTAGCCAATTCCAAAAAGTTGGTGACCATTATGTTTTGCACGTGCTATAAAGAGGACACTAGAATGGTTCATATACAAGGTGAAAGGTTACGCAAATACAAGATGGCGTCTAGTGGATTTACGTTCGTACACTGGCATGTGCTGCGTTTCGGAAATGAGTTTTTGAAATGAGGAACTTTGCTGTAGATTTATCTTTACAAATATTCAACAATCACTAGATCTCTAGGTAAGATGTGATTAGAAATTCTAGTCGCCAATTTGGCGACTAACTTTCAGGATTTGGTCGCCAAAGTGAAAAATTTAGTCGCATTGGCGCCTGAAATTGCAGCTGAGATTACAATCTCAATTACGTCCTTTGACTTGGTACTATACCAGTATATTTGTTGCTTTTTTACGGCTCACTTTCTCAAATCTCAGTAATTATATGATGGCGCTCTCTCATGAAATATTCCTTCCCGCTCGTACATAAACTCCATATCTTTAAGCCGCCGTGTAATATCCTCTGTATAGCGGCCACCTGGCCTTTTCCCGAGGGTGACTATAAAATCCAGGTTTGACTATATTTTGATCCTAAACGATCGTAACGTATGATCCCGTTGTTGCAATTTATGGTTCATGTCGTTGCTAAAAGTTTGAAAAAGGTCAAATTTGCGTGCAACGCTTACGGATGCCGTTTTGCTGCCAGCTGTATATCGGCATGCGCAATGGGAACGTTGGGGTTTGACTGAATGCAATTAATGTTTGTACGATGTTGGCACAATTTACCAAGTCTCTTTGTAACGCTGTCTAAATCTCTTACCCCCTTTGCATCTCGTGCATCTACGTTTGCACTGGTCAACAGGTCTTTGTTGCATCACTGCAAGTAGTATGTTACCGTAAAAATTGACCGATTTTAATATTTATTTTTGAAATTTTATAAAATTTTTTGCAAAAAATTGATTGACCGATTTTAATATTTATTTTTGAAATTTTATAAAATTTTTTGCAAAAAATTGATTGACCGATTTTAATATTTATTTTTGAAATTTTATAAAATTTTTTGCAAAAAATTGATTGACCGATTTTAATATTTATTTTTGAAATTTTATAAAATTTTTTGCAAAAAATTGATTGACCGATTTTAATATTTATTTTTGAAATTTTATAAAATTTTTTGCAAAAAATTGATTGACCGATTTTAATATTTATTTTTGAAATTTTATAAAATTTTTTGCAAAAAATTGATTGACCGATTTTAATATTTTATTAATTTTTGAAAAAAATGAATTATGGTTTAAAGATTTAAAATAATTTTATGAAGTAATTTTATAAAATATGGAACAAGTAAATATCGAAAAATTAAAAGATAAAGAATTGGGGAAAATTGTAAAAGAGTTGGGAATACCCAGGCAGCCCCGTATGGTTAAAGCGAAAAAAATTGAAGCATTGCGAGAAAGGGGAATTAATACAGTTGAAGATTTGGAAAATTATCGACAAGGACTTATTGATAATAGACCACAAACTCCAGAGGGGCCAAATCCAAGACCGCGCATACCAACGCCACCACCAAGACCACAAACTCCAGCGGAGCCGCCTACCATAAAAAATATGACTAATCAAAAGAAAAGTCTTATACCTAGACCCATTCCAAAACCTAGACCTAGAATTGGGAAAAATATTCCTACTACCAGGCCACAACAACCATATTATCCACAATATTATCAGCCACAACAACCATATTATCCACAATATTATCAGCCACAACAACCATATTATCCGCCACAACAACCATATTATCCACAATATTATCAGCCACAACAACCATATTATCAGCCACAACAACCATATTATCCACAATATTATCAGCCACAACAACCATATTATCCATATTTTAATCCTCAACCTTATCAATATCCATTTTATCAAACACAACAACAGGAACAAATATTACAACAACAAGAACAAATATTACAACAAAAAGAACAAATATTACAACAACAAGAACAAATAAAACAACAACAAGAACAAATAAAACAACAAAAAGAACAAATATTACAAACTAAAACATCTATTAAAGAAGGTGTTAGAGATTATGAGAAGGAGGGTGCTAGACCTAAAGAATTAAAACCACCACAACCACCGACTACTTCAAAAAAACCTGAAAGGAAGGAAGATTCAATTATAGGTAGGGATAATGAGAAGAAAGCCAAAAAAACTAAAAGAACAACAACCCTTAGAATATTTCCAATAAGGACTCCTGAACATGGAGACACCCTTCAAAATATAACCGAAAAAAATGAAAACATATTTCAATTTAGGAGAGATCTAGATAATGACTTATCGGAAATGATTTATAATGAATTGGAACCTCACATAGAAATGCGTTCAAGAATTATTGTCAGTTTTGCTGCTTTAATTCATAGAGGGAATGGAGAAATAGCTTATCATTTCCATACATTTAGGGGCGAGGGTTCTTTTTCCATGCTTTCGGAAATAAAAGATTATATTGAGAGGTGTGAGGGACAAAGATTAAGTTTGGAGGGTGATGCTTGGAGCAAGGCATACTTACCCCCGTCAAAAAAAATTGATAAGAAAGGTGTTCATGAGGGGAGAGTTGAATTTACAGAGGTAAAAGTAAAAGTTATTCACAGTAACGAACCTCTAATTGGTTGTGGAAAATTACCAGACCATCTTCGTAATAAAAAATGTATTTACGCTGTAGATGGTAAGGATGATAATATGTGCTTTTGGCGGTGCTTGGCTGTTAAATTGAACATTATCGCTGGAAAAGAAAGACCAGAGAAAGACATAGAAAAACTAGCTATTAAATTAGCCCGAGATTTTTATAATAATCAAAAATTGAAAGCTTCAGAAGTTAGGCCAACAAAACTTGTTGATTTTGAAAAAATCGCAAAAATGTTTTCTATTAACATTCGAGTTTACGAACAAAAAGAAATATTAAAAGACGAAATTTGGAAACTAATTTTTGGTAAAGGACAGTTCAAAGATAATTTAACTTGTTTAGATATTGGACTTCATGAGGGGCACTGTTTTTTCATAAAGGATATAGAGATGATATCCAAAAAATGGGAATGTTCAGGATGCAAACAAATATTTAACCGTCATGACTATATTGGAGACCATGTAAAAAATAACAGCTGTAAAGGAGGAAAAACAGAAGTAATACTTACAGGTAAAAAGATAAATCACATTCCAGGAAGTTCTGAAAAAGTTTTTTATGGTGGTAATACCCAATTTAGCTATAAAGCTTGTAGATGGATAGATGAACAATCTAAGATTATAGGAAAACATATTCATCACGCTTTATGTGGTCATGGCGGTGAAAGGTGTGTTAAAGATGGAAGTGGAAATGAGCTTTTTTTGGTGGATGGTTACGAACCTGAGACCAATACTGTTTTTGAGTTTTATGGGTGTAAATGGCACGGTTGTCCATGTTCAAACGAAGATAAAACTAAATATAATGAAACAAAACAAAGAGAAAAGATTATTAAAGATTTGGGGTATAATGTTGTATCAGTTTGGGAGTGTGAAAAACCTAAATTGAGTGATACATGGTTTGATAAGAAATTTACCCCGTACCCAGATTTTATTGATTATGATTTTGAGGCAATATTACAAAAAGAATTTCAACAGATTACTGATGATTTATCTTTTAAACAAACACATATACCGGTTAGCGTTGCAATACATGACACTCGTGAAAAAGAACCCACGTTTATTATAAATTCAAATCCTGATGATCTTGTTAAAGAATTTGTTGAAAATTTGGAAAAGAGAAGAAAAAAGATTGTTGAAAAGGTTAAAAAAGAATATCCATTACCCGAACAAGATTCTATACCAAAGAAAGTTTTAGAGGAGTATGTAAAATGGTGTAATCAAGTTCCTGTTTTAGGGTTTAATAGTGGAAAGTATGATATTAATATGATTAAAAGATATTTTGTAAAAAACATGACTGATAAAACTAAGGATATTTTTGTTGCAAAGAAAGAAAATAAATATATGTTTTTATCAACCCCAAAATTTAAATTCTTGGATGTAATGGCCTACTTGGCCCCAGGACTTTCTTTTGATAAGTGGTGTAAAGCAAACAACTGTGAAGCTAAAAAACTTGTATTTCCCTATGAATGGTTGGATAGTTATGATAAGCTTTCTCACGTTGGGGCAGTAAAACATGAAGACTTTTACTCAAGTTTGAAAAAGAAAAATATTTCCGTAGAAGAATATGAAGATTTTAAGCGTGAATTTGAAAAGAGGGGTTGTGTTACAATGAAAGATTGGTTGACAGTTTATAACCTGCACGATGTTATCCCTTTCAAAGAAGCTTTAGAAAAAACACGAGCGCTATATTATCCAGACGAAATAGATATATTAAAAGATGCAGTATCCATCCCAAACGTCTCAATGATGTATGTTCTAAATAAATATCAAAAAATGAAAAAGAAAGGTGATCCTGAATTATTTGCTCCAGGTCAATACTGCATTCATAAATGTAGTAAAATTTGTAATAAAGTGTTTTGTAAAAAATGCCACCAGATATTGAAAGATTGTAAAACATGCGACAAAAACAAGATTTATAAACTATTGAAAACGGGTATGGTTGGGGGGCCTAGTATCATATTTTTACGTTATGCAGAGTTGGGAAAAACAAAGATTCGGCCCCATATATATATTGATGGAAAAGAATGTGTACGAATTGTTGGTTATGATGCAAATGGTTTATATCTATACTGCTCGGGGCAAGAAATGCCATGCGGTAAAGAAGAATGTATTGAGATAAAAAACCCATCAGATCCAGAAACTGTTAAGAAAATTTGCAAAGATATTCTTGATGGTAAGCTTTTCGGTTTTTGCCAAGTTGATATCCATGTACCCGAACACCTAAAAGAAAAGTTTGCAGAGTTTTCACCGATATTTGTTGTAGATATTGTTCCTGAAGATTTGGTACCTGAACACATGAAAGAATATCAAAAAGCCACAGGGAGGAAACATTTAATCAATAATAAAAAATTACTCGGGGTTACCAAGGCAAAAAAGATATTGTTATATACACCGTTTATAAAATGGTATCTTAATCATGGTTTGGTAATAACAGCTATTCATAATATTTTGAAGTATGAGTCTGGAAGACCTTTTGAATGGTTCCCAAAAGAGGTGGCAGAGGCACGAAGAGATGGTGATATAGAGGTTATGCTGGAAAAATTAAGTAAAGCTTTTGATGAAAACAAAATAGATGATGTCGTAACCATTACTAATGAATTAAATCAATTCCCTGATATATTTAAAATTATTGAAGAGAACAAAGACATTAAAGTATTGATTGAAAAACTAAAACCAAAGTATAAAGGTTGTAAAGAATTGGGTGATACAAACTAAAAGGAAATGCATTCTATGGAAAAATGATAGAAGATAAAGAAAAACACAAGAACACAAGGTATACTCAGGATGAAAGTGAGGTTGATAAAGCCTTAAGGTCCCCATTCTTTGAAGATCTTACAGAAATAAATGAAACATATGAAATAGTAAAAAGAAAAAGACAAATAACAATAGACAGGCCCTATCAATGTGGCATCGCGGTATATCAGCTAGCCAAACTTAGGATGTTGGAATTTTATTACGATTTTCTTGATAAATATGTGGATAGAAAGGATTTTGAGCTTATACAAATGGATACCGATTCTATGTACCTGGCACTTTCGGATAAAAACTTAGATAATATTATAAAACCTGAAATGAGAGAAGAATACTTCAATGGGGGAAAAGAAAAATTCTTATCAAACTCGAAATATCACGACAAGACCCCAGGCCTGTTCAAAAAGGAGTTTGATGGAATTAGAATGATTGCACTTTCATCAAAATGTTATTATGCAGAGGATGAGAATGGAAAAGTAAAGTATAGTTGTAAAGGTACAATTCATAGACAAAACGAAATGAATTGGGATAGGTACATGTCAGCTTTAAAAGGGTCAATTGATATGGCACAAAACACAGGATTTAGAGTCAACGACAACCAAATTGTGACATATACGCAAATTAAAAAGGGATTGAACGCATATTATGATAAAAGAATAGTTAATGAGGATGGAATTCACACATACCCCGTTTATTAAATTGGCTTTGCCGGACCGAAGGAAATTATTTCAAAACTGAATCAGGGGGTAACTCAGTATCAAAAGGCACAACTTGAAGCTCCTCCCTTACAAAACCACGTCTTGGACCATCAAATAAATAATATAAAACTGGTTGATTAGGAGAAACCCTACTTCCTGAAATATCATAAACCGGAATACTCCAAATTGGATCTGTAGCTCGTCTTTTTTCACCACCTTCAAGTTCGCCGGGAGAAAGTAAGTATCTAACACTAACCTCAATTGGTAGTCTAACTTCATCAAGCCCAACAACTCTCTTATATTTTTTAGGTTCAATATCAACTTTTTTCTGTTTTATAGCCTCATCGGGCTCTTTACCGGTTATTCTTGTTGGTGTATTATTCAAAGTTTTCAAAATATCTGGTAATCGTTTCACCCATACTCTTGATCTTTCATCACTAATCATTTCTTGTGCATATTGATGACTAAATAATCTTTCACCTAATATTCTGTTTGCTCTTTCCACAAACGCTTGGGCTCTATGGTTTCCAGCTTCACTCCTCTGTATTTTTACATTATGGTAATTCATAAGTTTAGAAACTTCTCCCATAAATTCTTTTCCTGGATCAACCATTAATGTTTTAGGATATTTCATTTTTCTAGAATATATTTTTTCAAAAGCATTTGAAATTTCCCTACTTTCTTTTGTGGTTAATGGTTCAGCATCTTTGTATCTCGAGGCAACATCAATCACAACCAATGCATATCGATATGTTTTTCTTCCAACTCTATCATGCGGTAAAAATAATAAATCCGCTTGGTGAATCTGATTAGGTTTATCCACGGTCCAGTGTGGTCTAGGAATATACTTTGGAGCTGGTAGATATATTTGCCATATTGCCTGTTTTTCAAGCCATCTTTTAGCCTCATCTTCAGTTACTTTCACTTTTTCAGCTAATTTATTAATCGCAGAATATCCTTTCCAATAACCATCAGTTGAATAATATATTTTTGATAACCTTCGGGATATGTTTTCGTTACTCATTTAAAGATTACTCACCCCCTCCTTAAAATAAAATATGACAAACGTATCTGAAAAAATTAACCCAAACAGGATTCCGAGAGAGCCACTCGGTTTGAAATCGGAATCAACATTGCATAGAATTACGCTAAACCCATCATCAGGTAATCCGGGAGAAACACTATATATAAATATTCCTAAACTTTCTGAAAATTTAGTGATTGTGCCGGGAAGTGTATATCTAGTATTTAACTTGACTGTTGAGGGGCATGAAGATAACACCCTAGTGAATAATGTAGGTAGTAACCTTGTATCCAGACTCAAGGTTCTTTTTGGGGGTGAAACACTACAGGATACTCAAAGATACGATCTATTTCAAACCTACCATGACTTATTCTTAACAGAGGAAGAACGGGAGGATAGATTAAAACAAGGTATTTCTTCTGAAAACATGAGGAAGCTGCGGACAAATGCAGGTAATAAGGTAGACACAGACGCAAAGGAAGTAGCACTTGCAGTAGTACACAACACCAAGTACCATATCCCACTAAACCATCCTATTCTCAACGATCATGGAGTTTTCTACCCAAAGGCATTAGATCATCAAATAATCTTTGAGATTACACTAGCTCCAGTTAACGATATTGTTGTTTATTCTGACAAGACAAAGACCCCAACTTACAAAATCACAAACCTTGAGTTGGAATATTCTTGTATATCAAGCGAATACTTAGCTCTTGAGGCACAAGCAGCTTATCAGGTTGGAAAGGGGTTCTTTTATGAGAATGTAACTTTACACAAAACTTTCACCATATCCAGGCCTACAGACAGCGTTATAAACCAGCATATTAATCTACCTAGAAGGTCAATTACTGGGATATTATGTTTGTTTACATTACCATATGGTGAAGGAGCGCGAGATTCTGAGAATTTTTTCAATCCAGGTATCACCTCAATCAATATCGATGTTAATGGTGTACCAAATCGTTTCTACTCTAAGGGAATGGTACCTTCAGACCTATGGGAGTCTATAAAGAAACGTTTCAGTGGTTCTTCCCTTTGGTCGGTAAAGGAAAAGGATTTTTATAGTAAAAAGTTTGCCCTGTGGTTAGATTTGAGAACTCACCCAGATAATGGTATTCACGGAGGGGGTCTAGCCTTAAATAACGCACAGGATGGTGTAAAAATAGAAATGAAGAGAAAAGTTAGTGGGTCTGGTATTATGACTTGTTACATGTTTGTGGTGGCCGATGCATTAATGGAGGTTATGAATTCAAACTTAAGATCAATCATGTATTAGTTAAAAGAAAAGATGGAAGAATTACGAGAAAAAATTCCTTTTCATTGCATTATAACGGGCCCGACAAATTGTGGAAAGACAAATTACATAATTGATCAACTACGAGGGCCATTCCGAAAAGTTTTTGAATACATTGTTTTAATATGCCCAACTTATGCTAAAAATAAAACCTATCATAATTTTGCCTTAGGAGATAAGAGATTCTATGTACTATCGCCCGATTCTAGTAACGTTGATGAGATTAATGAATTGTTAACTGATTGTCAAACTTTATTCTCTGGGACAAATACATTAATAATTTTAGATGATTGTGCTGTTTCTAATGATTTGAAAAAAAGATCAAACAAGTTTATTGATTTAGCATTCTCTGGAAGACATCATGGATTATCAATGTGGGTTCTCACTCAGCAATTAACATCGATAGCAAAACCATTCCGTGAAAATGTTGCTTGCGTTGTTACTTTCCATAACCCATCGCAAAAAGGTATGAAGATGTTTTTCGAAGATTATGGTGGTGATTTAGAACCTGAAACTAGTAAAAAGTTTGTGAAATTATTAAAAACTGAAAAATATTCTAGACTTTGTTTATCTTTACGTCACCCATTTAATTGCTATTTGGAAGTTCCGCGGAACTCGACCAAAGGGAGCAGCCTCGCGGGGCCCTAACGGGCTTAAAGACCTGACTGTAGGTAAGAAAATTGTAAAATGGTAGAAGTTGAAGATTATATTGAAGAAGAAAAGACTGAGGTAAAAGATAATTATAATAATGAAGTTGAAATAAAACAAGAATCTCTGGCAATCCTAGCAGCTCTTGGAACTACAAAGGAATATTTGGGAGTTGATATGAGTCTGGGTGATGTAAAAAAATTATCAGTAAAAGACATTGAAAAATATTTTAATCGATATCAGGCAGTATTAGGTAAGAAAATTAATGGTGGGTTGGTAGATTCATCTCTTCAATTAGTTTCTCAAGTCATTTCTTACATGGTTCCCGTGGATGATATAGAAGCTCTTTGTAAAGATTTGAAGAATGATGATTTGGTTAATCGCGAACTTACAAACATTGTAGGTTTATTAGCGCTGAAAGCAGGAAGGTTGACAGCACTTGCTAGCGGTTTATTCCAGGTTGCTAAACATGTTAAAATAGGTAAAATACAACAAGTTACAAGTAAAAATATAGATGATAATAACAAAACTGAGCATACTACCGAGAACAGCTGATTTGCTTCGCGACCCTAAAGGGTCTAAAGATTTTTTGCTTTGTTAAATAAAATAACGATGTCTGACCAAAATGAACGAAGTGAAGGAGGAACAGAAGTTGTTGAGCAAATTACAATGGATCCACCACCTGAAAAGAAAGATCCTAAAAAGAAAGAGAAAGATCCTAAAAAGGTTGCGGCTGGTAAGAAACTAGCAGAACGCAATAAAAAAGCTAGAGAAGCATTAGCTAGGGAAATGAAACGTGAAAAGGGAAATGAAGAAAATTCAAACCAAGAGAGTGAGCCTAAAGCATGGATTCCAGAGCTATCTTTTACCACTGTTTTATCTATTGTTGGAATAGTGTTTACTGCATTTGACATGTTTATGAGATATTATAATAAAACCCCGAAGGAAAATAATGTTTCACAACCTGCAAATATTACAATACAAACCCCGCAACCAACATCACAACCTCTTAAAATAGGAATGTTATAATTAGAAAATTATTTTTTACTACAAAACCTTAAAAGGATCTAAAGATTTCTTGATGATGTAGTAAAAAATCATGTCGAATGAAAACAAACTTGTGAAAACTGTTACTGATTCAGCTGTCCTTATTGGATTAGCAGCTTTAGTTGGATATGTAGCTAAAAAGGCCATGAGAGAATCATTTATGAACGACCCATCCTCAAGTATTACAAATTATGCTAAATGGGTGGTTGTATTGTCGGGTAGTATGTACCTAAAAACATATTTAGAGGATCAAAAGATTTTACCGACCTAAAGGGGAGGAACCTCAAATTAAAGATTTATAGACCTGAGCGAAGCGAAGAAACATGGCAACAATAGCAATGATGTTTGGAGGCGCTATTTTGAATGCAACCGCCTTTGTTGGTGGATCATATCTTGCAAAATATCTCTCAGGTGATAAAACAGATACAGAAAAAATACGACACGATAAGGCATTAGAAAAATATCAAAAAGATTATGCAACATTTCAGGAAAATAGACAGAAACTAATTGATTGGGAAATGAAGAAAAAAGATGAAAAATATCAAGCATCAAAAAATCTTTCAAAAACGGATGAAGCTTTGAAATTATATAGTCAAATGCATGAACCAAAATTTGCGGATTATTATAGACCAAGTGAAAATCAAAAGATGGGTGAAATGTTATATGTAGGTGGGGGTATGTTGGCGTTGGGTTATATGGCAAGTAAATTCTTTTAGTTAATTGTGTGACCAGTTTTCTTCGCGGCCTAAGGGGTCTAAAGATTTCTTACTGATTAGTAAAAAAATCATGGAAGAAGAAGAACCATTAATACCAAAATTTGAAAAAACTGATCTAGATGATGGTGATGGTGATAAAGAAACTATAGAAATGGATCCAATATCATCCACCACTAGGGCAATTAACCCCGATGGTGCGACAGCAGAAACTTCATTTGGAGGTAGGGATTATGAGAAGGAGGGGGCTAGACCTAAATTACCTAGTGATAAATATGATAATAGGATGGAAGCTTTGCAATACATAAAAAGTTTGTTTCCAGATTTCAACCCTTTGGATTCTCCATTTACAGCAGAATGGGATAAGGAGGGTAATTTGTTGGTTAAATTGAGTAATCAGAGAAATGCTACAGAACATATATTGATTGATAAAGATGGAGTAATAAAACTTGATAAGTTGGGTAAAATAATCATAAAAGCTTTAGGTGCTGATTACGAATCCATGCTTATAAAAAATAATAATCTTTTATCGCAATTGAATGAAGCTAATGAACAAAATATGGAATTACTTAATGTAGTTCAGGGATTGGAAGCAACCACAAAAGTATATCCTATGGAGATTGAGCGATATGAAGAAAGAGAAAAAGAACTGCGTCAATTCATTGAGAAACAACATGTAGAAAAAGCTGAAAATAAAAGTCTTTTTGAAGCAACTGCTAAACAAAATATAGAAATAAAAATACAATTAGAGAAACTTTTGAATGAAGTAAAATTATACAAAGATGAAATAGATAAATATAAGAAGGGTAAATTAAATTTATCAAAGTTAGAACAAAGTAAAGAGCGATTACAATCAGAGAATGATAAATTAAGAGAACAAATTAGAAATAATATAATCTCAAGTGATGAACAAATATCAGATATTGAGAGCCGAAAAGAAGAAATAATTAAAAATCTTCCATTAAGAGAAAGGTTAAAGTATATATTCAAAAAGTATGGTTTTACAGTATTTGCAGTTGTGAGTGCTGTTGGTGTAATCATTGGAGTTATCGTTTCTAATCTTTCCAAAGGCCTATCCACATTAGGTAAAGGTGTTGGTAATGGGTTTAAAGCTATTGGTAAGAAACTAGGTGAAATATTGCCTGGAATGGTTGGAGCTATTGTAAGCTTTCTATTCAAAACAGCGGGCGAGGTAATTGGCTTTTTAGGTAAAAATGCTTGGCTTTTGATAATGGCTGTCGTTCTATATTTTGTGGAAAGGGTAAAGAAGAGTAGATAACAAACCTGGTCGTATCTATTTAAAGATATCATGTTGATCAGTAAAATACAATATGGATGACTACAATAGAATTTATCCTAATGTGCCTGTTAATTCAGACCCGAGTTCCTCATTTCAGACGGTTAATTTCAGACTACAAAAGTCATGCGAAGTACTACAAAATCTTGAGAAGGAAATTAAACATTACGAAGATGTTAGAAAAAAGTATAATCGAGCTAGAGGAATATTTACAAAAATAAGTGTTAGTAGTGGAGTGATTTCAGTTATCCTATCTGCAAGTGGGCTTGGAACCTCCCTTACTGGGTTTGGTGCTGCTGTTGGTATCCCATTAGGTGCGGTGGGAGGAATTTGTGGGGTAATATCGGTTGGATTCGGTTCGGCTTCTAAAAAACTTTCACATAAAGTTAGTAAACATGAACAGACAGTTTCTTTAGCAAAAGCAAAAGTAAACACTATTCACGACTTGGTCTCAAAGTCTCTAAAAGATAACGCTATATCCGATCAAGAATTTTCATTAATTTTATCAGAGGTGGATAAGTTTGAAAAACTAAAACTCGAAATCCGACAGAAAAACAGGAAAGATGGGGAAAAAAACTTAAATATGAATCGTATAAGAACAGAGGTTCGAGCGGAAATTATAAAGGAGTTAACCAGTCCCGAACTTGGAAATTTTCATATGAGAGAACGCCAGTAGGATGGAATTGTTATGCTGGTATTAGAAAAGAGGTGATTTAAAAGCAACATGTTATGAACAAAAAATGTCATTATTCAATGATTTCAGAAATAAATATCCAAAGGCCGATCAAAGTCAATTTGAAGTTGTATCTGATTCGTATGGTGGATATATTAAATGGAAAGTTGATGGTACAACAATAATGTCAAATGATGATCCTACTGGAAAAACATGGATTGATAATATTTCGCCTCGTTTGAAAAAACTTTTATGGAAAGATTTAGGATTGGATGACAGTGAGTTGATTTCATTTCCTGAAAGTTTAACCATAACAAATCAATCTTATCCTATACCAGCTATTAATTTTGATGACTTTACAACTGATTTAACAAAAATGCTAACCTTTCTAGATATATACGTTACAAATACGAAGAAATTTACCGCAAAGATGAGAAACATATTTACATCACAAGTTGTAACATTCAAATCTGGAAAACAGAGTAGAAAATGGTTGAACGCCCCCGATATGAATTATTGGCCTCAACAACTTAACTTTGCAGTTTGGTGTGCAACATCTGGTTGCGGTATAAGTCCTTTTGAAAGTCTAAATTATCCTAAGGTAGTGAGTAGCTTCATAAAATTTCACATATATTTCACAATAAGGAGGATATTATATGAATTGAAACTACCTTTGCCCGATGAGCAACCTTTTGTAATAAACAACAATCCCTATAGTAAAGTAGCATATCAACGACTGTGTGCAGAATTTGGAATTGCTAATAATTCCGATTTTAGATGGAAAGGGGGTAGAAACGGCGGATTGGGAGATATATTCCTTGATTATGGTGCAGGATATCGTGGAAAAGGAGGGGGATATCAAAATGTACATATTGTAAGGAATTATGATGCTGAAGCGGATCAATGGCCCGGTGAAGGTAATAAATTCTCTGATGAAGGTGGAAAGAAGGAAAAGGGTAATCTCATTTCATTTATCCGTAATGATGACTTTGCTGATTACAAATATGCCTGGTTTATCCCAACAAGAGGACATGGGCTCACTAAAGCCGGACTTGGTAGATTGAATCGATCCGCTGAAGCTTTTGTTTACTGCATATTGGGCGCACAAGTTAACACAAGAAATTCAATTTACGGTAATGGCGGTGGCGCAATCGAAACACAACAAGAATTCTTGGCTTTATTTGAAAGTAGTGTGATCGAGAATGACATTTCTAGTTCGATTCAAAGATATCAATTAGCTGTACAGGAAGCGAAATTACGGCTTGATTTAGCTATTGCTCCTGGAGTGTGGTTGATGCCGAGTAATATGATAATCAACACTGAAAGCGTGGCAGGTTTTAATAACAAACTCATGAAAGCGAGTAATGATATGAATTTTGGTGTGAATAATTCCTTAAACACTGAAGCAAAACAGGTTGGAATAAGTCATAACTTAGGATCTTCAAAGTTAAAGTTACCTCATATTCTCCTGGAAGGTAAAACTGAAACTAAGAAAAACCCGAAGGAACCAAAACCAGACTCGACGAAACATGAAATCCGCAGTACCAGCTCAGCTGAAAATAATATTGACTCAACGCAGCATGAAAAGAATATATTAGCATTGACAGTTGTAGCGGGTGGATTAGCGTGGTTTCTATTTCGGTAATCACGAGAGCACATATGACGCGGCTGGCTATTTCACGCGGTCACTAATTTACATACAATCGCTGTTCACGTGGAGAACAATAGATTGCATACCAGAGCTCCCTAACAACCGGAGAACCTGAAAGTAGATTTCGTTTTTTCCTCTAACGCTCGAAATTACTAGGGAAGTGTGGAATGTTGACGTCATGGGGTTAAAAAAGCCAAGTACCTGCTAAATAGACTTGGAGTATATAAATTTAAAGATGAATATGATGTAATCAAACAAAAAAATGTTAAGCATAACAATGTATGAGGCAGAAACTAGGATTTATTTAGATCCTCCTCTGAAAAATCTTCTGGAGATACAACTCCTGGATTGTAATATACAAACAAAAAGATTGATTAATTTCAAGGATAGACAGATAATATTCAATGATAAGAATCAAGGATTCATAACAATTCAACCTGGAACATATTCTCTTCGTAATATTCAATCAATCTTTCTTAATGATCCTGATGGGGAAAAGATAACAATAATTGAGACTGATACTGTTGACTATCTATATTCAAATAAGAACTTCAAAATTAAACTTACGAGGGGGTTGGGGTTTGGTTTAGGAGTTCCTGAAGTCATAAATCCGGGTAAATTATACCCCATAAATATTCAGATTAAGGAACCTCTGAGACTTATTTGTAGTATAATTGATAATAAATCTTCATATATGAACAAAACCAAAAATGGTGAACTTGTAAAACTTTCACCATCACAACTACTTGCAAACATACCCTCAAAGGATTATCCAACGATTCCAGTTCGAAAATATGATAGCGTCATAAACCACTTTGATTTAAGCATATTAGACAATGAATGGGAAAAACTTGATCTTAAGGGTTCCCCCATAACTTTTAGTTTAAGATTTAGGTAAATTTTTGTTATGTAACCATTATTATTTGAGTTATATAACATAATTATTTTTTAATTAATTAATATTCCATTTTTCTTTCAAATCTCTTAGCTCTTCAAAATCAAGATACCAGTTATAGTCCCATACTGCTTCTTTTATTTCTTTATCTAAATCTTTGTAGAATTTGTTTTTATGCATTATCTTATCATAATTTAGATATATAATAACATCAAAAAAATCAATAGTAAACTTTTTATCAAAATTATTAATACTACATTCCTTATCATAATAACCAAAATATTCGCCATCAAACCTGTGCATTTTAACATATTTTTCATTAGCACAATTTAATAAATCCTTTACAAATTTATCAACACATATTCCATTAACACCAAATTTTGTATCAGAATAATAATGAATAGAACTTCCATCACTAAAAGTATTATAAGTAATTCTAAAAAAAATAGCATATCTATCATCATCATCATCATCTTTTTCTTCAATAATAAAACCTCGATTTTTTGATAATATTTTTAACAAATCTTCTTTAATTGTTTCTATAAAATCACAAAAATTTAATTCTTTTTCATTATAATATTGTAAACTAAAAAAACTTCTTTCACCTACCACTAATTCTTCCATTATTTTCTTATTTTATATTTTAAATCTTTAAATCATAATTCATTTTTTTTAAATTTTACATTCTCTACAATGTGCCTTCTGTTTTCTATGTTCACATATTTGAGAACCTCCACAATCTTTACAATGTGTTTTCTGTCTTTCATGTATACATAATTGCGACCCACCACATTCTTTACAATGAGTTTTCTGTTTGTTATGTATACAAAATTTTGATCCTTTACATTCTTTGCAAGAATACTTTATTTTATTATGTATACATAATTGCGACCCGCAACACTCCTTACAAAAATATTTGCTCTTTTTATGGATACAATAATATTTATTATTAATAGTTTCTTTTTTAATTTCATTAATAATTTCCTCCTCTGAAAATTTTTTAATACTTTTAATTAAATTTTCTTTATTCATTTTTGTTCGACCTTTAATTTTCAACTCTTTTGCAATATTTTTTAATTGGTGAAAATATAAATCTTTTAATTGTTCTTTTTGTTGTTTTATCTGTTTTTGTTCTTTTATTTTTTCGTTTCTGGTTTTGATTTTAGTTTTAAGATTTTCAACGAATCCGGGTATTTTTTTTAACCTTTCAATAAGTTCAGATTTACTCATTTTAGAGTAATTTTCAATATCATTATCCTCAGCAATCTCTTTTAAAATATTAATTTTTGTCAATTCTTTCGCGGCTTGTTCCATATTTTATAAAATTACTTCATAAAATTATTTTAAATCTTTAAACCATAATTCATTTTTTTCAAAAATTAATAAAATATTAAAATCGGTCAATCAATTTTTTGCAAAAAATTTTATAAAATTTCAAAAATAAATATTAAAATCGGTCAATCAATTTTTTGCAAAAAATTTTATAAAATTTCAAAAATAAATATTAAAATCGGTCAATCAATTTTTTGCAAAAAATTTTATAAAATTTCAAAAATAAATATTAAAATCGGTCAATCAATTTTTTGCAAAAAATTTTATAAAATTTCAAAAATAAATATTAAAATCGGTCAATCAATTTTTTGCAAAAAATTTTATAAAATTTCAAAAATAAATATTAAAATCGGTCAATCAATTTTTTGCAAAAAATTTTATAAAATTTCAAAAATAAATATTAAAATCGGTCAATCAATTTTTTGCAAAAAATTTTATAAAATTTCAAAAATAAATATTAAAATCGGTCAATTTTTACGGTAACATACTACTCTGCATCGTTAGCAGTTTAACTCCAATTTCTTTCTAATCTAATTACTTCGCCATGTCCTATTTTACTTGTTTTTTTTTTTAATTTTGGATGAGATTTTATTAAACCGTTGATTCCAGATATTTTTTCTTATTTTTGTCGACGAAATGTTGTTTGATTTTCAAAAAAGATTCTCTTCGTATTTCTTTCTAATCTTGGCAAATAGTCTAACACTTGAACGGCAAAATATTGGCTAAACATGTTACCGAAAAATTTACAGTACCAGCAAGATCTTGGTAGCGAAATGCTGATTGACTTACCATCGTCTCTAAGTTCCGTTTGGGACCGCGGCTGCCGTTTTATCTACAAAAAAAGTACATGCAACATGCATGAATTCTTCAAGCACTGGAGTGCGTTACATAATAAGCTCTAATAACAGATCTCTGGAGGTTATGGTCGTTGTAGGCAATGCGCACATACATAGTCTGGCCCAAATGTTGCCCCAGTTATCTCTTGTAGGTGTGTTGGTGTTGATTCTTGTTAAGTTGTTCGCTGTACTCCTGACTGTATTATGGATTGGTTATATGCCCAGAATGCGGGAATCGTCTTTTGTAGTTACAGTATTATTTAACCTAAAGCTTGTAAATTCTCTTTTTATTTATTTTCTTTGTGTATGCACAAGAGAGCTTAAAAAACGTTCCCCTTTCGTACCCTTTTCATTGAACAGGACTGCATCCCTGTTCTAACCTATTGGAGTTCATGGACTTACACAGAGTTAAATGAATTTTATTATTATATAAAGACCAGTGATACACCAGTTGAGCTTTCACGTGAAAACATGATATCTTCAGACATGAAAATGACACTGTTGCTATGGCTAAATTGCGCCTTAGACTACAAATGGTGTTCAAATGAAATGGTTTGGTTTTTCATTGGTGTTTTATATAATAAATAGAGCATTACACGGCCACTTGGAGATACGAAATTTCTCTTCTCTTGTTGGAAAACCTTTTTCTCGTTCGCTCCGCTTACTCTTGAAGTACTTTTCAACACTCGAAAAGAAATTTCGTATCTCCGCGCGGTAATGTATATCCTCTACATGATGCAGCCAAAAGCTCCGTCTGTTCACAGCATTCGAAATTCCATAATTAACCAATCAATGACAGAAATAGACCTGTTCTACATGACCAACTTCCAAATTCAACCGAAGCCTGGAAAAGGTACCCTTTCCGGACGCACACTCGCACTATACACCCTTACAGAGAGTGGCTACTTCCCTTTCCTCTAGCACCTCCGCTAACCACCGCAGGCGCCTATTACCATCACTCACCATGATTTTGGGCTTGATGAACCTTCTAAAAAGATTGTCCGCATCAAAATGGAGATCCTCAGGCAAAGTTTTTTTGGTAGCCTGGTGTTTCTCAAGTGTACCTTTTGACAATGTAGTAGCGGCCTAGGCGAAATAACAACACAACACATCAACACTTTCACTAGCACGATTTAAGAGGTAATTCTCTATGGTAAGTGCTATACATTTGTTTGTATGTTAGTTTGGAGAATTTCAATTTGGATCGAAGTAATATTCTTGAGCTTATCCTGGATGATTCCCTCAATTTTCATCAACTCCTTGCATGCCAGTGACTTCATATCATTGGGAAACGTTGTATATGGATCACTCTGGCCTTGGAATGGATACATGGTGGCTTGATCAACAGACAAAAAGTTAGAAGGGCACTCAATAATAAAACGAACAATACCACAGTAATGTTCATTGATTTTCCAAAGAACAGTTACACGAGTGGGGATATCAAATGGTCTTTGCGAGCATTTGCGAGCACTGTGTTGTAGTTCGCGAACACGAGCAATGACCGAATTTGTCTTGCGAGCAGCGATCACTTGAGAAAAATTCAACTGGCGAGCGGCGAGCACTTGGAGATCTACTTGGAGCTATTTGGTAAATTTTCCGCTACGCTGCTTTTTATTGAAGTGCGCCTACTAGTGTGACTGGCACCTCCACAGGTTCCACAATGCGCAACGCTTTCAATTCAACCAACCATTTCTATAATATACCGCGTCCGATGCAAAATTTCGTCATGTTTTCACGAGTACGTCTGGACTTAGTCTAGTACCCTCTGGCTGTTAACTCTCAGAATGTCTCAAGTTGGAAAGCTTTAACGCCGATTTGAAGTCTTTTGCGACATGGAAGGTGTTTTTTATATATAATTTTACATATTAGTTCATATTTTGGTTTTACAATCTCATAATCTTTGGGGTGTGTTCTTTTGGTATGATCCGGATTTGCATTTGTGATCCGACATCACAAGCATCATGGCACATCAAAGGAACCGATGAATCCATTCTGGAGAAGGATTCATCGGTCATTAGCAAGTATTGTTTTAAGAATAACGTATATGTTTAAGCTATGTTGTTGTAGGTTATTGTCGTGTGCTTTCAACTAAACTTGACAGACAATTCGAAAGGGGTTCAGTACGATGTAGTAAAACATTATTTCTGTACCAAAACATCGACGAAGAACGATTTACGAACTTTCGAGCAATCGAGCAAATTTCAACAAGAATTCGAGCATGCGAGCAACTGTAACAATTTCAGTGTAAGCACGATAAAGCGAGCACTTGTCTAAGATTTACGAGCAAATCGAGCAACGGCCAAATTTTGCGAGCACTTGAAAATTTGAAGGGACTATTCGGTACCCCTACTGGTTGATATGATCCTCTATTGAAAACGTTAGTACCACACCAGTGTAAAATAAAACAAATTCTACCACAGTACAGCCTTGTTCAAAAGCTGTCAACTGTATTACTGTAGTACCAGACTGTATAGCATAACAAACAGTATAATGGCCCAGTACTGTTCGGTAGTTTTTCAAAGAATGGTCACACTAGATGGTTTGGTCTACAGATGAAAAATTGTGAACCACACTGTATACTAAAACAAGCAATACCACAGCGCAATCAGTACTGTTCAGTGGCTTCCCAGTTAACGCCTAGAAGTATTATGAATGAAGATTCTCAAGCAATTTGGCCAGTCGCCGTTGTTGTACATACCCGTCTTTTCGAAAAGCTATTCTCGACATCCACTTCAACGTCAAAATTGATAACAAAGGGCTGCTTTTTGGCTCTCTTTTTCTTCGTCTGTTCTTTGCCATCGGAGGAGCCATTTACTACCCCTGTACAAGGGGAAAAAGATACACTAAGAACAGCACTGATTAGTAGAAAATTACAAAATTCCACAGCTTTAACCTCCCCCTCTCCCATTCAACTTGAATAGATTAAGAGCCAACGCAACATACAACTGCTACTAACAGTGATTATAGTTCAGTACTAAATTTTCTCCAATTCTTATTGGTTTAAATTGATCACGTGACGCGTTAGTGCTCGTCCGCGGAGAAACACTATCAGCTCATAGTGCCCTTCCGAGGAAAATACCCGGATGGATAGTACCCGTCCGTGAAAATGTGAATTTTCTGACAGTTATAACGTATTGTTTAGGCAATGTACGTTGCGAATTATTGAAACTTCAGGCTGTGTGCTTGGATAAATATTTGATAGACCTGCATTTAGGACCTGCATTTAGACCTGCATCGGTTTTGACTGTTTTTCAGCTGGCGCGCGGAAGAAAATTCAGTGGTGAACAATTAAGACAATGGAGTGTTTATGTCTCGGAACTATCGGTCCGATAGTTACCCCTTGGAAATTTAAACACTATTGTTTAAATGGAGGCCAGGAAACTAAAAATAGACTGACTGATTGATAGCCCGGTTATTGAAGAAAGGAAACGAAAACCTACAAGGAGCCAAAAAATCCCTTCACCTCAGGGGGAATTGAAGCCACAAAAACCCACAGCAGAATTACCGTTGTTTCCCAAACTGAGAAAAAACGCTTGACGGAACAATATGCGCGACTAATTGCGATTGCTAGTCGCCGTGGAACTAAGGGGAAAAACAAGACACATTGAACATTGTACTGCGTAGCATCACATTTTGCAACCGTCACACAGCAAAAAATTCAACTTAACAAACAACTGGTTGTTTGACCGAAATGAACCGTCGTCCGGCATTGGCTTTAACGTCTGGCTTCGGGTCCTTTCATTCAAACGTGCCAGTGGTCACACCCGTGGGAAAATGTACCATGGATATACCAATAAATGATAATCTTTTCCTTCCTGCTGTCTTCCACTGGATGTTTTATGCTTACCTTCTATTGTTCACACGTTATGGGAAGTGTTATAGGTACATCCATTAGATCCTTGCCTATAAACCTCATGACGGACCTCATGGATACACTAATATATAATAAAGCCATTCCTCCACCTTGTTTTCCATTGTTAACATGGTACGATTGCCTTCAATAGTTAACATGTTATTTGAAGGGTTGCGGGTATACCAACAAGATCGTTACTCGTGAAAGGGAAGGATATGATAAATATACCAAGATATTCCAATTCATTCCTGCCCATTTTCCTCCACTGTCATCAGGCTATGGTCTTCAATTGCCTTCTGCTGGTATGAGAAGGGCCACGGGCATACCCATGAGATCCTAGCACATCAAAGGGGTGGATCTCATAGATATATAAATATATGATAGTCCTATCTTCCATTCTAACAAGCTATGGAAAGTGTTATGGGTATATTCTCAAGATCTTTGCCCATCAAAGAGAAGGTTCCCCTGGATACACTAATATATGTCAATCCATTCCAACATAAATCCTTCATTGGTAACATGTCATGGTCTTCGATTACGTGCTGTTTTAAGAATGTTATGGCACGCGTTACGGGTACATCCAAGAGATCCTTGCCCATCAAAGAGACGGATCTCACGGATATACCAAATTTATTTTTCTCAAACATTTCAGAGGGCCAGAATCCTAAATACTCGAATTTGATTGGCTAATCACACACGTCACCGGTCCAGCTTTTTACGATACGGCTCACGGGTCGGATTTTTTCCCCGCTGTAGCAATTTCCTATCTCTTTTCTTACTTTAAAAGGAAGACATCCAAAAAAATAAATAATTTATTTATCGGGCTAGGTCGGTCCGTATAGGAAAAAACTGTTCCCTTGGTCTTGAGTACGGAACTCGGCCTTCAAGGCCTCGGGCACAGTTATTCCCCATACGGACCTCCCGCCCGGTAAATATCATATATATATTCCAATCCGTTCCTCTTTATTGGCTCCCACCGTTCATATGGGTAGGTACGTGGTGTAAGCATCGTGTATGGCTATGGAGAGCAATGTATGCCATATATTCACTAACGGGGAACCACTATATGATGCTTACACCACGTACCTACCTTCATATGTGCGATTGCCTTCTACAGTTAGCATGATGTGGGAAGCATTATGTGTATATCCATCATGTGAGATGCTTGCCTATTAGTCCATCTAGCCCGTAACTGACTCCATTAAGCAACTGTAAGCCGCTCATTCTTACCTTTGGTAAGCCGGGCCCTTAGTTTCCACGCCTGGGGTCCTGCCCAAGTTGATATGAGGTCGGACTTGAAGTACGAGTAATCACTGGGTTCAGAAGACAGCTCCAGACACAGGGTACCCACACTTGCAGCAGCATATCCCAGCTCTGTTCTGTGTTTTACAAACGAGAGTGAAATGGTTGGGATGCAGTGTAATGGCGCAATATACATGCGTCATTGACCAAGCGTGAGGGTAAGGTGGTGCATTTTGGCCGAGTTCTTTTTTGGGTTTTCACTGACCGAGATTCAAGATTTCATCGACTCGAAGTCAGTAAAAGCGCAAACAAAGAACGAGGGCAATTTCCAGCCACCTTGACCGAACAGGTTTGGTCAATAGAAAATTCATTATATGGCCATTTTATTTTGTTTTGTTTTGCGTGACAAAGCGGGAAATCCCGACCGGGCAATATAGGCTTATCTTACCCGCTTGGTTAGTCAATCCGAATTCTGGATTCGCCTCTTCTTGCCCACGCGCGGAATCACACATATGCTAATACGTCATACATGGCCAGCTTAAACTGATTTTTTAATAGTCACGTGGCAAAGTCATAGGTGCATAATTCTCCAACTATAAAACAGGATTTGAGTCAAAAGAACCCAAAATAAAAAAAAAAACATTCCAGCTTTTTCTAAAATTATTCTCCTTGTAAATTATCCAAGGTCCAAATCTTCCTCGTCTCTCCTGCTCCTACCTTTTCTCAACCAATCAGTGAGCTAACATGAAGGAATTTCCTTCGCGCTTCGAGTTTGCTTGGCTTTACCAAGGTCCCAAGATTTGGAATTGACTCCTGCAATCCATCATCAGTTTACAATGTTTTCTTAACTTAAGAAACAAAGACGCTTTCCGTTTTATTGGAACAACTATTTTGTGCGCAGCACTCATTTGTAAATAAATTGTCATTCGAAATGGCCTCGCCCATAAGCAACACGTTTCCTAGGGTTTCCTTAACGAGAACAGTGATGTAAACATTTCAATGTCACGAGGCAAATAAATGTGATGTTGATGCGATGAAGCGTCTCTAAAAATCGGGGATTGGATTCTTTTTCCACTCGGCATAAGAGATAGTGCAGAAGAAAAACACAAACCCTCCCTCTTGCGCAGTAACTAGTCGAGCTTGTTCTCCATCTGCAAATGCCAGCGACGCATTACAAATCGGGTTTGCCATACCGGGCTGAGGTGTGGTTTCGCAGCCGTCTCTTCCGAAATCCGTTCCCTGTTAAAAGACGTGGGTGAGATATATCCAGGAATAGGAATCTAAGTAGTCTTCTCCTTAATTCTGACACTACTAAACTTAAACTGGTTTTCGATTGACTCTCGAAGTTTATTTGCAAATTCCTTGCTTTGCATTGCTAAATAGGTGACTGGCTGTCGACGAACCCCACAGCGCTTCTCGACCAATCAGAAGCTGAACCAAACCTAATCGCACTGACATGTATAAACTCTGGTTGTTTCATAAGACTGTTTGCAAAGGCACGTAATGATTGGTTGGAGAGAAATACTTTTTGTTAAGGCCCAGACACAATATCTGGGAATTTTTTTAAATCTACTTAATTTTTCCGGCATATAATTACTCTTAATTATGCGGTTTTCTTAACGAAAAACGTATGCGATGGATGTAATGTTAGCCAGTAGTGGGCAGCATTGTGGAGGAGGAAATATGAACATGCAAGTCAGTGCTATATTGTTAATACTGACAGACTACTCTGTCGAATTATCTGTCCGTCCAAAACACAAGTGCTTCTGTAAGCCACATCCCCTAACCTCACCACCTCACGACAAACACTGCATGTAAATATACTTACCCCACCACCGCCAGGGAAATCATCGTCACTGTAGTCTCCACCTAAGGCTTGTGGGTAATCACATTCAGGCCCTAACGCTAAATTAAAAGTCAGCAGTTTGAATTTAGTATAACGATTGCATTTGTCCTCTGCGTTAGTGTAATTTTCTTTTGTGTCGTTATTATAGTAATAAAGCGGTTTCAATGAACTACTGCATTCTTATTCTCACTCTTTCAAAAGGCGTGATTATCTCTTTTTCGAAATGCCGACTTCATACATAGCTGTATGTATCGTGTGGCACAGTCTTTCAGTGGGTTTTCTATATTTTTCAGGCGCCCTGGTGCAGTATTTTCGTTCTCTTCCGCATTACGCTGGCCCGGCCTAGAATCGAGGTCGGTTTGGCCCCAGTCTCCTCCCATTCAGCGGCGCTAGACTTTCTTCCTAACCCCTGCCATTCTGAGCCACAAATGCAAACATTTTTCTATATCTTAATTAGCATAAATCAGAGAGTGCCTTTGGAGGGAATGTGAATAGAATATTGTCGAAAATACAGGGACGGCGGAGCCGGGGGGGGGGGGGGGCTGGGGGGGGCTTTAGCCCCCCCACTTTTGAGGAGGATTACATTTTATTTTGTTTAAGCTACAACTTTATACAAGCCTCGTCGGAAACTTTTCGCGTTTACGTATTTTTAACATTTTCTCAGCGTGTGCTTCCTTCCCACAGACGGGAAGCTTGTGTCCAAAAACCGCAGGTTAGCGTTGGAGACCGGAAGGCTGAGAAATAACCTCCAAAATATTGCTATAAGCATTAAAAGTACCTTTCATTTTACGCTTTATCCAGGCTAATTATTTCAAGAAGTATGTCGCGGAGAATGTTGTAAATACGATTTCCGAGACTCTAGATTTCAAAATTTTCTGGGGGAAGATGCCCCCAGACCCCTCTACCAAGTCGCGCCTCCGGCGCTCGTTTTCAGCCCACCCACTTGAAAATACGCTCCGCCGTCCCTGAAATAATTTCGCGATTGCTTTGGTTACTTCGATAGGTGATTGGCTCAACAACAAATTAACAATAAACTGCACTCGCCCTACAGGCGTGTGCAGTTTTTTCAGTAAAAAATTCACTTTAAAAATGGAAATCATACAGTTATATTAACACAGATTTAATTCTTCTTCTTTCCAATATTTAGTCTATATTACATTGTAAAGAACTTTACTATTGCTTGTCACTTTTCTTGTGTTGTATATATCATTGTTTTTTGTAGGAATTATTAATATTTTTTCTCTTCTTTTTCTTTCTTGCCCTGGTGTAATATTAGTTTGTAACTTTCTTGTATACATTTGTCTATATCTATTTTCTAAGGTTACTTTTGCTTTACATTTAATACACATGACCCTAATTTTATTAATTGTATTTCAGTTAGCTGCCTAATTTTCTTAGCCAAATGGTTGTTCTAGGGCAGCTAATACCTTATTTGTAAGTTTCAAAATTAGTGTATCCCTTTTATCGTTCTTTCTTCTTTCTTGGTATAAATAAATGTTGTTGTTGTTGTTGTCACTTGTGCTCATTTATTCTAACGCTGTGGCAAAACATGACTTAGCTCTGATTTTCCTTAATCACTTTTCGAAGTGATAAACAATGGGGCAAAATGTTTCAGATGTCTAATTAGTTTACCCAGAGTTGTCTTTTACTCCTAAGAGAAATAATGAGAGAAATACTGAGAGCAGTACTCTGCAAAGAACTAAATTCAAATATTATACACCTTGTTCCAAAATGGCTGCCATTTAAATATTCTTTAGTTTTTATTCAAATTATCCCTTGATGCCTCGTTCTTAAGCTAAAATTCAAAAGAATATTTTACATTGAACGAAGCATCAAGGTCTAATTTAAATAAAAACAAAAGAACATACAAAAGGCAGCCATTTTGGAATAAGGCATACTACAGTACAGCAAAGTATTTTTTACTCACCTGGTGCATTTACATCAAAAGCTTCATCATTTTTTTCCATCTCTACTGCTTCTCCTATGCAGTTGGTATGGTTCTGTAATAAACAATGTCACAGTCTTTTGACAGTGATAAATATGAAATAACTGGAAAATATGAATTGATAATCATAATCAGAAGGGGAGGTGATTCAGTCAGTGACACATGCATGCAATTCTTGAATTTCCAACTCATACAAAGAAAAACATAAGATCTGCCATTTGGGGCATGTATATCAGTTTCCACAAAGTGAAGACATATACAGGCCCTAGGGCCCATGCCGCCAGAGCCTATCTTACGTTCTGTAATTATATTACTAATATAAAGCACCTTAGAATATTGTTCCTTTCTCAAGAAGGAAAAAAGTCCATCAAAGGGTTAACCCCAACAATACAGTGTAAATCACTGGTACCCATTTACACACCTGGCGACATGAGAGAGGCAGCATGGAGTTTTAAAATGTCTCCTCTTGTCTGACCATCATCTGGGCAAGAGTTGAACATTCTCGTTGGAAGTGCAAAATGCTAAAATTGTGTCACCACCTTTGACTCTAACCAATCGAGTCCTAGTTAGTCTGTCTTTTGCTTGTTCTTTGCAAGTAAAGGGAAATGCAAGTTTCTACTATACCTCCCCATTCCTATTCCAGTTGGTAAATTCAAAATCAGTAAAATGAGAGCAGATTTGAAGTCCTTCAAAGTTTACTCTGCTATAGACATCTGTTTCAAATAATAATAATAAAAAAAGTCATAGTAGTCCATAAATCACACAACTTTGTGAAAAGGTCAATAACAAATGCATAATACCACATTTTAGACAATTTGTGGGCATATCCATAATTGAATATCCATTAATTATTTTGTTCACCTGTTAGATTAAGATCAGAGGTTGCACAAACATATTGTGTTTCTTTGGAGTATGCCATACAATTCAAAATTATTTTTCATTTTAGAGCAGCATTTTTTGAAAGCTAATAAACTGTTACCCTGTTGTAACCCAGGTTTAGGCAGGTTTATCCAGGGTTAAATTAAGAAACACAGTTAAAGGTTAACCCAGGATTAGAAAGGTTAATCCAAGATTAATTCAAACCTGGATTAGTGTTTATCACCTTTCAAACAATCAGATCCAGATACAAATGGACAATAATAAAAGTGTAGTCTCAGTTTTTGAAGTTTAATTGACCTCCATCACTCCCATCTATGGTCCGATTCAGCAAAGAGAACTACAGCTATACTTGAAGGATATACTTGAACCACAACATGATATTCTGTTATTCAGTTATTGTTAAAACAAGAGATGCAGAGTTAAAATACTTATTTCTAGCATTCATGATAGTCCTACCTCTGAGTTCTGAGAGATCCACCATCTTGTCATCATCTGTTGTTTGCCCTTCTGACAAGGCATCTCCCATGGTCATGGTAAAAGATGTAGAGTCCAGTAGCAGCTCACAAGAGTCATCACGAACAAACAAATGGTTTAGCAGTAGACCTCCAGTGCCTCCTTCATCAAATGCTGCTGAGGTCTTATGGAACAATGGATCAACCTGAAGAAATGCAAACAGATACAACCTAAATAATCAATTTTACTTTATAATTTCTTATTGCCAAACCTCAACCCCCTGCAAAGCCAACAACAGGCATGAATTTTAACATGATACCTTGATAACTTAGTTGGCTAGAGTATTGCACTGGTATCACAAGGTCAAGGGCTGGAATTCTGTTCAGGCCAGAATTTTTTCAGGCCTTATTTCAACATCTGGATGAGTTACATACAGTGCGTAACTGCAATGATCGTAATTCAGTCTTACTATATGTTCCTTCCACAGTTCAAATATATGGAACTGCACATATTCACCTTTATAAGAATAAAATATTTTATGAACAAAGCCCTTTGCTGAGCAAAACAGTAAGGAATAGTAAATATTAGAAAATGAGTGTAATGATGATGGGTTCCTTACCTCAAATGCCAAGTCAAATTGATTGACGTTTAGGTTTTTCAAGTTTGTCTCTACTGTGTTGCCAGACTTGTGATGGGTGGTCTAAACAAAATGGGAGAATTATATATCTCTACTTATACTATCTTTACTTTACTGGTTGTGCAAGTAGGCAAGGTGGCTTCATGCTGAAATTCTGTCAGTTTAGTACAAAAAAGAAACCTGATCAGAAAATTTGAGTGAGGTTCTATAATTCATTTTAGGCTCTTCCTTCAATAACAATCCAAACTTAAAATGGCTGTAAGTTCCAGTTCTGATTGTGTAATGATTGTGTTTATGAATAAAGAAGAGACTACTGCTACAGTCGATGAAGGTACATGAAGGTAGATGAAGGTAGAAAGTGAAGGTTGATGAAGGTAGATGAAGTTAGATGAAGGTAGATGAAGGTTAAAGCAAATGAATGAAGATGAAGGAAGATAAAGGCAGATGAAGGTAGATGAGGGTATAGATGAAAGTAGATGAAGGTATTAAGGTTGATGAAGGTAGATGAAAGTTGATAAAGGTATGAAGGTGCATGAAGGTAGAAGAAGGTCAATGAGGGTAGATAAAGGTAAATCAACGTGATTGAGGGTAGATGAAGGTATATGAGGGTTACTGGACCTGAATGAGGGTAATGAAGGTGTATGCAGGTTAATGAACATAATTGAAGGTAGCTGAAGGTAAATGAACGTGATTGAAGGTAAATTAATACAGATGAAGGTAAATGCATATAGATGTAGGCAAATCAAGGTAAGTGGATAGAGATGATTGTCAATGAATATGGATGACTGAATGATGGCATATTGAATAACTTAACATGTCTTACGTAGTTGACAACTCGTGGTGGGTATTTACATGAGGTCTTTGCTTTAGTGTTTGCGCCGATTGTTGTTATGTAACATAGGATTTGATTGACAGAATCGAATGCGCCGATTGTTGTTATGTAACATAGGATTTGATTGACAGCATCGAATGATCTAGAAGCACGTGATGGCTGTATATAAGGGCTGGAGAATGTGGTACTAAAGTTAGTTGCAATGTGAATGTAGTGTGATCTACTGCCTTCTTTACGGTTCATATACTGAATACTAAATTTGCCTTTTCGATTACATCAAAAACGTCGAAATAACGAATTTTGAGGGGAAACGAGCAAAATGTTCGTTATATCGAGGTATAGTTAAGGCGACTCTTGTCACGCAGTTCAATGTAATTTTCGGTGCGCAGAAGTAAGATTATATCTAGATCATAGTGTAGTTTATTGCCGCTTTTTGAGATGCAACTCATGAAGCACGGTGACTTCATTGCGGTGTAGCAATTTCACTTTTGAGCAGGCGCATAGCTTCTGTTTAGGTGTACCCGTGACATTTCGTACTGACAAACGGCACTTAAATACTGTGGTCCTCCGGGAGTCATGTAGTGACTTTAGTATTTTTATCGTTGTTGGTCTGTTCAGCGTTCATCTTTTGACGTGTGTTGAACTTAATTAGTTGTATCGAGGACGATTTTACGTTCGGACTTACAGATTATATTCGTTATATCAAGGTTCTGTCTCTTACATTTTACTGTAACGATGGCCAGGCTGACGAACATCGTTCGTTATATCAAGGACTTCGTTAATTAAGTAGAGGTTTGTTAAATCGAGGTTCCACTGTATCAAAATTATCATGAAGAGGTTAGGGAACTATTTTTCTAGTTTCGTGATGACATCAATGAAATTTAATTGGAAAAAGGTATTGCAAATAATATTGGCACGCTGCAATGTGGGAAGGAGTACCACAGATTTACTCAGGAATAGTTAATTTTCAGTTCAACTACGTAGTTCAGGGACCAGCGATGTATGACATTTGCAGACTGCAGACTGCATATTGTTATTTGTGTGGCACTGATGTTAAAATAATACACATTGAAAACATACTAATAAAGGTGACATCATCATCAATAAAGCTGTGGAGAAGCAACAACTGGGTTTAAGACACATCAAACATGATTTCTATGATTGGAATAGATTATTAAACAGTTTAAGTTCCTGTAAAACAAGAGTGTGTATTTCGTCTCTTGTCCTAAACAGGGTCTCAAAATAGAAGGTGTTGTCCTACACAGGGTAGGCTTTTTAGAGTACTTTGTCAGAAACAGGTTCAGGATTTCAAACCCCTATACCCAAACATGGGTCAAGTACCCACCCCCGACCCCCTGGGTTTCACACCAAACACAGAAAAGTGCAAAAGCTCTGTGGAGGCTTTATGTGCCAGAGGGCATGAAGAAAACACTATTAACTAAAGCTTGTATCACAAAGTATACAAATCAAACGCCTCTGTATTGCTATTTTATGACACCAGCCCACACAAACAGCAAGTTCCCTCCAACAACCCGACAAGTTACTAACCATGGCCTGTAAATATAACTTCCTTTATTGCCTTGGATACTTTGAGCCAGAGACACATTGTCTCTCATCCAACATGGCAAGCTGACAGAATGATGAGAGGTAGCTGTATTCACAGGCTTCCCAACAACATCATACCTGCTAACAAGACAAATCTTGCTTAGCCAAACTTTACCTTTTTGGGTTTCCGAGATCCTTGTTGTTCTTCACCAACAACTTCACTGCCATTCTCCACCGTATCTAAAGGATAAAGGAATCACTTTAATTTATTAATATTACCTGTTCATGCTTACTACACCACTATTGGTGCATGTACTCTTGCTAAAGATTCATTCCAAGAGTAAATATGTATTTCAACATTATGTATTGTTATATACCTAGACTTTCACTTAACAAAACGAGCACTGTGATTGGTTGATTTTTTGGTCACGTGCCCCTGATCAAAATAATTCAAATGTATCCCGACCGGGATACAATTGCCAGTTGTTGTCTAAGCGCAAATTGAACTGTCTTCATTTGTTTGTTTTTGCTAAGGGAAAGTCTAAATTATAACAAAGCACTTAATGTATGGTCCCTCTGGAAACTAGTTACTTTTGTTTTCCCTCGAGTCCTGAACATCAGGACTTTCAGTAAAATAAAACTGTTTCCTTTGGGACCTTACATTAAGTGTATAATCAATTATCAGAATTGTTCATTGTGGAGATGCAATGATATAAACCTTTGTATTTGTCTCATACTAGTAATTTTGATGTTGATTGCAATGCATTGACTACTTACTGCTGTGCAGCAGGTTTGAATGATTTTAAGTTTGGGTTAATATTATAACTACATTTGTTGTTTGGAAAGTATATCACATTCAAAAGTGAGGCTTGTCAATCCCATACAAGTTTATGTCAAAATCCCATGTGTTCAAGTGGAAGTAAAGCAACCGGGACACTTAAAGAGACCAAAACCAGAAGGAAAATCTTGAGGGTTGTCCAATACTCCGACAAATTTACTGTCAAGGTAATGAAGGACTCACTGGATACCAACCTTGATTTTGATCTGCCATCCCCAAACCTCCTAACATTTTGTAAGCCTGAGCATGAATGGAGTCAACTCTGCCAGCATAGATCTTGGCACTGGCATCCAGTGTACAGCTTGCAACCTCAGAATCAAAATATTACACTTAAATATGATAATAATTCTATCTTTGCTACTGCACAACTTGGAAAATGAAACCCAGAGTTACAATTACCCTCTATTACCACCACTGGTGAAAACTGTGATCATACAGTACAAACAAACCTTGGATCATGGGTTTACAATAATACACAGAACACACTGTGGCAGAAACAAAATATTTGTACTAGTTATTTCAAAGGCAACTTTTCAAACTTGGCCCATCCAATTTGACAGGTGGACACAGGCAGAATTCAGGTGGAGTTTCTGGGAAGGTAACTTTAATTATACAGGTCTACTAACTTTATTCTAAAAAGATAATTGGTAAATCAAACGAGTTGATTAAGTAAGTTATACCACTGTAAGGTTAACAGGAGGTGCTGACGTTTCGAGCGTTAGCCCTTCGTCATTCGCTCCGACGAAGGGCTAACACTCGAAACGTCAGCACCTCCTTTTTACCTTACGGTGGTATAACTTACGTACTTAATCAACTCGTTTGATTTACCCATTTTCTTGTGTTTCAACTTCCCACCGACGCAGCACCAGTTTCTTTAGAAACTATCCCCACAATACTTCCTAAAAAGATACTCTGGTGATCATTACATGCAATCTTGGTCCACTTGTAATGTTTTCCATTCAGGATCTTTTATGATCAGGAGATGCAAAAGACTTCCCTGAGACAACGGTTGTAGAAGGCAATTATCTTGTTTGTGCCTCCTTTTACTTTATTTGAGAATTCAAACCCAGATTTTTGCCTGAGTTGTTCAGACTACCTTGCCTCATTGCCCCTGGGGTTATTACAGACTTTTACAATCTGTAAATTAAAAACAAACTCACCTGGAAATTGGTCATGTCTCCCTCTTTCACAGTCTTGATCAGATCTTGCATGTAATCAATCAAGGGTAGGCCAAAAGCATTCTTTGCGTTGATTTTCTAAAGGAAAGGTGAAAGGCTGATATTTAGAGTAGGACAATACACATACTTAAGGTATTGGCCAGGTCAGTTTCATTACACATTTCTCATAAGCTCTACAGGGCAACCAACTTCAGTTGTGTTCAACATTGGCAATGTATTTGCAGGTATACATGTAGATAACAAAAAGAAAGCATATTACATAATTTAAACAATAGATAAAATGCATATAAAAATATCTTGCAGAGTTTGAATGCATGGACAGAAAACAAATCTATCATTTGAGAGTATGTACAACATGAAACTCAATTTTCTACAAACAAAAATTTTATGGGCAATCGTGGGATGTTTAATTTGCTAATTTACTATTTTGTTACTAACATTTTCTGTTGACAACTTGATGCAGTTAGAATACAGATCTTTGAGTTGAGTGTTGGTTAGTACACTGTTTCCTGCACTTTGGCTTCTGAGTTTAAAAAGAACAAATTTCTTTGTTATTAATGTTAATATGCAATTCAATAAGAAAAAAATTGAATATTGGCCAGAAAGGAAAAAATCCAGCCAACCAATAATTTGCAATTATGAAATTAATATAAACGACAATAGAATTATTTTCATTTAGTAATTATGTATCACTACAATTATGTATCACCACCGCCAACCGGTTAGCTCAGTTGGTAGAGCACCGGACTACCGTGCGGGAGGTCGTGGGTTCAAATCCTCGACCGGACCAACCCTCAGGGTCTTTAAATAACTGAGGAGAAAGTGCTGCCTTTGTAATGACACCTCCAAATGGTTAGACTTTCTAGTCTTCTCAGATAAGAACGATAAACGTAGGTCCCGTCTCACAGTACTGGTGTGGGACGTTAAAGATCCCACACACTGTTCGGAAAGAGTATGGGACGTAGTCCCCGGTGTGATGGTCTATCACTTATTCTGTTCTGGGGGCACCTGTGTATCCTACTATTCACTCTGATAAGATTGTGAACTGTGTGGCTGCAATTTGCGCCTTTAATAAGCAGTCTGGCAAAGTCCCCCAAAAAGTGTTGTAAAGCGCTTTGAGCCTTGGGATAAAAGCGCTATATAAATCCTGAATCATCATCATCATCATCATCATCATCACTAAGAACAAAACCCTTACTTGGTGATAATCTAATGATGTTATAAAAGGGGGATCCTGGCACATTTTCATTACGATTTTCATTACGATTTTCATTACGATTTTATTTCAATTGAAATAAGCGCGGTGCTAGCACATTTTTGTTGTCCTACGTACAAAGCCGATACAAAGCTGTTGTTAGCCTGGATACTAAGCCGATACAAAAACTATATGAAATTGGTGATGGTTGGGATCCGGCACATTTTATGAAACTGATACTAAGCCTATGTGAAACCTATAAAATTTGATGATGAGGATCTGGCACATTTTAAAAAAAAATGATTTTTCAAAAGAAATAAAATTCTTATTTAAAAAGAAGAATCAATATAAAAAATGGAACAACAATTACGAAGATTAAATGTGACGCAACTAAAATCTTTAGTTAGATGGTATAATATTCCCGGCCGATCTAGGTTTAATAAAGCAGAACTTATTAATGCATTGATTAATATACCTGAAATAACTAATAATATTCAAGAAATAGTTGATAATATTGTTGGAATTGTTGGCGTAAAAACGTAATACACCAATGAGACCAAGAAATCAACCAAATTTACCTCTCCCAATTCAGAATATTGCACCACCAACGAGACCAAATTTACCACCTTTAACTATTCCCCAACCAATACCCGGTACACCACCAGGCTCGCCAGATAGATTTAGACCGGGAACTCCTCCCGGACCACCCCCACCAAACCAACCTAGAATAAATATTAATAAATCAAAATCAAAAAGACATTCACCACCCAAAACAAAAACAAAACAAACTCCTTTTTTGGGAAATGTATTAAACAAGTTTTGGAATTTTGTGAAACCATATATTCCTAAAAAGGTAAAAAATAAAACAGAAGAATTAGCCAAAAAATTTATTGAAAGATATAAAAAAGTAAATAACCCCAAAGAAATAAAACCACCAAAAAGAGATTATGAGAAGGAGGGAGCAAGACCAAAAACAAAAAGAAATGAGAATGTGGAAGATTTTACACCGAGGGAATATGAATCAGCCATTAATGGTAATTATATAAGCCATAGGATTGAAGGAAATGAAAAGAATGATGAAAAAACATTCCTACATAAAATAAAACCAAAAGTTATGGATTTAATTAGAAAGAGAATTGAATCAAAAAAATCATTGAAGACTAAATTTATATTTTCATGTATGTTCAAGAAAAAAAATCTTAGCACTGGGGAAATTGAATATTGTGTCACTTCATTTCCTTCTGAAAAATCAGAAATTGTTCTCGAGGCAACAGATTTATCAGAATTATTTGATAGATTAGCAAATCAACAACTTGTATTATTTGAAAATTTTATAAATAATGGATCTGGTTGGATATTCGAACGAGTACTATTTTTTGACATTTTCATTGATCGTTTTGTTCCACTTTTAGGTGGATCTTATATTCCATTACCAAAAGAATTGTTAAACAGGAATGCTATTATTAACCTTAAGAATTATGATGAAGAATGTTTCAAGTGGTGTGTATCACGAGCAGTTTATCCAACCGATAAAAATCCACAAAGAATAACTAAAGAATTGATAGAACAATCTAAGAATTTTAATTGGAATGGAATTAATTTCCCAAGTACAATGCAAGATGTTGTTAATTTTGAAAACCAAAATGATTATGATATTGCTATATATGGATATGATGAGAAAATAGGGGTATATCCCATAAAAAGAAGTAGTAAACGAGGATTTAAATTAATTAGATTACTTTTATTAACAGAAGAAACTAAAGATGAAGAACCAAAAAAACACTTCGTTTTAATAAAGAATATTAGTGCACTTATACGAAGGCAAGTTACTAAACGAAAATGTAAGTTGTACTTTTGTGATAATTGTTTGCATCCTTTTCACTTAAAAAGCTCATTAGAAAAACATGAATCATATTGTTTTTTGTACAATGAAGCAAGAATTGATATGCTAAAAAATGAAGATGGAAGTCCATGTTTTCTTTCTTTTAGAAATTTTGTTAAAAAAATGAAGATACCTTTTGTAGCATATGCCGACTTTGAGTGTACTTTGAATAAAATAAAACAAACGGGCCAGCTAGATAAAAATAAAAGTTATACTAATAAATATCAGTTGCACAAACCGGTTGCGTTTGGTTGTTATATTAAGAGTTTTAATGAAAAAATATGTAAATCCAGATTTTATAGATATACTGCTGGATCACCAGAGGATGATGTGGCACAGAAATTTGTGGAATATATCGAAGAAGAATTTAAGGAAATTTATAAGGATTGCATAAGTTATAATAAAAAAAGATTCAAAAAATTTAATAAGAAAATGATGACAGAAGTTGACGAAATAAATTATGAAAATGCTACTTACTGCCATATCTGTGAGAAAGAATTGGGCGAAGATAAGGTAATAGATCATTGCCATCTTACAGGAAAGTATAGAGGTGCAGCACATAAGGAATGTAATTTAAATTATAAGATCCCAAAATTCTTTCCCGTAATAATTCACAATCTTTCGGGGTATGATTCTCATCTATTTATTAATAATCTTGCAAAAACAGAAGGAAAAATAAAACTTATACCTAATAATGAGGAAAAGTATATTTCTTTCTCAAAAGAGATTGTGGTTGATACCTACAAAGATAAAAAAAGTGGTGAGATGAAAGATGTTAATAGAGATATAAGGTTCATAGATTCATTAAAATTTATGCAATCCAGTCTTGATAATTTATCTAGTAATCTTACTAAATGTGGGAAGTGTGATGTTTGTAAAGGTGTAATAAAAGGAAGGTGTCTTGTACCAACAGATAAAAACCTACATGAAACTACAAAGTATTTTGAAGGTGAAGAATTAAAGTTATTATTGAGAAAGGGGGTATTCCCATATGATTATCTTGATGATTTTGATAAATTAAACGAAACCCAACTTCCACCGAAGAAAGAGTTTTACTCAAAACTTAGAGATAAAGATATTTCTGATGAAGATTATGAACATGCAAAAAAGGTATGGAAAAACTTTGATATGAAAACAATGAAGGATTACCTTGATCTATATCTAATGTCAGATGTACTCCTATTAGCCGATGTATTTGAAAACTTTAGAGATGTTTGTCAAACACATTATGGATTAGATCCTGCTTGGTATTATACAGCGCCAGGTCTGTCTTGGGATGCTATGTTAAAATTAACTAAGGTTCAATTGGAGATGGTAAATGATATTGATATGCTAATTATGATTGAGAAAGGTGTTAGAGGGGGTATATCTCAGATATCAAACAGATATGCTAAAGCTAACAACCCATACATGAGTAAATATGTTCCTAACATACAAACAAATTACATAGAATATCTCGATTCAAACAACTTATATGGTGGGGCAATGAGTGAAGCATTACCAACTCATGATTTAAAATGGATGAGTGAAAATGAGAAAAAAAATTGGAGAAATATGCCATGTATAGTAGAGGTTGATTTAAAATATCCACAACATCTTCATGATTTACATAGTGACTACCCGCTTGCCCCGGAAAGAATTAAGGTTAATAGGGTTGAGAAATTAATACCAAACCTTAACAATAAGAAAAATTATGTTGTTCATCATGAAACACTAAAAAAATATGAAAGTCTTGGATTAGAAGTAACAAAGATTCATAGAGGAATTAAATTTGAAGAGTCAAAATGGTTAAAACCTTACATAGATTTGAATACCAAACTCAGGGCTGAAGCAAAGAATGATTTTGAAAAAGATTTCTTCAAACTTATGAACAACTCTGTATTTGGTAAAACAATGGAAAATCTTAGAAAAAGGGTTGATATAAGATTGGTTACTAATGAGAAAGAAGCAAGAAAATTAATATCAAAAGCTAACTATAATCGAAGAACTATTTTTTCTGAAAATCTTATGGCTGTACATATGAATAAAACACATATAAAATACAATAAACCTATTTACTTAGGAATGTGTATTTTAGATATAAGCAAGTCAATGATGTATGACTTTCATTATAATTATATTAAACCAAAATATGGTGAAAAAGCCAAATTACTTATGACAGATACAGATAGTCTTGTATATGATATAGAAACTGAGGATTTCTATAAGGATATAAGTCTAGACGTTAGAGAAAAGTTTGACACAAGTAACTTTTCCAAAGACCACCCATCAGGTATTGCGACGATCGTAAACAAAAAAGTAATTGGCAAGTTTAAAGATGAGGCTGGTGGTAAAATAATAACCGAATTTGTTGGTCTACGAGCTAAGCTATACTCTTTCAAAACAGATGATGGTAAAGAGATAAAAAAGGATAAGGGAATTAAGAAATCAGTTGTTGAAAATAATATAAGATTTGATGATTACAAGGAATGTTTAGAAAATAAAGTAAAGCAGATGAGGGAGATGCAAGTAATAAGAAGTTATAAACATTTTGTTTATACTGAAACTGTTAATAAAGTTGCACTATCGGCTGATGATGATAAGAGAATCATTTGTAAAGATGGAAAACATACTCTTCCATATGGACACTATCTTACCAAAACAGAATTAGGGGGTAATTGTGTATCATAAGGTATAACTTGTAACTCTTCCCTTACAAAACCACGTCTAGGCCCATCAGTTAAATAATATAAAACAGGCTGATTAGGCGTAATCATACTTTTAGAAATATCATAAACTTTGAGACTCCAAATAGGATCTGTGGCTCTTCTTCGTTCTCCTCCTTCAAGTTCGCCTGGAAATAATAGATATCTAACTTTAACGTGTGGTGGCAATCTAAACTCATCAAGACCAACAACTCGGTGATAATTTTTTGGTTCAATATCAACCTCTTTCATTTTTATAGCCTCATCAGGCTCTTTACCAGTTATTCTTGTTTTTGTATTATTCAAAGTTTTTAGAATAGCTGGTAATCTTTTCACCCATACTCTCGATCGCCCATCACTAATCATTTCTTGCGCATATTGATGACTAAATAATCTTTCGCCTAATATTCTGTTTGCTCTTTCAACAAATGCTTGGGCTCTATGATTACCAGCTTCACTTCTTTGTATTCTTACATTATGGTAATTCATTAGTTTACTAACTTCGCCCATAAATTCTTTTCCAGGATCAACCATTAATGTTTTAGGGTATTTCAATCTTCTAGAATATATTTTCTTAAAAGCTTCTGATATCTCTCGACTTTCTTTTGAAGTTAATGGCTCCGAATCTTTATATCTCGAGGCGATATCAACCACAACTAACGCATATTTATATGTTTTTCTTCCAACTCTATCATGCGGTAAAAATAATAAATCTGCTTGGTGAATCTGATTTGGTTTATCCACCGTCCAGTGAGGCCTAGGTATATATTTGGGGGCTGGGAGATAGATTTGCCATATTGCCTGTTTTTGCAGCCATTGTTTTGCCTCATTTTCACTTACTTTCGCTTTCTCAGCCAATTTTGGAATCGCGGAATATCCTTTCCAATACCCCCTAGCTGAATAATATATTTTTGACATCATTTAAAAATTAACAAAGTATCTTATAAATTAAAATGGTGGAGGAAACAAAATTTAGTGAATATCAAATTAATCTTATGAAAAAAATTATTAGAAAAAAAATTCTATATATGGAAGATGGCGATAAAATTTTTAATATTATGATTTTAATCCCCGATGCGAGAGAGGGCTTATTAAAAAATATCGAAAAATTAAAGAATAATAGTGTGAAGGGGTTTAAAGGTTAGACAAAGTATCTTATAAATTACAATGACGTCAGAAAAAATTAATCCAAACAGAATTCCCAAAGAACCCTTTGGTTTGAAAGCAGAATCAACATTGAATTGAATTACTCTCAATCCATCCTCAGCTAGCCCCGGAGAAACATTATATATAAATATTCCAAAACTTTCTGAGAATTTAGTGATTGTGCCTGGAAGTGTATCTCTACTATTTGACTTGGATGTAGATGGACACGCTAATAATACACTTGTGAATAATGTGGGAAGGAATCTTGTATCTAGACTTAAAGTTCTTTTTGGAGGTGAAACATTACAGGATACTCAAAGATACGATCTATTTCAAACCTATCATGATTTATTCTTAACAGATGAAGAACGCGAAGATAGATTAAAACAAGGAATTTCTTCTGAAAATATGAGAAAACTTAGAACAAAAGCGGGAGATAAAAAAACACAAGATGTAAAAGAAGTAGCGCTTGCCGCTGTACATAATACAAAATATAGAATACCAATAAATCACCCTATTTTAAACGATCATGGTGTTTTTTACCCGAAAGCATTAGAAAATCATCTAACATTTGAGATTACACTTGCTCCAATTAATGATATTGTTGTTTATTCTGACATTACTAAAACCCCAACATATTCAATCAAAAATCTTGAGTTAGAATATTCTTCAATTTCAAGCGAATACTTAGCTCGCGAGGCACAAGCCGCATATCAAGTTGGTAAAGGATTCTTTTATGAAAATGTTACTTTACACAAAACTTTTACATTTTCCATAGGGGGTGATGGCGTTATAAATCAACATATTAATTTACCCAGAAGATCAATGACTGGGGTATTATTTTTGTTTACATCATCATTTGCAGCGGGGGCGCGTAACTCTGAGAATTTTTACAATCCTGGAATAACTTCTATTAATATAGATGTTGACGGAGTTCCAAATCGAGTATACTCTAGGGGAATGATTCCATCAGATCTGTGGGAGTCAGTAAAGAAACGATTTGAGAGAGATGATGTTTATAGTCACCCATTCGGTTCCTCCCGATGGTCGGTAAAGGAAAAGGATTTTTATGCAGATAAGTTTGCTCTTTGGGTTGATATGAGAACACACCCCGATAATCACATTCATGGAGGAGGATTAGCATTAAATAATACGCATGATGGTGTAAAAATAGAAATTAAAAGAAAACAGGGTGGATCTGGTACTATAACCTGCTATATGTTTGTTGTAGCTGATGCAATGATGGAAATTATGAATTCAAGTTTGAGATCAATTAAGTACTAAAAACATAATGTTATGATACAAAATATGGAAGATTTACGAGATAAAATCCCATTCCACTGTATTATAACAGGACCAACAAATTGTGGGAAAACAAAGTACCTAATTGAACAGCTCCGCGGACCATTCCGAAAAGTTTTTAAATATATTGTTTTAATTTGTCCAACTTATTCTAAAAATAAAACATATCATAATTTTGCTCGTGGGGACAAGAGATTCTTTGTATTATCACCCGATGCAAGTAATCTCGATGAGATTAATGAATTGTTAAATGATTGTCAAACTTTATTTTCTGGACTCAATACATTAATAATTTTAGATGATTGCGCTGTATCCACCGATCTGAAGAAAAGATCGAATAAATTTATAGATTTAGCTTTCTCCGGAAGGCATCATGGATTATCAATGTGGGTTCTAACTCAACAATTAACATCAATAGCAAAACCATTCCGAGAAAATGTAGCCTGCGTTGTTACTTTTCATAATCCTTCCCAGAAAGGTATGAAAATGTTTTTCGAAGATTATGGTGGTGATTTGGATTATGAATTAGGTAAAAAGTTTGTTCAACTCCTAAAAACTGAAAAATATTCTAGGTTATGTTTGAGTTTGCGTTACCCATTTAATTGTTGTTTAGAGATACCCGAGGTGATTTAACAAAGATGACAAACGTTGAAGATTATATTGAAGAAAAAACTGAAGTAAAGACTGAGGTAAATGATAATGATGAACTTGAAATAAAACAAGAATCTCTCGCAATTCTTGCAGCGCTCGGAACAACAAAGGAATATTTAGGGGTTGAAATGAGCTTGGGTGATATAAAAAAATTATCAGAACGCGATGTAGAAAAATATTTTAATCGATACCAAGCGGTAATGGGTAAGAAAATTAACGGTGGATTGGTAGATTCATCCCTTCAATTAGTTTCCAAACTTATTTTATATTTAGTTCCGGTTGATGATATAGAAGCTCTTTGTTCCGATTTGAAGAACGATGATTTGGTTAATCGTGAATTAACAAACTTTGTAGGTCTCTTAGCATTAAAAGGTGGAAGATTGGTAGCACTTGCTAGCGGATTATTCCAGATTGTTAAGCACGTTAAATTCAACAAAAATCAACAATTTTCAAGAGAAGAAACAGTAAATTCTAACAAAACTGATCAGGAAACTAAGCAATCTACTGAAGGTATTGATACAGTATATTAAACAGATCTAAAAACTTATTTTCAGCATCTAAATAACAATGACTGAACAATCTGAAGTAGAAGTTGAACAAATTACGGCTGATCCCGCACCTGAAAATAAAGATTCGAAAAAGAGGGAGAAAGATCCAAAAAAAGTAGCGGCTGGTAAAAAATTAGCTGAATATAATAAAAAAGCAAAAGAAGCATTAGCTAGGGAGATGAAACGCGAAGAGACCCTTCGGGCTACAGAGCAAAATGATGAATCAAATCACCGAGAAGCTAAATCATGGCTTCCAGAGTTATCTTTTACTACTGTTTTATCTGTTGTTGGATTAGGTTTTACAGCATTTGATCTTTTTATGAGATATAAGGAAAAAGCTAGGGTTGAATATTCTAATAGGATACCTGATTTATCACAAGTTCCACAAATACCCCAACCTTCAAAAATTCCATTGCATTTAACCCCAAAATCTTTAGGAATGGAATAATTATAAATTATTTTTTACTACATAAAGTTATTTAAAAGTTTCTTAATGATGTAGTAAAAAAAATGTCAACCGAAAACAAACTTGTGAAAACTGTAACTGATTCGGCGGTACTTATCGGATTAGCCGCTGGAGTTGGATATGTAGCTAAAAAGATGATGAAAGAATCATTTTTGAACGATCCATCCTCAAATATTACAAATTATGCAAAATGGGTGGTTGTATTGTCAGGTAGTATGTACCTAAAAACATATTTAGAGGATCAAAAGATTTTACTGAACTGAGCTAAGCGAGGGAGGAACTAAAATTAAGTATTTATAGGCCTGAGCGAATCGAAGAAACATGGCAACAATAGCAATGATGTTGGGGGGAGCTGTATTAAATGCAACCGCCTTTGTTGGTGGATCATATCTTGCAAAATATCTCTCAGGTGATAAAACAGATACAGAGAAAATAAGACACGATAAGGCATTAGAAAAATATCAAAAAGATTATTCTGCATATCAGGAAAATAGACAGAAACTAATTGATTGGGAAATGGAGAAAAAAGATGCAAAATATCAAGCATCAAAAAATATTTCTAATACAGATGAAGCTTTGAAATTATATAGTCAAATGCATGAACCAAAATTCTCTGATTATTACAAACCAAGCGATGAACAAAAAACAGGAGAAATGGTATATGTTGGAGCTGGAATGTTAGGTTTAGGTTATGCAGTTAGTAAATTATTATAAATTATTATGTTGTTATGTAACCAGTAATTTGGTTATATAACACAAGTATATTTATTATTGTTTACATGAGACTTCCAACATCAGAATCTTCATCTTCATATTCAGATTTTTCCATTTCTTCAGCCGCAGATTTACTATCTGAAATAGTTAAGCATCTAGGTTTTGTTAATCTTTTCATTTCTTTGTTTGGTACTACAACCGCTTCATAAAGTTTTACTTGAAGCGCAATACAAGAACCAATAAATATTGATTCAATTTTTACTACACCCTCTTCAACATGGCAACCGTTATTAATTAATTTTAACGGATCAATTAACTTATCATTTTTCGCATTATAAAACTTAGTTAAAATTTTATCTTGTTTTTTATCCCAAATTAATTTTGCATATAAAGTTGGACCTCTATCTGGAACTCTAGTCATTGAAGATTTTTCCATCTTCCAATATAGAGGATTTAAACCTCCTTTTTGTTTTTCAAGCTCATTTCTTTCCAACTCAAATTTCCCAATTTTTGCTCTATTAATAATCAAATGATCAATACAATTGTCAACTATTTCATTGAATAAATCAATCCATTTTTCTTCTTCAGATGTTGGACTGCTTCCACTCCATAAACATAATGGAAATACATATCCTGTAATTGCGCCTGTTTCTTGACTTGTATTTGTAGAAACACCAAAAGAATATAAATTACCGGTTGGAATAACAAGTTCTCCTTCTGTTCCATCTTCATTTTTTGTAGAAATTTTAATTCGTTTAAATTCAACCTTTGGTTTACTTCCAGGAATTTTACCAACAATTGGTTTAGAAAAAATCATGCTTACTTTAGGTTTATAAGTATTAACATCTATTAATTGTGTAGTTTCGTTCATCATTTTATTTTTATATATTTTTTTTTTAATCTTAAAATCAAGTTTTACTTTTGTTTTTCAACTCTAAGGGATCTAAAGATTTCTTACTGATGAGTAAAAAATCATGGAAGAATTACCAGAATTACCAAAAGATGATCCCATTGGATTGGGGGAAGAAGATGATCCTGATGATTTTGATGAAAAAAGTTCACTACTTGGTAGAAAACCATCAAAAATGCCAGTTCGAGTAACATCTACAACCAGAGGTGAAAGGAATTATGAGGATGAGGGTGCTAGACCTAAAACAAAATCGGGATATACACAATTACCAAGTGAAGAAATAGAGATGCGTATTATGGAAGAAAGAAAAGATGAAGTTTGGAGTGATATTTTAAAAAAATTTCCAGATGCAAAAACTAGTTTTTTATTCAGATATGATGAGTGGGATAGAATTGAAGTTGCAATCCCTAGAAAATTTGGAGTAAAAGAAAAATGGTATAAATTATTTGATGCTAATGGAGATATTAATAAAAAACTCCCTATCACTATAATGAAAGCTCTAGGTAAAAAAGTGGAAGAAATTGTTGAATCTAATGATGATATTTTATCACAATTGAATGAAAAAAATAAAAAAATTAGGGATTTAAATAATGTAATAGGTGAGTTAAGCTCAATTGTAGAAACAGGTCAAAAGGAGATAGAACAATATGTTACAATTGATAGAAAAGAGTTGAGAGCTATAATTGAAAAACAACAAACCATAATTGCAGAAAGTGAAAGCTATTTAGATGCAGCTGTAGAACAGAAGGTATTAGCTAAAACAGAGGTTGAAAAACTTAAAGTTGAATTGAATCGATACAAAGATGAAATAGTTAAGTATAAGATGGATCAGTCAAATTTAGAAATGTTAAAAAGAGGTAATGAAAGATTACAAGCTGAAGTTGATAAATTTGAAGAACTAGCAAGAAAGAGTATTATTTACAACCAAGAACAAATGGCTGATGTGGAGAGTAAAAATGAAGAAATAATTAAAAATCTTCCATTACGTGAGAGAATAAAGTATATCTTTAAAAAGTATGGTTTTACAGTATTTGCTGTTGTTAGTTCTGTAGGAGTGGTTATTGGTGTAATAATTTCTAATCTTTCTAAGGGGTTAACCACACTAGGAAAAGGTGTTGGTAATGGGTTTAAAGCTATTGGTAAAAAACTCAGTGAAATATTACCAGGGATGGTTGGAGCGATTGTAAGCTTTCTTTTCAAAACAGCGGGCGAGGTTATTGGATTTTTAGGTAGGAATGCTTGGTTGTTGATAATGGCTGTAGTTTTATATTTTGTGGAAAGTATAAAAAAGAAGAGAAAGTAGGTCTAAAGATATCATGTTGAGTAGTAAAATACAATATGGATGAATACAATAGAATTTACCCTGTATTATCCAATAATACAGATCCTATTAATTTCAGACTACAAAAATAAAGCGAAGTATTACAAAATCTTGAGAAAGAAATTAAACATTACGAAGAAGTAAGAAAAAAATATAATAGGGTGAGAACCATATGTACAAAAATTAGTGTTTTTGGTGGAATGATTTCAGTTATCCTATCTGCGAGTGGTTTGAGTACATCTCTTACTGGTTTTGGCGCTATTGTTGGTATACCTTTGGGTGTTGTGGGTGGAGTTTTTGGTGGGTTGTCGGTTGGATTTGGAATTGCATCAAAAAAACTTTCTCATAAAGTTAGCAAACACGAACAAACCGCCGCAATTGCAAAATCAAAATTAAACACCATTAATGATTTGGTTTCAAAAGCTTTGAAAGATAATGTTATATCCGATCAAGAATTTTCTATAATTTTAGCAGAGTTGGAAAAGTTTCAAAAACTAAAACAAGAAATACGACAAAAATTTAGGAAAACAGCAGAAAAAAACTTGGATATGTCTGTGATAAGGAGGGAAGCGCGCGAATATCTATTAAAAGAACTTACCGAAGGGAAAGGACATTAAAAATTTCATATGAGAGAACTGATGTTGGTTGTAATTGTTTTGCGGGTATTAAAAGAGAGGTTAATTAACATCTTATTCTTAATCTAAAGACCGGTTTATTTGAAACACAAAGAATAAGATGTTATTGGATGATTTCAAAAATCGTTACCCAAACGCGAACCTCAATAAATTTACATTTTTGAATGATTCGTATGGTGGATATATTAAATGGAAAGTTAATGGAATGACTGTAATGTCTTATGATGATCCTACTGGAAAAACATGGACTGATGATCTTCCTACTAATTTTAAAACGTTGTTATTGAAAGATTTAGGGTTGGATGATTCTGAATTGAGTTCATTCCCAAAGAGTTTAACTATGACTAATCAATCTTATCCAATACCAGCAATTGATTTTGATGACTTTACAAGTGACATAACAAAAATGCTGAACTTTCTGGATATATACGTTTCAAATACAAAGAAATTCACAGCAAAGATGCGTGATGTTTTTACCAATCAAGTTGTAACATTCAAATCTGGAAAACAGAGTAGAAAATGGTTGAACACCCCTGATATGAATTATTGGCCTCAACAACTTAACTTTGCAGTTTGGTGTGCAACATCTGGTTGTGGGATAAGTCCTTTTGAAAGTCTAAATTATCCTAAAGTAATAAATAGCTTCATAAAGTTTCATATATATTTCACAATAAGGCGGATATTATATGAATTAAGTCTTCCTTTACCTGATGAGCAACCTTTTGTAATAAATAATAATCCTTATAGTAAAGTTGCATATAATCGATTGTGTGCTGAATTTGGGGTTAGTAATAATTCCGATTTTAGATGGAAAGGGGGTAGAAACGGTGGATTGGGAGATATATTCCTTGATTATGGTTTAGGATATCGTGGAAAAGGAGGGGGGTTTCAAAATGTACATATTATAAGGAATTATGATCATGAAGCGGATCAATGGCCCGGTGAAGGTAATAAATTCGCTGATGAAGGTGGTAAGAAAGAAAAAGGTAATCTCATCTCATTTATCCGTAATGATGACTTTGCTGATTTCAAATATGCTTGGTTTATCCCAACAAGTGGTTATGGACTCACTAAAGCCGGACTTGGTAGATTGAATCGATCCGCTGAAGCTTTTGTTTAATGCATATTGGGTGCACAAGTTAACACAAGAAATTCAATTTACGGTAATGGTGGTGGCGCAATCGAAACACAACAAGAATTCTTGGCTTTATTTGAAAGTAGTGTGATCGAGAATGACATTTCTAGTTCTATTCAAAGATACCAATTAGCTGTACAGGAAGCGAAATTACGGCTTGATTTAGCTGTTGCTCCTGGTGTATGGTTAATGCCAAGTAATATGATAATCAACACTGAAAGCGTGACTGGTTTTAACAACAAACTTATGAAAGCGAGTAATGATATGAATTTTGGTGTTAATAATTCCCTAAACACTGAAGCAAAACAGGTTGGAATAAGTCATAACATAGGATCTTCAAAGTTAAAGTTACCTCATATTCGCCTGGAAGATAAGGCCAGCTTCGCTAATAAAACAGACTCAACTCAAACATACTCGATGAAACAGGAAAATAATATTGACTCAACGCAACATGAAAATAATATATTAGCATTTATAATTGTCGCTGGTGGATTAGCGTGGTATCTATTTCGGTAGATGACTGTATTTTTCAGCTTACGCGTAAGTCGTTTTTTATCGCAGGCGGTTATTATAGAAATTACGGCGTAGCCGGTCCCGAGAAAAGCTTGATTTAAAGATGAATATGGTGTAATCAAAATAAAAATGTTGAGCATTACCATGTATGAGTCAGAAACAAGGATTTATTTAGATCCTCCTCTGAAAAATATTCGTGAGATGCAGCTACTAGATTGTAATATAAAAACCAAAAGATTGATTAATTTCAAGTATGAAGAGATATTATACAATGAAAAGAATCAAGCCGTCATAATAATACAACCCGGTACATATTCTTTGCGTGATATTCAATCGATCTTTCTTAATGATAATGATAGGGAAAAGATAACAATAATTGAGACTGATACTGTTAACTATCTATATTCAAATAAGAACTTTAACATTAAACTTACAAGAGGGTTGTCGATTGGTTTAGGGGTGTCTGAAATTATAAATCCTGGTAAATTATACCCCATAAATATACAGATTAAGGAACCGCTTAGACTTATGTGTAGTATAGTTGATAATAAGTCTTCATATATGAATAAAACCAAATATGGAGAACTTGTGAAACTCTCACCATCACACCTACTTGCAAACATACCCTCAAAGGATTATCCAACAATTCCAGTTCGAAAATATGAGAGTGTCATAAATCACTTTGATTTAACTATATTAGACAATGAATGGAAAAAACTTGCTCTTAAGGGTTCTCCCATAACTTTTAGTTTAAGATTTAGGTAAATTTCATCTTAATTGGTCCTTCAGGTCTTTTGTTATGTAACTATTATTTTAGTTACATAACATAATTTTCAACATTCTTTACAATGATACTTTTGTTTATTATGTATACATATTTGTGATCCACCGCATTCTTTACAAAAACTTTTTTGTTTTTTGTGTATACATATTTGGGATCCATCACATAATATGCAGTAAGACTTTCTTTTCCTATGAATACATATTTGTGTCCCAACACACTCTTTACATTGATACTTTATTTTTTCATGAATGCATATTTGTGATCCCTCACATTCTTTACAAAAATATTTTTTAATTCCATGTACACAAGGATAATTATACATTATAATAGTTTTTGTAATTAGCTTATCAATATCCACATCTGTAAATTTTTCCAACTCATTAATTAAATTATCTTTAAACATTCTAGACCTTCCTTTAATTTTCAACTCTTTTGCAATAAATTTTAGTTGCGTCACATTTAATCTTCGTAATTGTTGTTCCATTTTTTATATTGATTCTTCTTTTTAAATAAGAATTTTATTTCTTTTGAAAAATCATTTTTTTTAAAATGTGCCAGATCCTCATCATCAAATTTTATAGGTTTCACATAGGCTTAGTATCAGTTTCATAAAATGTGCCGGATCCCAACCATCACCAATTTCATATAGTTTTTGTATCGGCTTAGTATCCAGGCTAACAACAGCTTTGTATCGGCTTTGTACGTAGGACAACAAAAATGTGCTAGCACCGCGCTTATTTCAATTGAAATAAAATCGTAATGAAAATCGTAATGAAAATCGTAATGAAAATGTGCCAGGATCCCCCTTTTATAACATCATCTAAAATTGTACAGGACTCAAACTTTCCAATTTGATTATAAACAAGCCTTAAACAGAAACCTGACATGGAGCCAATGAAAACAGCACAGGTAGAGGTATTCTAGTAATGGCCAATGAAATGTGACAGCCCAGTCAGGTTACCTATAATATAAATCAACACAATCCAAATGATTCTGTCAATCATTGAAGTTTGGACAAATCCCAACTTGTTGCCAACAACAATTTTACATACGGTATGTTATAAATTGATATAATCATTGAGGGACTGTGCACAGCACTGTCCTCTGAAGCCTGTAATCATATTACGGTACCACCAATGGTTGCCACGCAGAGGTAAATAAATTAAATTTAACAAGTTTTCTTTGATCAATAAATGGGGAAGTTGTTAGTTGCTTGACCTGTCAGAATACCTGTTATGTCTGCTACCCTTTATAATGACCAATCATTTTTATCACAGCATTCAGTCAGTCTTTCTACCATCCACCTCAGACTACTGTCTTTAACATACACACAGCATAAGCCTTCTCAAATTGTATAATTAGGGAGCTTGGTAGAATAATAAGCAAACCATGATGATGATGACAACTAAGGCAGCACCAAACAAGCATTGTCAGCAGTTTGAATTCGTAAACGTTACAATATCATAACATTTGTGAATTCAAATTAATTCACAGGTATTATAAGCCACAGCTGTATTAGTGTCAGGACAACCTAATGCTATATATTATGCTATAAAATTTTGCGTGGTGCTGCGTGTACATGCCATTGTACCATTGGTAAGATTTCCGCACAGGTCCCCACTTCATTGTGCATGCTGTAGTTGAATTGTCTTGGGAAGTGCGCGAGCAAACATTTCTGAGAACTAAACCGTACGGCTGCAGCATGCATAATGAAGTAGGGACCTGTACGGAAATCTTACCGTACCATTTAATTTGTCAGTGAAATCATTTTTTTGCATTTGCTTGCCACCTCATACACCGTTGAAACATACATGTACTAATGGTTAACTTTATTCCCTTTTCAGTTAAGAAATTTCCTCGCAGAATTCACTGAGCTGTTTATAAAATGTAAAACGTTTGCAAAGCTTTAAGATGTGAATGCCAGTACCTAGGCAAGTGGAAGAAATGGAAATTTTCCGAATTTCTAGAGGGACAAATTGCCAAAACAGAGGCCATGACTATATATGGGTCCACGCAGTAGCTCCAGAATACGCAGCCGGCCATTTCGACTGCTTTTGGAGACAAAATGTTCTGCATGTTCTAGGTTGACTATATAAATACGTAGCATGCAGCTAGAGCAATCAATGTGGCGGGATTTTGTGGAGTTAAGCTAACAGCACGGGTTTTCAAAGTAGTACCTTTCACTATCCAGTCTGCTTACGCTTCTTGGCGTTGCAGGGCTTTGAAGGGTAGCAGAAATAGCCTTGGACAGAAGTCTCTGCCTTTTCTCCGCGGCATCGTCGTTCTCTGCTAAATTAGTCGTTGGTGTATCGGTGCTTGAGAAAACAATTCCACGCCGTCTTCTCGCATTTGGAGAGATAAAGTCTGGCGTTCGAAGCGTTGAAGGCGAAGGAACTGCCATTTTGGCCGAGTCAGTATTTCACTAAGCTTGCGACGCAGACGTTTCGGAGTGACACACAGACGCAAATTTTTCCAAAAACAAAACAAATCGTTCTAAAGATTTTGCCACGGTGATCTTTTTTCGATTAATTACTCGAGATGTAAATGACGGACAACAAAATAATGTCAAATTTCCTATCTTCGCGCCCAAACTATTACAAAGATCACGTGATCATTTTAGTTTTGAACAAATTCATAGTCTCCCTCCCCTCCCTAGGTAATGAAATAGATCCAACATGGCTGGCTTCGTGACGGCAAATCGCTGGGCAACGGGAGTCGAAACACATAAAACCGAGGAAGGAAGAATATTGTGCACTGGAGTAGGTTGCGTTGGTTGTTTCCCTGATGTTTACACGATAGAAGCTAACGAACTTGGAATCAGTGATATTGATTATAGAGCGAGATACCCGATACCCCTACGGCCTTACTTAGATGAGGACTGTCGCTACACAAGAGCAGGGAACAGAAACAGTCGCGGTAAGAAAATCTGCGCAAAGACGCTCAAAAGGAGGAAAATCAAGGTTGGCTGCAAGGAAGGGGAACTGTATGAAAGCAGCGTTTGCTACAAAGGAGGTTCGATAGAAGGCGAGAACAGTGACCGAAATCCGGCTCTGACCGGTTCTCCGTTCAAATCAACAATTGGGACACAAACGGCTCCACTTCGGTCCTCTGACTTGGAAATAGCAAGCGAAACAACAGTTTTCGTAAGTGGATCAAAAGAAACTTCGAGTGATTTAGACGGCCCAGAGAGAAAAGATTACACTTCTGAAAATATGATTGGTGCTGATTGGAACCTAATTGATTTTGGCTTGGAGGTTAAAGATAATGTAAACAAAGCACACAGGAATTCGCAAACAATTGCTAGGACGATTCACGACAAAATGTACATCGCTAGTGAGAAGGATATTGCAATGAGTTTATGTGAAAGACACGTAAACGAAGGCAATCGAATGTCCTGGCAAGGGGAAGATGCGGTGTGCTTCTTTTTCGCCCTGGAATTTTACGGAAGCCAACGCATTTTACCTCTGTTTAGAGTTATGGAGATTATTGAAGCATTGGGTGAGAAGGTGGACCTATTAGATGTGAAGTGTGTTCAGAGAGTTTATCATCGATGGCACATCGTGTTGAAAAGCCGGAAATACACAATGATGTTAAGGGAAACAGGATTGAAACTGCGGGGAAGAGTTTACCAGCTTGTAGACGATGTTGATAGCTACTTTGATGTGGTTCAATAAAATATGGTTGTGTGTACTGGAATTTAATATGGTCTCCTTGCGCGTTAGCTACAGACATGTGAGTACCAAATCGGATTCCTAGCCAATCTAAAAACATGAGAAACCCCAAACTATTTTTGTCACGGATTGCACAAAACTGAAATGCCTTTTTACTACTGTCTCATAGTTACGTTTTCCGTTAAACAAATTTGATTCGGACATATATAGCTAGATACACCCGATTACCAAGTTAAATTCTTTGCCAATATAACCACTTGAGAAGCCCAAAACGGTTTTAAAACGGTTTGCAAAATTATGTTATTGTTCTAAGTCTATATTAGGCCTGGGGCACATGTCGAACTAACATGTCGAACACCGCAGTATCATAGAGGTCATGGGTTCGAATCCCGTTCAGGCCTGAGTTTTTTTTCAGGCTTTAATTTCACAGCTGCGTAAGTTGTGTACATAACTGCGATGATCAATTGATGTCATTGCATATTACTCCGCAGTTCAAATGTATGGTCTTTCATATCTTCATTTGAATCAATGTTCGTAATATTGTCCAGTATGGCGCCCCATAGGACTTTTCATGAGTCATAAATTTGTACGATAATGTTATTTTGGCCTCGATATCAAAATATTGAGATGAGGGTGATAGTCGGAGTTAGGGTTGGGGCGAGGGTGAGGGCGAGGGTTATGGTGAAGGTGAAGGTGGGGGTGAGGGTAGGGGTGGGGTGAGGGTGGTGGTGGGGTGAGGGTGAGGGTGGGGGTGAGGGTGAGGGTGAGTGTGGGGTGAGGGTGAGGGTGAAGGTGAAATGTTTTCAACGATATTTGACATATTTAGACGAAGAAGGTTAACGTCAACGGAGGTAAGTTAACAAATAATAGACCTTATTCGCTTGTACATTTTGTTTTCCCAATACAGATAATGTAATGATACTCAGGAGATTTGATCCTCTGCCTTGTTCATTATAATTAAAAAGAGTGCCGGCAGACATATTCATGCTTGCATGCATGAATAAATATGAGTAGTAGTGAATTGCCGGGTCCGGCGCAGAAGAAAGGTGAAGGTTTCCAATCACCTAAGACATTTAAAGATAGGAACTCCTCAATTTAAAATGACCACTGTATCAAAAATTCTCAATGCGAATCGAGCTCCTAAGATAACGGGCGGGTTGAAAGCGATGAGATCATTTAATCGAGTCACTTTCATGCCCACAACCGCCAACCCCGGTGAAACCCTATACATTAACATTCCGATATTGGCAGAAAATTTTGTTTTCGTCCCAGGCAGCGTATACCACATGTTCGATCTGAATGTCTCGGGGCACAAGGATAATACTCTGGTCAACAATGTGGGGAGGAATCTCGTCTCCAGATTCAGAGTTCTTTTTGATAAGGAGATTTTACAAGATACCGAGAGATTCGATCTATTCCAGACATATCATGATCTGCACTTGCCAAATTTAATATAAGGTGGTGCTCAGAGATAGGATGAGAGAGAGCATCTCTTCTAAGAGCATTCGCAAATTCAGAACGAATGCTGGCGATAAGGATACCTCGAATTCGAAGGAGGTTATGCTCGCGGCGCTTCATAATACCAAATATGCGATACCTCTAGATCATCCTATTCTCAAGGATCATGGAGCCTTATATATGAGGGCGTTCCCTCATTCGCTTGAATTTGAAATTACATTGGCTCCAATTGGTGATGTCGTCGTCTATTCGAATGCTGAGGACCCACCAAATTACACACGAACATCGAGATGGAGTATTCATGCATCTTGAGTGATGTAATTTCAAGAAGAGCACTGGACTCATATATCATGAAAGACTTCTTATACGAAAACATTCTCTTGAACAAGACGTTTAAAATTTCCAGACCCAATGATGGAACAATTAGAGAACATGTGAATATCCCTAGAAGATCCTTGACGGGAATCTTGTGCCTCTTCGTGGATGATTATGAAGCTGGAAAGAGAGATTCCGAAAAGTTTGCGAATCCAGAAATCACATCAATCAAGATAAGCTCAGATGGGAGGCCGAATCGGATCTTTTCCAAAGGGATGTCGCCGACTGATTTATGGCCCTCTGCGATCAAACGTTTTGGAAATGACAGCTCCATGAGAGAGGAAGATTTCCTCACGGATAAATTCGCGCTTTGGATCGATCTCAGAGCCGATCAAGATAATAAACCTTTTGGTGGAGGTTACTCTCTAGATAGTACTCGTGATGGCATTACGCTCGAAATAAATCGCCAAAAGGGAGGGACTGGAGTCATCACATGTTATATGTTTTTGGTTGCTGATGCGTTCATGAGAGTTCAGAATTCTGATCTGAAGAGAATCGTCTATTAAATGCTCAACAGATGCTCAACAGAAAAATCAACAAAAAATCAACACGTCTTAAGAAGTTGCTGGAAAGTTGTTGGATTTGTTGATAGGAGGTTGTTGTAGTTGTTGACAGGAAAAATCCTCCTCTCTCTTCTCTCGCAACCTTCGTAATCTTCGCAATCTTCTCTCGCGAGGAGGGAGAGGGAAAAGGCGCGGCGCTTCTCGCTCTTATCCCAGCACATTCGCAACCTTCGCAACATTCCTATCGCATACTCGTGATGGGAAACCACAATCGCAGGAAGTGATCACGTGATGGGCACTTCAAAGCGCGGGGGGGGTGATCACTCGCAACATTCCTATCGCACCTCGTGATAGGAAACAAAATTCCAATCAAGGGCGTTGGCTGCACGAGGGAAGCAACCCAATTGGGGGCGCCATCTTCGCGACTTGACCTTGACCTTCGACGCTCTCGAGGTCTTCGCAACGTGACCTCGGCCTTCAACTCATTCGAGACCTTCGCGATGTGGCCTTAACCTTAACCTCACCTCAAGACCTTTGCGACGTGACCTTAACCTTAACCTCACCTCGAGATCTTCGCGACGTGACCTAAGTCCTTGACCTCATCTCGAGATCTTCGCGACGTGACCTTGACCTTGAGCTCATCTCGAGATCTTCGCGACGTGACCTTGACCTTAACCTCATCTCGAGATCTTCACGACGTGACCTTGGTCTCCGCATCCGCAGCACATTCCTCACATTCCAGACATTCCATTCGAGGGCGTGGCCTTCAGAACCTGCGCGATGTCATGTCACTTTTCTTCTGCGCCGGACCCGGCAATTCACTACTACTATATGAATTTTCATTAATATAAAAATCTGTAGTCAACGTAAAACAGTAATAAACATTTATCAGGTACTTTACATCTTTTGAAAACTTTGTCGACTAAACAATACGCCCCATTATGGTGACTGCCAACCGAACTGAAGGCGGTCTTATCTCTTGTTTCAGGGTGTAAATTTTATCATTTTTAAAAAATTACTTGAACGTGGTTTTCGAAGTGACTATAGTCCAGACTCATCACGGTATAACATTTTCAGTGTGTATGTTCTGTCACTTTCTTGAACAGGGTTTTGGGGGAATTTGTTGACCATATAAACAATTGTTCTGTATTTAGGCAGAATTTACGCAGGCGATGCCTATTGTTTCAGTTTCCTTGACAGATATCATTGATACAGTCGAACCTCTCGGTACAGACATCTCTCTAACGCGGACACCTCTCTGATACGGACATTTCGCTCTGTCCCTTCGGTGTCCGTATTAGAGAGGTTCGGCTGTAATAGATCAAGGTTATCAACGATGGCTTTAGTATTACCATTGTATTAAAGTAGTGATAAAAACGTTTGAGCAAAACAGATTAAAAGCTGTAAGTCCGGACATGCATTACTTACTGTTTTACGTAGACTACAGATTTTTCATATTATTTGTTAATTTACTTCCGTTGAAGTTGAACCTCTTATTCTGAATATCATTTAAGCTTTTCACCGTCCACCCCTTCCCCTTACCCTCGTTTTAGCTACACCGACAATTTCCTGGTTTTTCAGTAGCCTAAGAACCGTAATTACATGTCAGTGAAAATTTTAAGGTTTGTCCTAACCCTTCCACGGGCACATGCCATTTGACTAAACGTGTATTGAGCATAATGAGCTTTCTCAAGTTACTTGCAGTACGTCCTGTACTGAATGGTGTTGGGAAAAGTAAATTTCTCCAGATCAGGGAACAGATACAGGATAGTTACCAAATGACTAAACATTAGAGGTTGCAAAGCAAAGGTTCTAAGAAACTACTGATCCAATTTCTCCCAAGAATTCACAAGTTTGGTGTAGAGAACTAGAGGGCGAATCTAATGGTTAGTCAGAAGTCACTTCGAGCTTTACTTAAGGAACCCATTCCTCTCTGGTGGCCTCCTTTTATCTGTCTTCTCGGGCTTGGAAATCTTAACTAAAGCTCTCAAACTGAAATACTACCTGCAACAAATTAATAGCATACTTTGCTGAAGAATAGGAAACATCTCTCTAAAGTTCCCCACACAAACAACTGAGAAAAAGACCACAACCAACAAACACAATAAAATGATGAAACAACTTTTCAGATTTTATTATTAACCTATCGCTAGCAATTACAAATCTTTGCATGTAATGCATGACAAATAAATTATGTACAAATGCATGCTTGACCTAGCAACCATGTACTAATCTAATAAACAGCAATGGGCAACTTAAATTCAATGCACCTTAGGAGACACGTTTGCAATACTATGATACAGAAGAAATCTGCCTTCAACATCTGAAGGACAAATAAATCTACAGCATTATTTAACAAGCAACACTCACTTTTTTTTTTCAAAATTACCCATGGAGATACAAAAAAATTTGCTCTCAACCCACCCCACCCAACCACCGACCCCTAATCCCAACACCTACCCAAGTTAATGGAAAATGAAATAGCCTCTATCTGATCAAATTATGCTGCAGAAGGTGAAAAAGGCCCAAATAATTATAATTAAATCTTCCCTTGTTGAAGTCAAAACAACATTAACGCTTCAATGAAAAGACGCTTATGACAGCCACAAAACGATGGCAAAACTAAATGAAGTCTCACTACCACCTTTCTTCACTATAAGTAACAAGTATGACAATAGTTGTTTTGTCCCAAAATGAAAAAAAAACACACCAAGAAACAAGATCGAGGGATAGCGCTGGGGATGGCAAAATCACAAGGAAAAAACTGTGACAAGTTATCCAACTCCAACTTCCCAAAAATGATCGGAAGATACACTCTCCTTGAACAATAAAAAAAAGGCTACTGTTGAACTCATGAGAGTACAGATATCAATCAGCTCAGAGGCAGAACCAAAACTACTATATCCACAGCAACATGGTGATAAAGAATAAGAAAGCAGAATTTTTTAAGGATTACAGGATGTAAAAGATTACAAGCAGATTTCTTTGGGGTACAAAAATCCACAAATTACATGAAGTTCCAGCCTTCTTATAATATTACTTATATCATAGTTAAACATTTCCATAATGTAAAAACATAAATTATGCAGTAAATGCAACAAAAATTCTCTATACTGTAAGTGCAAAGAATGTGGTAAATATTATTACTTTGTGATAGAACCACAAATTGTTTTATACAATGCCAGTTAAGTATGAGAACTTCTCTTTGTCAATAATCTCATAGTTTCAACTAGCTACCTTTCGGTACTTTCAGTGTAGATTTTTCGTTTCTCCCAAACAGGACTATGAATTATAAATTTTCTGGGTAACACCTTCTGGAATTGAAATAGTAAATACAAATTATCCAAACAACTGAAATTTCAAACTGAGACACCTAGATCATCTGAATCTCTGCTTAATGCCATCAAAAGATCACTACTGCCATTAAGACAACCACCAACACAACTACATCAGACATTTGAATTACTAGAATCAAAATTAGCATCAATATCACTCCAGCATAACAATCATCATAATCATTGTTATTTTTTTCAATTTTTTTCAAAGTTTGCTTAAATGAGTTGAAGGCAAGCATTAACAATCATAGTATTCTACATCACTCTCAATAATGTAAATAAATTCAGTAGCTCAAAGGCTTAACTACAAAAAGGTATTATGACACTTAAGTTAGAACTGTTATTTATTGATGCATCTTTGCCATCTCCCAAATAGAAATAAACCAACTTCATTTATTAACTCTGCCCTGGGAAGATATCTACATATGTACTTGAAGCAAAAGGTAATTAACCACATTGAAATAAACTTAACAATACCAGTCATTACTGAAGAGAAATAACAGTGTACCCTTGGGTGTTGCACTCAAACAACTAGCTACCTAAATTACAAGTACTATTGAGAATATGATACAAATATCTTTGAAGAAGATTCTTTATACAAAGAAAGATAGCTAAAGAAATTTCATAGTTTTTAAACATAACTACTTGCAAGAAGGTCATTTTGAGCTAACATAGGGAAATGACCTCATCTGGCTAGGAGGTTCTGGGGTGAAATTCAAAAAATCCCACATTAGAATTGTGTCATCGTGGGAGCTGCTGACTATCTGGAAATCATCAAACTGAAGTCTGAATACTCGCCCAGTGTGTTCCTATGTAAGAAGAAAAGAACAGCACAGTCAAACCAACAATAAAGTCAACGTTGACAGTACACTATCCCAGTATTCCCAAGAAGGTATCCACATGCTGAATGGTACCAACATTTTTGTACATCATCTTGACAGAATCACTGAAACCATTCTCAAGAAAGCATGACTACAGATCTCATGGAAGCTGATGAGCACAAAACCAGGACCAAAAATCGACTAATTATTAAAACCTTTAACCAAAGGATTAGATGGAAACTGTAACTTATCTTCGCATTTAATTTAGCATCAAGCATCTTCTAGGCACTCAGCCCTGTTGAACTGTAATTGTACTAAGGTATGTGATCCTTTTTATTATGGAAAGCCACAGGGTAGCAAATACTTCACTCCAGTAATGTTTTTTTTTCTTCAAGGATTGTCTAACAGTAGTAATCTTTACCCTTCATAGTAAGCACCTGGTACAGGCCCCTGAATTCCTGTTTGGATACCTTTAACGCATTTGGAAAGTTAATTGACTAAGTAGATGCTGAGAGATATGAATTGCAACATGCTGCATGAGCGGATAAATACCTAGTAACATTTCTTTGATTTTAACCAATATATTCAACATCTACTGGTTATGCCAGCTGAATCTGTTAGGATTACTTCAATCGCAAGTATCCTTATTGATCTGTATTACAGTTTCTCCCAAAAAATAGTAAATTCAAAAACACATAACATCCACAAATGGAACTTTTTGAAATAAAAAGCAGTTCACAACTTGGCAACAATATAAGAAAGGAATGAAGCAAACAATGCAATTAAATTAGACAAAATAGATATACTTCAAGGGTTAGCAGGGCTCCATTATGGAATTCGTTACCACAATAATTATGTAAGAGACACCGAAAGTGAAGTAAACTGAATTCTCCAACCATTGGTTTCCCACTCAGCAATCTTGTAAAGCAATGAATGAAGTGTACTCGTACGTATCATTATATATAATATTATACTATGTATATGTATCTTTAAATAAATACTTATCTGTTTTTTTTTTATCCTGAAGATTTTACCAAGTTGAAATAAAGTTGTATGTATGAATCAAAATGAGCTTTCTACTTTAGTATTTGATTGCTAAGGCACAGTTAATGCAACTTAGGCAAGTGCAAAAATATAACTGTGAACCACACTAATGCAAAGACACAACAAATAGAAAACATTACACCTCCAATTCAAGGGTGTGAACTGGGGCACACCCAATTTAAAAAAACACAGGTTCCATACCAGCAGGGTTTGAGCAAGGCCGCGCCATTGCACCTATCCCGCAATAAATCAATAATAAATAATAAATTAATTTGTCTCATCAGAAAATGATTAAGGTGTCAACCTGACCCCTTCAAACAAACTTTCATTACTGTATTTGTGCAGGCAGAGCACAATATTTTGAAGAACTAAGCAAGCAAAATGTTCGAAATTGCAACAAAATATTATCAAAGATTCCATGGGAATTTTTGCTTGAAGCATGCCACATACATAGCCAAGCATGAAGCCATGAAGAAAGTAATCTTTGGAAATCTCTTACAAGACATGTTGGAACTGACATGAAAGCGTATTTGAACACCAGAGAGTTTTTTCGCTTCTAGTTGAAACTGATGGAGAACGAACAAAAGAAGAGGAGGTGATGGATGAAAGCAGTGAAAGGAAAACTACAAATCTGTGGCCATTTCAGACATGTTGGCTACATGACCACACAAGGCTGCATTTGAAAATGGAGCAATGTTTTACCATTTTTGCCGCCAATCAAAGAAGGCAAATCCATTTGGATGAGTAGGCTGCACAAATTTTTGAATATCAACTCTTCAGAGGCACAAAGATTGAAAGAATCACTTCATGAAGAGGCCACACAAGATACATTCAACAAGCGACAGCACCGTGTCTAAAATTACAGTTCACTTTGAAATCTTCTCCATGGTTTAAAATTTAGTGACCCAACCAAACTAACTCAAAGGGACAAATTGACCTGTGGTAATAAAATCCTCACTCAAACCCTGCACCAGTACAGATCAGTGGAGTTACAGGCAAAATTACACCTTCCATTGCACTCCTTTTCTTTTGTACTCAACACGTGAACATCACTAATTTGCATTTTGCACTTGCTTTGCACACGAACCAAGCCATAATGTGAGAGACCTACGGTACATGCAGACTTACCACAAGCGTTCTCAGACACAATGTTCCTGCAGGGGCTCTTGGATCTAACGCTGCCTGAAGATCCCACACTTTGATTTTCCTATGAGGAGACACATTGAAGGTCACGGTCATCATTATTATTATCATCATTACAACATGTGTCATCATCATTGTAATTATATTATTTTATACTATACTGTGAATAACAAAGGAAAACAGTTTTTTAAAAACATCTAATATACCCTGTATTCATAGACAGTTTGTTTGCGCATGCTTGAAATAACACATAACCAAATAATAACAATACTATTAAAATAAATTTATTCTTATAATTTTCATTTCGCAAAAATTCTTTTTCACCTAAGCCAAATGCCAAAGCAGCACTAGATTCCCAAAAACAGGGTGAGAAGAAAATAAAAAGATGAGGTTGTCACTTGAGGTTACTGAGGCCCTGTTAGGAGGGTTCTTTATGTCGCCCGTCTGAGTTTCAAACCTTGTCATGTCGCAATTTCGGAAAGTTTGCAGGTCGCTATTGTAACTTTGCATGAGTGGCTCGTCGTTTGTCATCATTTCAGCTCCTTCATGTCGCCCTTTCAAGGCCATGTTGTTTGTCGGAATTTACCCCTAACAGGGCCTCATTACTAGCTTGAAGATCTGAGGGGCTAGCCCGAAGAATAATCAGAATTATTTAATTACGCAAAATACAAGTAATGATACCAAGCACAAATATAAACTAATTCTTCATAGTATTTTACATTTTACCGCCGTTGACAGTCAAAAATATTATAAATTTACAGAAATCACAACAGTTATTTTTCTGAATGTCGCCAGGTCTGCTAGGTTCTCTTCAAGCAGGTTTTTCTTGTTTTTTAATTTTACACGAAGTGGGCCTTTTTTGTTTTAATAATGTTTGGCAGCTTTAAAATAGAAACAACAATCCGGATATGGATTTTCCCAACGAAACGCACCTACAATTCCAAGAAAATCCAATGCACTGTGACTTGGCTGAAATTTAATCAGACTGATTGTCTTGCACTGCACGCTGTCAGTCGGCAAATATTGTCATTTCAAAAAATATAATTATTTCGGTTGCTTATGTAAGCAAAAAGAGTCATGACAAGTGAGTATGTTCTTTCTCATTTCACCCAAGAAAAGATTTGTATTTTTTTGCATAGTCATACAGATCAGGAAATTCTTATTCTCATCTATATAATTAATAATGTGTAGCATTCTTAACAAAATTTGATCTCAATTGCATGGAAGGTAAACAACGACGCCTGTGAAGCTATTTACGGACACAACTAAAATGTGGTCCAAAACGTTGTCATGCTACAATAGTTTGTCGTAAAAACATTATCACTTTCTCTCAGGAGCTTTCTGCTACACATGTTTTGGTAAAAAAGCTCAATTTGTCGTCAGAAAAGAGGAACCAATGGTGCTTGCCCATCAGGCAAGCTACGATAAAAAAACGCTAGCCCAACAAGTAATTCCACTAGCTCGGGCTGTCGGACAGCACTTTCATTATCCCCTGTGAAGAGCTTTTTTTATTAAGGTTACCATGTACTTTCAAGGTGACAAATTTCCAATTTTTATTTTTCTCCATAAACATCAAGTTTTGACTTTGATCATTCAAACAAAACACAAATTATTAAAAAAGAGTGAAAATTTGCCTAGAAATTGGGATAAAACCATTTCCCACAGGAAGAATAAATTCTATTTGATTGACAGTGCAGTAAGAAAAGCACAGCTTAATTCAACCACCCCCTTTTTGCAGTTGAAGGTTTGTCTATGATGGAAGTAATATTTCACTAGGCATTTCACTGGTAAAAGAAAACACCCCACTTAGATACTGCAACTACATGTTCATGTAGTCACGATTTAAACTGAATGAAAAATTGTTATAGGATTATCAGTTAGCTAATTACTAACCACAAAGTATCAATACAGTTTTTAATATGACTAAATTTTACAAAGCTGTAGGGGTATCTGTTCACTACTAACAGTAAAAGGACATACCCATCATAAGCTCCACTCACTATCCTCTTGTTATCAAAGCGGATACATCTAAAAACAGCACAAAGATTCCAAATGAGACAATACATATTACATTCTGGTCTTGTTTTAATCACAATTTGGAGGTAGAATAGATGATCATTCATGCTTAGATTGAACAAAAACGTATCTACACATACAATGTATATGTATAGCTCAGTGATTAATAAGAAATATTGTGTAGTTCCAGAAAATATCCGTACTCCACACCAACCCACAAGAGGGAATTTCATTTCATTTCAGCGAGAAGAGGGTAACCCCCCACCCCCCTAGAAATTCCAAAAAAATGTCAAACACCCTCCTATACCCCTTGGAAATTATATTCTTTAAAGCAAAAAACAAACAAGAGGCCATGTATTTATCATCAGACACGTATTTGGGACGATGCTGTAAATGTTGTGTACTGCCACAAATCAAACAAATGAGGTGTTGTTTATATATTAACTGAAAGGCATACTAAGAAGTTAATGATGGTAACAGTAGAATTATTGAAAACAAATCAAACCAGGAAGTGGAAGTGTCTGTGCTAATCACTTGGTTGATTCTCAAATGTCCCGAAATAAAAACAGCATCAGTTTTTTTGCAAAAGCGAAATGTGACCCAGGCAAACCCCCAGGTAACCACTTCTGTCTGTTGTATTCTTTGGAGACTGGTTATGAGTAATGGCAGCTCCTTTCAAAACTGTCTTTATTTCCCAGCTTTATTTGGTGCTAGTTTGCTTCCAAAGCACTATTAGGAAAAAGGAAAACCCTCTTTGGCAACAGCAATACAATACAATAATACAACAACTGTTTATTCACAAATCCATGGGAAAGTGAAAAGAAGATAACAGAGGTTATCCCTTTCCTGAAAATAAAATAAATTAAAGCTAATTATTTACAACTGTTTAAAATACTATAAAAATATGTAGCACATGTACATTACACGATAAGGAACTTTAGAGTTCACAACAAAAAAATATTTGCAAGATGACATCTCAGTCTATTCTTAACAGTGTTCAAATTTTTTGCCTCAGCAATTTTCTTTGGCAGATTATTCCACTCATTGATTATGCATATAAAAAAGAATGTTTAACCCTTTAACTCCCAGAAGTGACCAGTATCCAATTTCTCATAACAATATTCACTGTCCACCAACCATTCAGGTTATGAGAATAACACAAAATAATGATCAACAAAAAAAAGTTGCAGTGGTATTTAAACTAATTCTCCTCACTAGTACCATATCAAATAAACAATTAATGATGATTCAAGGGCTTAAAGGGTTAAAAGTATGCAAACTTTAGTTTAAAATGGTGATTAGCTCTTAATGGTTAAAAATCAGATGCAAACGTAAAAAATGCCAAGGGATCCAGTCCAATTTAGTCTATTTATTGTCTTATAACACTTGATAAGCGAAAAAAATAATCTTCTTTGTTCAAGTGTTGGCCATTTAAGGAGCTTTAGACATTCTTCGTAGGGCATGTCTTGATCAATATTTCCAAGGGAACATTGGATGCTCTACGTTGTACTTTCACCAAGGTGTTTGAGTCCTCTTTTACGTGCGCACACTGAACTGGAGAACAGTACTCAAGTATGGGACATGCTAGGCTCTTAAAAAGTTATGAAAACAACTCAGGATTGTTATGAATCCAAGCACACTGCTTGCCTTATTTGAACATTTGTTGGCTTGCATACTCCATGACAGGTTCGAAGTAATGTAGATTCCGAGATCCTTAACTTCAGATACAGCTGTCAACTGGTTACCACATAGATGATACTGAGGACTTAAGTAATCATTCTTTTTAGAAATGTGCTTTGCTTCACATTTATCAGTGTTAAATTTCAACTGCTAGTCATTGTTCCAAGGTTCTAGAAGAATAAGATCATTCTGTAGTTCTTCTACATCCTCCTTAATATCCCTTCATATATCCTTCATATCACCGGCAAAGAGTTTTGTGTTTGACATAATAATTCACGAAATATCATTAACATAATGAGAAATAACGTAGGTCCCAACACGGTTCCCAGGGGTACACCAGACAAAATGGAAGTCCGAGATGAGTGATGTCCCCGCAGAATAAACCCACTGGTATCGAATGGTGAGAAAGCAAAGGTGTTCATGTGGCACTGAGTTAAATGCTTTTGAAAGGTCTAAAAAGATAACATCAGTTTTCAACCATTCGGGTTATGTCAAGCTTTTGTTTCTCTCACAGGCCTAATCGTGAAACGGAGATAATCATTGGGAAAGACAAGACTTCGCTTTCAGGAAGCCAGATTGTTCCGCAATAAAGACCTCATTTGTAATCCAAAACTGGACAAGCTGCTGTCTTACCATCATTTCACACACTTTGCACACCACCGATGTTAGTGAGACAGGCCAATAGTTCTGTTGATCATTTTTAGCACCTTTCGTATGCAGAGGAGTGATGTCAGCCAATTTCCAGTTGTGTGGTGACATGCCAGATGCAAGAGATGGATTAAAAACATCACTAAGTGATGAAGAGAAGGTTCCAGAACATTTCTTTAAAATCACAGGACGTATACTGTCTGGGCCAGGAGATTTATAAGGTTTCAACTCGCTGAGTATCTTGCTAACATCCTTACGTGAACAGCGTAGAAGACCAAGATTCTTGTCTTTGATAACTTGATCAAATAATGGAAAATTATCAAAGTTTTCGGGTGGAAAAAGGGAGGCAAAATATTCATTCATGCGCTTAACAATAACAACTTGCACATTGCCTGTACCTGTCGGTGCTGGATATTCAAAACCATATGGAGCATTAAGATAATCTGTACCAAACCCAGGGTAAAATCTTCAAATACCAACCAGTGGGGATACTTAACACCTTACTATATACCAACAATCAGGATAAAACATTGTATCAATGTTTATTGCTAAATAATGAAAAACTAAAGAAAAAATTAATCACGATGGAATCCAATGACCCAAATGTGTACATGGCAAGACATGAAACCAAAGATATCACACAAAAGAAACTGGAAATTACTAGCTAAAGTTAAGACATAATATTGTAGAAGAGGTAATAATGTTGTATTTGAAATCTAGGTGCAATCTATTCAGGTTTGAGTGATTGAGTCCAACAATGAAAATGCCCTATAATCCTTATGCCAGATAATCTAAATGAAGCTGAAGCACCATTGAAGAGTAACTGATCTAAATACAGAAAGAACAAAAGGTGTATGTCTGTCCCACCATGCCAATGACTTATAAATGAAACCATACAATACAGGAGACCAAATTACACCCACACTACCAAAAAAACCCTCGTGGCAACGGTAGAAATAAGATGCATTACTTACTTAAATCACGTGACAGTGCAATGAATGCCCCACTCTTCTAAAGTGTAATGCACTCTACATTTACATTGTCATTGCCCAACTTTATGACAATTGGATCATTAGATCCTTTACGCCTAGACTGCTTGTGTTCACTATTGTCAGGCATATTGTTAGTCAATTTAATGAGGGACTTCCAGCAGGCCTTGTTGCATTCTTTCGTCAACAAATTATGTGCAAATTTAATGATCTCAACTAAATGTAAGGGGCCTGGGGATTTTTCTTCTTTCTCTTTGTTGGGTCACTGGTCAACAGTGGCAAAAACTAAGTCAGTCCACGCACTCAAAACTTCATTCACATCATTGGAAAGAAACGCACAATGTCATGAAGTTTGCTCGAACAGTTCATTTAAGTGCGACCAAGCAGCCTCATTGAAGTTACAAAATTTTCTTTCAGATGATTTCCGATGACAAGGGTGATCATTTACATTAAAAGCAATAATATTGTGATCTGAAATTGGTTCACAAACCCCAACATCGCAAACCACATCATTATTATTAGTCACTAATAAAACTAGTGATTAAATCAGGCACCATTAGAAGTATCGCAATTTACTACCTAAAACTTTAGAACGTCCCACGAAAGTTGGTAAGTGGCAACTACCAACATATATTAAGTGAGTCAAATAATTTCGTAATATTGACTTGAATTTCTCTTCTAACCCCCCCCCCTCCCCTCCAGAATTTCCTGGTCCTTTGATGCCCTCCCCCCCACCTTCCTGGAATATTCCAATTCCCTCCGTGGTGGGGGTATAAATATATTTTCTGGAACTACACATAGCGACTAGATCTCCTACTTTAGTTAGAGTCTAAATTCATTATTCTCCAAAGGGATTAGAATCAATGGTGGACACTTTAGTGTACGAGATTGCCACATCTATGTGGTGACCATAAGGCAAGGTTTCCAACTGGTATCACAATTACTGAGAAAACTGGCAACAAAAATGCCCTGTACCTGACTAATTCCTCATGGCCTTCTAGGACTCGAAGACAAGCTCCACATTCAATGTCCCATAACCTAAGAATGGAAAACAAATCAAAATTGCATTTTCCAACAGAAGCTTACAGAAATATCCTAATCATTCTTACTCTTCTACTACTGATACTCAATTTCACTGAAAAAAAGAAAAAGTTGATATGCACCTTATGGTGTTATCAGACGAACCACTCACAACCAAACGATCGCGATATTGTAAACATGCTATCCCTCTCTTGTGTCCACCCAGTGTCCGAACAAACTCACAAGTAGATGTACTCCATACCTTGGATGAAAGAAATGATCTTGACTGTAAAACATGACATAAATACTTGCGGCTAACTTTACATTCATTAAAAATAACACTACATGTAAACATTACATTGACACTACACACCATAAACAGAAACAACTTCTATACTACCAGAAATTCTAATACCTGATTCAGGGCTCAAAATAAGGGCTCATCAATGGACAAAGTCCAGCCAGAAAAAAACTTGGTTTGGCAGTGAAAAACAAGAGGTAACCAAGCTAAACTTACCTAGCTGGCCAACACGACCAGCCACTGTCCAAAAATTATTTTGAGCCCTGCTGGTTGGTTCATCTATTCACAATGGATGGTAGGTAAGTAGCTAAATTGTAGAAGTTATCTGGATTTATTTTCGCCAACTTAACATTAAATCAACACAAAATAAAAAATAAAAAAAAGATATAATACAATAGAGGCAAGGACTCCACAACAGCTTACGCCAATTACTGCAGGCCCAAAACACGTAAAATTGAAATAAAAATTACAATAAAAGTTCTTGTATAGTTAGTAGCAGCAGTCAATGTTTCTTGTCAGATTACAGGTTTTGTTGCAACTTGTACAGATAGACTTCAATCTTCAGGGTCATATGATTTACATAATTACTGCTCATAGTGGCTGAGTAGGTGTGCCTTGAATAAACTGAGGAAAATAGTTACAGAAAGACCAATGTCATCACCTAGAGCATTCCATATTCTCACTGTGAGGATGAAAAAGGACCTCTGATATATAGTTGTTTTGCATTTTTGGGGAACAAATAAAGTTACATTTGTGTTGCTACTGGATCTAGTTGCTCTTGAGAGGACGCGTCTAGTGGGGATTGCAGTAGGGTTAACCTTAACTAGCCGAGTCACAGAAAACCATATCTAGATACTCATGCCAGGAGGACACGGGAAGAAGGCCCAGTTTAATCTGTCTGTCTTTACAGGGATCTTAGTCCAGTGCTGAATCAACTCTATCTTATGGATCACTTATTTCGACTGGGGCGCCCACACTTGAGTGACTTTGCCAAGATGTGACCTTACTAGCGTGAGATAAATGACACGTTTCACTGATGCATTCTTGATAGACCTGGTGTTATGTCTCACAAACCCCAGCATCCTGTTTGACTTTGCACACTGGTCGCACACCTGTTTGTTCCACAATAGCTTAACGGAGATGATGACCCCAAGGTCCTCTTCTGCGCTAGTGATGCCAAGAGGAACCTTGTTTATGTGGTACATGTTGGACACAGGGTTGTGTTTTTCGGGGTAATTCATTATGCCTTGCACTTAGATTCGTTAAACATCAAGCCGGCCGAGGACAACCAAGTGGCAAGACTGCTTAGATCATCCTGTAATAGTGCAGTGTCGGTTGGGGACTTAATAGACTTAAAAATCTTAGTGTCATCAGCAAAGGCAACAACGTGGCTGGATTTAACAGTGCCAGGGAGAGAGTTCACATATAGGAGAAATAACACGGCTCCCAATATGGACCCCTGAGGGACTCCTGATGTCACTGGAAGAGACTGCAAGTTCACTCCGAATGCTGTTACCCTCTGCATCTGATCATAGAGATAGGACTCAAGCCAAGCCACAAGCTTTACGCGAAGTACTGATTAAAGTAAACAGTTCAACAATTTCAGCTGGGGATGATGCTTGAATTCTACATCCTGTTGTCTGCTGGTTCACCGCTGGAACCTGTTTCTAATTGGACACTGCACTAGTCTAAGGGTAGGCATGCTTGCTTAAACATATTAATAGTAAAACTCACTTTGATCACTGAGGATAGTTTAACCTGACAACAGGTTAACAAGCAATCAAGGACATTTCCTTCCCACAGTTAAATTTTCCTAATTTCAAGACCATTTATTCACGTGGAAAGGATAAGTTATTTTGGAAGAGAGATTTAGAACACAACATGCTGAAAGTGGAATCTTTCTGAGCCTTAGACTAGAGTTTATGAAATATTGCGGGTCTACAGCTTTTCTGTGGCATATTAGATCACTGCTGCATGTTTTCTGACTTAAGGACTATCAATAAAGAATTTTTCTTTACCTTTATTGTCCTATCTCCAGAGGCAGACACAATGTACTTGTCATCGAAGTCAACAACATTTACAGCCGCTCTGTGACCAACCAACACTCTCCGGAGGTTAATATCTGTTGGTGATTGCATGTCCCAAACAGCTATAGAACGATCCTGGAAACAAGAATTAAATGAAACATGATACAGGAAACAGCTTGAGTAGTTCAGGGTAGTACAATGTTTTATTTTTTTTTCTCAAGCATCTGAGCAGGCCGGAATCCTAAATCCTCAAATGTGATTGGCTAATCATGCGCACATGACTGGTTTAGCTTTTTACGATTTGGCCCACAGACCGGATTTTTTCCCTACTGTAGCAATTTCCTATCTATTTTGTTACTTTAAAAAGGAGACATTCAAAAGATAATAAAAAAGATATTTACCAGGCTAGGTTGGTCCATATAGGAAAAAAATATGCCCTTGGTCTTGGGCTGTACTCAAGACCTTGGACCTAGTTTCTTCCAGTATGGACCTTCCACCCAGTAAATAACATATACATATATATATATATACATTCTGGCAGTGTGTGCATGTTTGGGAAAGAGGGGGGGGGGGGGGGTCTAGAGACAGGGGATGTTGTTTTGCTCGTTACTGCACCACTAATGAGGACCTTCAACCTTTTTTCCAGAGGTGACCAGAGTAACGATCAGGTACAACTTCTCCTTACAGTGTTAAGCAGACCCATAACAAGAGTTGAGAACATTGTCAGCTCAAGGATATCAGATTGATTGAACACCAAATTCTGAGATTAACTTTAATGCCTTTTAATGAATCCCTGTCACTGAGAACTTACAGTGCTGTTGTTGTTCAATGTAAATAACATTTAAACATACCAACATAAAAACCCCTGAATATGCATTACCATTAGCCTTATTATACACTAAAGAGAACTAGAAAGCTGTGGTCTTAGTTTATAACATACCTTTGAACATGTAACCATCATGCCCTCTTGAAATCTAAGATGGAGTACTGCTTCGCAGTGATGGATCAAAGTGTTTAACATCTCACCAGTTTGGACATTCCATACTCTAAAGTAAAAGGAAAAGTTAATAGAGGTTATTTGGTCAGTTCACACTTTTGGGTGTAGTTAGTTCTGTGAAGAAAAATTACTGACATTTTGACTACCTGAGCAGAAGTCATCATAAGAGGCACGTGGGTTTTGTGTCATCAGGTGGTGTTGGTCATAAACCATATAATGTTATTGGCTGTTTGTCAGTAAAACCATATGTTATTAGTTATGGTTTTGTCAGTCGAGATATGTTTGTCAATTAAATGTTATGTTGTGGCAAATTTGTTGATTTTTACCACGGTTGACTAGTGAGAGAAAACCAACCAGAGGTTAGGAGACGTAAGATCTAAAATTTTGTTCCTTTCACAGGTCTCCCTGAGCCACAGAATGTTACGCACTAAAGTAATGGACAGAAGCAACCTCAAAGGTAAAGCAGAACAGAAGACCTTCCATTTGAGTACCATTTGTGTTTTGCTTGTGTTCCATTCTCATTCTGTGTACAATGGAACACATACTTAGAACTTTTCAAGAACACATCCATGAACGAGGAGGAAACGTATAGTGAGCCTACAAATGTAGATCAGCTCAGAGATAAAAAAGCGAAACTGTTCAGAGATTTTTCAGCGGTAAGTCTTTTACTGTAAGCAATGTAAAAGGCTGTTATCATGACCAATCAAGAACTGGAGATATTAATCAAAACATCCTTTGAATGTAATAGTCTATTCTATAACATTTCCTGTTTTGCCAAGACATGGTAAAACCAGATCCAAGATTACAAGAGATAAGCGCTGGATACTACATATACACCATTAAAGTGAAGACTGGAGGAACTAGCTATCTGCCATATTGGTTTCTTCATCATTTGTAGCCAAGAAAGCTCTTACTCTGGTTGAAATGTTTTGACAAGGATGATCCACTCCAATGAAAAAGGTGGAAAGGATAAAAAGTGGAGCTGTTTTGGAGAAGACGAACCATTCACCACTGAAGTCTTCGAGGAAAACATTGCCTAAACAACTGAACATGCTAGACTGAATGGCGTTCAAAATCTATACATGTTGCATATGTATTGCTGAAACTTTTTTGGTTTAATACATGAGCTTAATATTCTAGAACAAGATGTTCAAAATAGGTAATGCCTTCCCTCAAAATTTGGTATACAATTTCTCCACTCTCATGGTGTTCTGTTCAGATTTTGTTTGCATTTCATTCACGTTCCATGCCTGTTTCACTGGTGTTCTGTTTGCATTCCATTTGCATTCACAGAATGTGATCCTAGCAAGGTTACTTCTATCCAGTACTGTATATAACACATCTTTAAAGGACTATAAAGGTATTGCTATTCATATCAAGTTCAAATGTCCTTGTTCATTGATTTTATGAAACAAAGAACTTCATGGGTTTCTATTCTTTCCACTTTCAACAACAGAATGCAAAGTGTTTTGCATGTGTTATTTGTAGAAAAATAAGGGGGAAATGGCAAAAAAATACAGATAATTCTGGGCAAAAAAAAGTCCAAAATTTGACATAAGACATTTATGCTCTTAGCGTCCCCAATTACTGTTGTTGATAATGAAAACCTGTGTACAGAAAAATCAGTACTGTACATTTTCACTAGTTTGAGAGCTTTTATCTTTTACAACAAGATGCTATTCAAGAGTCTTTTGGCTCTGCTTACAACTAATTGTTCTACTGTTATCAATAGTGCAAACATTGAAAAAAAAGTATGCCGTCTGTCAATTACCAGTATTAGTATAATTATACCACACGAAAGAATAGTGCACTTCGCGCATTCTGATTGGTTTACTCGGAGGTGATTGGCAAAGTACTATTCACCTCTGAGCAACTGAAGAGAAAAAAAATATCCACCCCTAGTCCCCTCCACTTCAGTGAATAATTGTTAAATACTTGATACAACCAGTAAAATTAAAAAATTGATCACTATGAACTTTCAGAACAGGCTAATTCCAACACAGGCAAGAAAGGCTAATAATGTAAAAAAAAGTAGGGCTCCATCCAATTTACAAACAAATAATTGATCAGAAATGGCTCCAATTTCCTTGTCTGTGGCTACAACTGCAGTAAAATAGTTTATAATCAAATGCATACTGTGCATGTACCTTACAGTTGAATCACTGGATCCAGTAACGGTGACATTGTCATCATACTGAAGACACAGAACAGAGCCTGTATGACCAGTCAAAACCTTTACACATTCTAATGTGTTTTTGTCCCAAATCTAAAAGCAACACAGTAACAGAATGTAATCAGCTATGTTCAAACCATTTAAAACAACTTCAGTAAATACTTACTTGGCATGATCACCCAAGGCTGGGTGCTTACACTATTACTAAATCATTATTATTATTATTATTAACTACTGCTTGCATGTGGGGGATGGGTTCCCTGCAATCATCCCAGGGCTAGTAGAGAGGTGACCGGCTCCAAGATGGATAACTTGGAATGGCTGGCAGCGCCATAACCCAGCCATGAGCCCCTACGCCAACATAAGCACCCATCACATTGATCGAAGTTCAGTGGGAAGAATGAAAACAAAAAACACAAAAAAAAAGAGAAAGGGGAGGGGAGAGGACATAAAAGTTGCCTAACCAGGGATAAATAGCCAATCTTCACCACACCATGCCACGCCACACAAGCACTACCAGCAGGGAAGACAACAATGGCCTATCATTGAAGACATGCCTGGAGCACTGTGGAAAACTGCTGACCTAGCTGCATGGTGCCAGTTAACAGAAAGCTCATAAACAAGAACTGATGCCACAAAGTCACAACAGCCTTTTAGCCAGTAACTCCAAAAACAAACCCCGTAGCCAATGCTCCTTGTAGTTAACTAAGTTAAATGGTATTTACATGTACCTACAACTAAACCGTTCCCTACCTAAATCTGAGTAGTAAGTCTTGACACTAGAAAACTCAATAACACTTGTCTCATGCTTAACTTTCACGTCAATTGAGAATCAGACTTCCAATCTACATGCAAGTGGATGCTTCTCAATACCTCTGGATGGTACAGTAACATATTAAATGTGCCAAGCTCGACATCTATCATTTCCATTATTGGTTTCTACTAAAAGAATAATATTAGACTTCTTGTTTTCATTTTATATGAGTGAAATAAATGACTCAGATCTACATGTCTCATTGATTTTTGACATAAAGAAAACTTGAACTTGTACTATATTATTGTTATTAAATAAAATATTATTACACTCCAAGTCTTTCAATGGCTGTAGAGTTTTAAATAAAGTCCCCTGATCTTGAGCTCACTCAAATTCTCTTTGTTAGGATAGTATGAGAAATGCACAAGTAAATAAGCAGTTGGGAAAGTGATATGTTAAGCTAATAGAGTATAGGGCTAATGAAACCAAAGAGGGGTACAGTTCACTACGTGTACATGTATCAGTAACTATAAACTGTATGGCACATCTCTAAAGGATAGAAATAGAATACTGCTTTGTAGATTGTGTGCAACTGAAAAAAAAAGAACATGTTCACCATCATGTACAGTACCTTTATAGTGTTATCTCTCAATCCACTAACTATTTTGTTATCATCGTACTGTAAACAGTAAACACCTTTACTGTTTTCACTACGACAATAGATCCGATGAAGCTTGTGACGACCACAACGCCAGTTTGTGTCGATTGTCTGTTAAAAAGAATTTTTTAAGTGTTAATAATTTAACAGCAAACCCCATGAAATTACTTACATGTACTTTACTGTATAAACACACCAATTAAATACAAGGTGAGCTATACCGTAGAAACTTGATATCTTCACACTTGAAAATATCACGTTGCTATGGTAATAAAAAAAATTGCAGATTTAAAGGTTAAAGTGAAATGGTTTGGTATTTCATTGGTGTTGATATAATAAACAAAACATTGTGTGGCCACTATTATTATTATCTCTTCGTTAGTATGCATGGTTTGACATGGTTTGCATGGTATACATAGTATGCATGGTTTTTTACAGTATGTTGTTCAACTAATTAAACAGCAATTTAAAACTAAATGTATTTCATGGAACCTAAAAATTCAGATTTATAAGGAAGCAAGTAACCACCAGATAAAGTCAAAGAGAACCATTTCTCCTTGTAACACATCACAGCATAAGCAGAACTGAACTCACCTCAAGATCCTCTATTATTCTGGGATATAATCTCCTAAAAAATGCATTTGCAGGAGGATCTGGGACCTGAGCTTTGAATAAATACTGACCCCTGAAAGAAGCAACATTGCATCAACATACTTATTTGTCTTGGACAATTCTGTCCAAAGGGGAAAGGCACAATGAGGTTATCCCTATGTGACGTGCCAACCCAAGGCCAGACCACAACACCAGGTACTACAGTACCGCTCTCGTCTTGTTTCTCTCAATACAAGTCTCATTTCTCGCGGTATGAGTCTCATTTCTCATGAGAATCACTGAACTGTTTAGTATGGCATATATTACTTGTAAGAACCTGGCGCACATGTATAGAAGGTATTGGCTCCACATTGTGCACATGCATCCCAAATCAATAGTACTGAAAGCAATCAACTGCTAATTCTGAAAGCAGTGTTTATCTATGGTTCCTAAATATTTCTTTTTCAAAGCAAAAGCTCCAAAGCTCAGAGGAATCAACCTAGGTCACTTACCGAAGAGTGGCCATGAAATACATGTAATGGTAAGCTCTGGGATGGTTTTCATTAGTTCCAAGCAGACTGGCGATTCCCAATAACTCCACATGTGGATTACAAGGCAATGTGAAATTTACATGTGTAGCAAGAGTCAAGCGCCTCAAAAGTCGCTGCTCTATTTGGGGACCCTTCACCACGTAAACTTAGTCAATCTATTTGCACTCTTTCAAAAGGTCTTTTGCATTCAAAGATTTATAGCACTTTTTTTTCATAATTTAATGTTTAACAAGCCTTTTGAATTTACGCTGAATGAGGAGCACGTGTCATTTACTTCATTTACACAGTCACGCAATTCGTCGTCATGTATGTGTGATTCAATCTATGCAAAAAGAGGTTTAATTTGACAAAAGTTTTGATGCAAAAGTTCACTGGTCCAGCAACCCATTTTTTACGTGTAGTTACAACAATGAAGGATGCTGAAAATACTCAGTTTGGCGAAAGACCCTGCTTGTTTCGCTCGCACTGTTTCATTAGTGTCAAAATGTTAAAAGAAACATTACCTATTAACTCATGAAATGAAGCTTCTAACTGACATAAGTTCCAACTTGTTGGAAAAGTGTTTATGAAATAAACGCCGCAAAAGTTCACCTGTCCAGCAAACCATTGTTTACGCGTATGGTCACAAACGTCAAAACAGCAAAGGATTCCGAAAATTCATGGTTTGGCGAAACAGCAATGTGTTTGCTTTGCTCATAAAAAAATGAAAAAGGAAAAATTCCGCAAACTATTAAACCAAGCAATAAAAGCTTTGATCTGACTTAACGATTAGGGTGATGGAATCCAATCAACAAAACTCTTCCTGGTCCACTTCACTAGCAGGTCATGCTCGCTCACAAGAGAGTCTGTTCACAGCTGGATACATGTACAGCTGTACCTTTGAGGCCCATCAATCATTACACTTTCATGATTACAGTTTTTTGGCAGGCTCTTGCAAGAAACAATCAAGAGAAAAGAGACTCCTATCGAGAGAAACGAGATGTATCTCGCGTGAAAGTGGTAACTTTCATTTGAGCAGCACTGTATGCCCCCTACTCTTTACAATCAATGTGAGGGTTTAATGTCCCACTAAGCTATCATGAACAAGGGTTATGCGACAGGTTTATCATCCTTATCTGAGAAGACTAGAAAGTCTAACCTTTTGCACATGTCATTACAAAGGTAGCACTTTCTACTCAGTTATTGAAAGATCCTGAGTTTTGGTCAGGTGGAGGTTTGAACCCCCAAGCTCCCCCACAGTAGCCCAGTACTCTACCAACTGAGCTAACTGGTCAGTAGCAGGATCATAATAATAACAATAATAACAATAACAATAATAATAATAATAATTGCTATTATCATGATCTGTACATATCCTTAGTTTTCAACTGTTTGTGAAGCCTAATATTACTCTAAAAAAACTAATACTGGTCTGGTTTTGAAACTGCATGCACCTGCATACACAGGTTTTATATACAGTACTGTGCAAAGGTAAGTTGACACTCCATACTCACAAAATCAAGTATTGAGTTAAGTATCAAGACTCAACAATGTGAACATGATACTGTCATTTTGAAATGGTCATCGAACCAGAACAGACTCGATTATGCACAAGTATGCATGAGTTCTGACAAGAGAACAATGGAGTTTTCAAATTCAGGCTCTTTGTCATGAAAGGCTAAGCTCAAGTGCAGAATAAACTGAGAAACGCTAGTCACTGCATGCTCTGCTCCAGTGTAAATAACATTTCCTCAATGAAGGGAGTTTTGTTTATGAAGACATGTGATTCTTATAAGAGTTTAATAAACAGAGATGTGATACCACAAAAAGCTTTTTGTAGCTTACCAGCGATTGTTTCTGATCAAATAACTAGTACCATGTGTTGTTGATCACATGATGTGATGTCCAAGGGCATGGAAAAGTAAAATTTTGTCTCAACAAGCAAAAAACTGTATTGTCATGTTATATGAACGACGGCCAGAAGAAGCATTTACATGATTTAAACCAGAATATGTTGATTGTTCAGGTATCAGCAACAGGTCGTAGAACAAATCACACACAGAACTAGCTAATTTACCTCGTTAGGAACCACTCAAGCGACAAGCACATTATTTGCTGATTACAGGAAAGCACTCATAAGACTCAATACTCAACTCGTTTCTTCGGTTGTTGCATCTCAAAACCTGATACTCAACTCGATACCAAGTGTCAACTTACCTTTTCATTATATTGTATACATGTGTACATGACATTGTATTATCAAATCCCAAGAAAGACTTTTCAGGACTAACAAACTAATAATCGCAATAAGAGCAGCACAGTTACATAAAAGTGAAAGCAAAATAACCTGAAAAAATAACCTTAATAGTGGTTAACTTAAGCAAGGTCTCCAATTTAACAAAACAGCTTAACTTCAGGAACCAGTATTTTGAAAAAAGAACACCACATAAGACAAACTATAATGAAAACATACCATCCTCTCCTTTCTGATAATCCCTTCCACAATGGATCTGTTCTAACTTTTCTTTCAATGAGCTTCTTCCACAACATTCCATCTGAAATTACTCTGTTCCATTCTTTGCAGACACGTTCAGCTGCGCACAAGGATTCCGCATCCAGAAATGACAAAATGTTCTCCGCTATATGGTCCAAACCCTTAGCTATACAACAAAGAAAGCAAAATTCATGATCATAATACAGAATAATAATGCCACCAAGTCACCATCATGAAAAGATCAAGGTTTAGATCCAGCAACAGAATTCAATATCCCATGTTACTTTCTTGATGCAAAATCAAAACAAACTTCCAGGTGATCATCTTCTTATTAAAAGCTCTCCACTAGTTTGATAAATCATTTTTCTGTGTGGCCCGATTCACAGTTGAAGCTAATGCTACACCACCGCAGTTGCCATTACATGCACATGGAGCATTAATCTCAACAATCTTCCTTCTTCCTTCTCCCTTGTATCTTCATGTACATGAAGGTTTTCTAAATTTCATACAGGTAGTTTAGGTTTCACTTTTACAGCTGTAGCAATTTTCATTTAAATGCACATGATCCCAATGGTCAAAGCAAAATCTGGGCCATAAAAATCCAGTATTACAGTTGACCACTGAATTCATTTGTAGTGAATACTTCTAGTTAACAATGGGATTACAGCACCTTATGTACATGTACTAAAATATTATTCACAATTACACCAGGACAATCTTTGTTTTCAAAGAACTCAATCAAGTGTCTGGCATGACCTTACAATCTGTGATTCTGGTTGCTTGGATACAATATTAAATTTTGCATAGTACTTGGGGTGTTGGGGGATTTGGTCAAAATATTTTCAAGACAAAAAAAGGTTTTTAACATAATGTTGTGATATTATAAAATAACCTATCAAAGATTCTTAAGCAACGCCCAAAATTTACTTTAGAATAAATGAATCATCCATTAAAGCAGCTTTTAAATGTACAGAGGTTTTGAACATGGATTTATTTTTTGAAATCATTATCGCCTACCGAATGGGAAACTCGAAAATTATGAATAACTGTAGTCTCTTCCAGAGACTTATCACCAGCCCTAAACAGACTCCAAAACAAGTTATAAAACAAACACTTTTCCTCTCCAAATGACAGTAAATTTCTCCTCAAGATTTCTCTTTTCCCGTTTTATACCGTCATGCTCGCCTTCTCGATTTCTCCGTTGAAATAAAGACGAAGGACTGATTACCCGCTTAATTCTCTGTCAGTAAGTTTCTTACAAACCCGACAATAATTAAATAAATGACAGCACATATTCCTGGTTAGATGCGTATTCCATGAAAATCGGCTAAAAAAAAAACGGTTTGTCGTCTAATGCTTCTTGGCAAGGATGTTTACTGTCATGATCACCAATGTTGTGATGGTAAAACAATTAGATACTTTATCTCGGCAAACATTTATTAGTCGTTAGGGACCGGGTTAGGAAGGACCCACAAACAATCGACCAAAAAATCCACTCCACTCAACACAATATTCGTTATGATATTGGACTTACTTAACACGACAAGGATAAAAATCGCATAAAATCCTACGCAAAACTACGCTGAACTAATCTGACGCTACGTGCAATATGTATAAGAGAAGTCATGATACAGAATTATCACTGAAACCGACGTTCATAAACTCCATTCAGCTTAATCCTACTTTTTCTGAAGCGCAGAACATGTTCATACTCAACTTAAAAAGGGGAAGCAAACACACGTTAGCGCAAAACAGTGACCTCACCAGGCAAAGCAGTGATAAAATCCCTCTGCAACATCGGTTTCAGGTAGGAATTGATGTGTCCATGTTGGTAATGACACATTTTCGACAATAAATATTCCACAAACTCGACTTGTTGGGTTTCTGACCATTTTTCAAAGTGTTTTGCACAAGCATCTCGCTGTTCTATATAATCTTCGCGATTTTTCTCGCATTCTTTTGGGTCGCTTTTCTCGTCGCTATCGATCACCATAACCTACGTACAAGAAAATGCACGTTAGCAATACTCAAATTTGCGTCGGGCTGACGGCTATCCGACAAAATCTCAGCCATTCGTAGATTTGTAAAAGCTTACACTATCTTCCTCGAAGCCGTAGTCGATCATTTCGTCCTCCATGACTTCAAAACACCAATTTTGTCGAGAAGTTACCGAAAATATCTGTCTTCCTCCTCTTTGATAGCTTCGAAGCCGAGTCTCATCGTGACATCACGAAATTTCATTACGCATGAGCAGTGTGTGTCGAATGCAACTCATTACCAACTTTTTGATCACAGCTCGGCCGGAAGTGCATTGGCGTACCTATAAATAGCGTAAAATAATTCCACGCCTCATCAACGACCGGAAGCTTTTTAAAAAATGGAAAATATACTTTTACTTTGATGAAGAACAGTTAAATCTACGACTGGGTTTATGGAATTCCGAAAATCCCTTCTTAGGAAAGAAGTAGCAGGAGCCAGTGGTAAAGCGGTAGATGAATTCTAAGGTAAACAATCTGAGTACCTTAGTGCCAACCGATTTTCAATTGCCTAGGAAAATGAAATTCAAATTTTATTCTCGTTTTTCGTGCTTTTTGGTTTTTCGATTTTCCCCGCCGGGAAGGAAACGGAATTGAAATTCACTTGATGCTCTCCGTTTTTCCTTTTTATATAGCTCTTAAAAAAGACGGATTTTAACTTTCTTTCTTTTTCGTTTCTTTCCCGGCGGGGAAAATCGAAAAACGCAAATGAAAGTACGATTTCGTTTTTTTTCTGTTTTTACAGCGCAAAGAAAAACGAAAAACGAAAATAAAATTTGAATTTCATTTTCCTACGCAATCGAAAGTCGGTTGGCACAAAGCTACACGGATTGTAAACTATAGTTGAACCAAGATAAGAGATAAGATTACCCTGGAAAATACCATTTTAATGCCGGGGTTGCTGTCTAAGCAAAGGTCATGCTATCATTCATCACTAGTCAAACTGCATTGTGTGCCTTGCTTGATTTTCTCTTTTACAAAACAGCGGTTTCGAAAGTATTGAACCCAAATAAATACCGTACTGAGAAGCGTCCCCATTTATGGGAAAATGGGGAGAGGGTGGCTGTGCCATCGATTGTTGGGTACATAGGTGCCGCCGTGTACAAAGGACCGGAAATTGACGTAGTCTCATTTTTTCACACTATTTCTTACGTTTTCTCTTAGCAATTGCACTCGAAGTACAGTAGAAAACTCCTGTATCCAGTTTTCATTTAGTAAGGGTTGTAACTACACCCAGTTATAATTAGTACAACCTAATTTGAGTGCATTCGCGAATTCGGCAACGTCATTGATTTAAGTACTCACTTAGCACATAACGCATCCTCTCTTGCTTTGTGTAAATAGTGGGTGGTGACATACTCTATGGGAAAGAAGTAAAGCATTTGCTAGGATCCGCAGAAGGCCATGGTAGGCTCCTGGTAGGATCATTCCACGAAGTCGAGTCGTACGAGAGCTAATAGCTGCGCGTCTCGTTGGCTATAGTTCTGACTTCATGTACGACGAGACTGAGTACAATAACGTGTTTTATTATGGTTCTAAACCCTCGATTATGAGAAACTGGAACTAGTTGGCACGACAAGAATTGACTTTGTTGTTGTTTTGTAAACAGAACCATGTTGTTGTCGAGCCGATGTGTAAAAGAGCTTCAAGCATGAGCTGAGCTCGTTCTTGCACGTCTCTTTTATGTACTTGTCAAATTTCTTCGAGTTAGCAAACCAGTTAAAGAATTAAAAGTGGAAAAAGTAATCAGAGGTGAAAAAAAAACTCAGTTCAAAGAACTCACGTTTCAAAATTTTTCACTAGCCTGCGTACAGACGTCTCCGTTTGTTGCAACAAAGGAAATAGGAGACGTCTGCACGCAGGCGCAGGCTAGAGTTATAAACAATTGAAACATCATATTTAACCGCCAATGTAATTTGCTCACTTCCTGTCGAATAATTTCATCCCTTTTTATTTGCTTTGTTTGTATTTTTAGGTATATTCTTTTCAAGCAAGACTTTAATTTCTCCTTCAATCTGACAAATCTTTCAGCCATTAAATGATTCCCTACAGATGGTATATGAGCTGATAGTCTGTGAGTAGGGAAACAAATAATTAGGCGAGTGGGCGCTCGTCTTCTCTTATCCAGGGGTTGTAAATACAATAAAATTAGAGAAACTACCTGTTCTCTTTTTCTGATGAGTCCGGCCCCAAAAAAGCCCTCGTTGACTATTGAATGGAAAAAGAACTCGAAGACGTAATGTGAATGTTTCGACACTGTCAAGAATAGCTTCCAGACAGTGTCCAGTGTCATGTGGCCTATAGAGGTATGTGCGGCCCCAAAGGCAGGGTATATATTATGCTGACCCAGTCTGGTATTAAAAGGAATTTCATTGAAGCTGTTTAATTTGGGTCTAGAATGGAGAGAGATTTTCTATGTTACCTTTAATTAGGTAGGGCTTTGACTCATTTCGGCTTGAAGATAAAGATTCATTTAATCAGTTTACAGGGTCTAAAATAGGGTTGAGTCCTGCACATAAGCACGTTTTTTTTTAACTAGGATGCTCAAATTGGGTATATTTTCAAGTAGCTTTAGCGGACTAAACTGTTTTGTTATAGATCTGTAATTTCAGGTTTTTTTCGAACGTGTGAAATATACTGACACGAACTGAGAGAAGTTACTGGGAGGGGATGTTGAATGTCAAATTTATACAAAGCGCAGATTGCAGCACAAATGTATCTTCTGTTACTGCATTTACATTTGAATCGTGAGACGATGCGTCCTTTCCGCACATAAGTGGTTTGAAAACGCAAATCATGTAGGGCTCAGATTGGGTGTGGTGGTTTGGATAACGTCTGAAAAAGGACAACAGAGATCAATGACCTTGGCTAAAATAGGGTCAGAATCTAAACAAGCATGCCGTTAACCCCTACCCATTCCTTAGATTACATGCCCACAGGGTGGGAGGGTGGGCAGGAAGAACTCGTCTCAGGTGCATGCGCATGTCTCGGCTGTTTCTGATCGAGGTAAATATGGATCGAATAAACAGCAGCAGATAAGTAAAGTTGATGGAGTTGGGCAAAATTGGCAATTCCACTACACCCCCACGCCAATCTGTACTATAACGTGCAAGATGTTATAAGCGACAAACTGTTAACCTTAGAAAATCTTCAACCTCCCACTTCAGAAAAAAACTCTTATCATAAGGCATCGCAAAAGAAAATTTAAATAAAATTTATCTTCTGCCATTCAAAATTATACACAACATTTTAGCCACGAACAGTATATTAAACAAAATGAACAAGGTTGCCTCCCCATCCCGTCCTTCTGATAGTCAAAACATACGTCATTTGTTTATTAGCTGCCCACAAGCTTCTTCCTTTTGGTATAAGTTCCAAAGTTGGTATTCTACCGTAAGTTACGCGAGTTTACTTTTACCTTTTAATGTGTTTCCCTTAGTAATTTGTTGCGAGGTTTTTTTGTTTAGCTGGTTTGTTGTTTTGTTTTTCTTCTACATTTAAGTAATTACATTGTATTGTAACTCCTTAAGTAACGTAATGTGTAAGTTTAATAAATAAAATACACTCCAAGTCAAAAAGAAAAACTTTACTTTGAGTAATGGTCGGCTTTAGTTGAGCCCCGAATTTAGAGATTTTTGCGTTAAGTTTGCTTAGGCACATTCTCGCGCAGCTCTTTCAATCAATCAGAAGTTAAAGCAACACCGATGTCTATGATGTATGGCTCGCACGCATTCTTCCAGGCTTGGTGCTGACGACAGGTATTTAATTTGACTTCTGATTGGTTCATTGGAGAGTGTGCATTTGCCGAGATTGTTTAGTGTAGTTATTTTAGCTTTTGTTAAATTACAGTCCATTTTACTACAACAGGAGCCCGTCAAGACATGTCACTTTCGTACCTACGCGCGCTCATGTAATATTCTATCTACATCTCTGGGATATAACACAAGCGCATGATCAGGGATCGTAATTCGATCGACATCTTCGAATAGAGAGTGTTTTGCGTTGCCGAGAGATGTATCTCAGAACTAACACCAGCCGACGTCAGATCCCTGTGCCAATTTGCTAGCTTTTCCTCTTTGTCCTTTTTCGAAGTTACCTCATCAGAAACGGGTGTTTCATTCTGCAAAAGTTTTTTTTTGAGGACGTCCTTCACTTTCCGGAGCTTGTATCCTGGCAATCCCGCTCATCGCCTTCACATTCGGCGCTTTTGCTTGCAAATTTGAATTAATGGTCTTACAATTTTTTACGGTGCCCACCAGAAAGAGCGGATTCATCCACAAAGCGATTCATTATCGACACTTTTCGCAGGGTTTACATGGGAAACTGACGGCAATAAATCACTGCACAGAGTTACTAATAAAGTTAACCGTTATGAGCTTGTCTATCTCCACGAGGTTAAAAAAAACTACTGGTCACTACTATATGCCACGGTTATTCAATATACTTCCATTTGTCGATACCCAAATCCCGTCGGCTCTAAAATCAGAAAAATGGTTGCAAGGTGAAAGGAAAACAGAAGGGCAGAATGCCGGTTTCCCCCGTCGTCCGATATTCTTTTTCCCGCAATTCGCGGTTACATGCGAAACTCAAAGTTAACACGGCACTTTTCGTGGGAAAAAGTCGTGAAAAATGTGTAAATGAGTAAATCCACTCGGGAAAGGGTTGACTCAAGGGACCAGTATCGATTGAGGCTCCTATTGATGGGTTCCTGACTACAATCAAATTATAAGCCGGAAAAGCAGATCACTCAGATCACGGCGCATAAGAGGAACCGATAGGACCTTGTCGAGAGCAGATTCGTCGGTTTCTTTGAGGCGTCATGATCCGTGTGATCTCGCATCACAAATCCTGATCCGGAACTGTCGCTGAATCTTCTACTGCGTCAAAGAAAACCTCCGCTCTCGCTGGTTCACCAACACTTAGGACTGTATCTGTCGTTTCATTCACTTTATTGCTTCTCTAACATGTTCTACATACGTTCTACACTCTCGCAGTTTCGATCTGAACTAGCGATACAATGTTCCCTACTTTTATTTGTTCCTATCGGAAGTCGGCTTCTATGCTACGCGAGTTATAGATTTTCTGAAACCGTGATTAATATAAACTCTAGAAACGCTGTTGTCTCGCGATCATAAACTAAAGCTAGGTTGTTTCTTGATCCCATTTATGGTTGATACACCCACCTATCGCTATGTCACGTACATACTTTACGTCACAGAATCTTCCGGTAGCGCCTTATGGCTAAAGTCTAATTCTGTACCCAAACGTGACTACACTACCGTTGTGGACGTTACAGTACTACAGTACAGTACTGTTCAGTAGCTTTCTAAAGAGTGGTCAAACTGCCTGGTTTGATCCACAGATGAAAAAGATAGAACCACACTGTATAGTAAAACAAACAGTATCACAGTACAGTACTGTTCAGTAGCTTTACAAAGGATGGTCACACTGCATGGTTTGATCCACAGATGAAAAAGTTAGAACCACACTGTATAGTCAAACAAACAGTACCACAGTACAGTACTGTTCAGTAGCTTTCCAAAGAATGGTCACACTGCATTGTGTAATTCAGTTTCAGTTTATTATTATTATTGCTTTATGTTTACAATTTATCCTCTACTACTCGCCGGATAGCAACGGAGATGTTATCGCAAAAAATGGATTAAACCGTCATCCTACGCTAAAGTACGGTGATTATTATCCTGACAGGAACTGAGTGGACCCTAGTGAGGCAAGGATCAATAAGGATTCTATCTTTGCATCAAGATCCTCCTCCCCCTTTCACCAGTCGTCTTTTTCTCGGAACCTGATCTTCAACCTGTGTGATTATACTAACCATTTTTAGATGAGCGACTGCATGATTTTTCTCCTAGGAATCTCGGTGTAGCAATCAGAGGAACCGTAAACAAAAACAAAGTCTGGCATACTTCTCAATATTGAGACATTTTAACCATCCATACTCTTCAAGTAGGGTTCTGGTTCTAACTTGGGAGGGGTTATGGAAAGCGACCACACAAGCCACATTATCACGGAACGGTTTGGTGAACGGAGGTGAGTTGTTGGGTGAGGACCCAGTCAGAGAGTTCAAAATGGCTTCCAGAGAATCCAAGGTTGATAAATTCATTGGACCGATGTTTGAGATCTTTGGAGACGGCACACTCATCTAAAATGAGGAGTGTCTTGGTCCCAGTAAATGATGCGGTACAGTCTTTGAGGATCTCTTCATGGTTACTGGCATCGGGGGATACCACAAAAAAACGTGTATTCCCATGCGCGAATTCATGGTACGTTTTATTCTTGGCGTAGGTGGGGCAAATCAGGAGTATATTCTGAAAGATATAGCGAAAAGGACCACGGAGTTGATCAACCAGGTACTGAGTTTTCCCGTAATTGGTGGGACCGACGATAATACAATGGAATAGGACTTTATCTCTTAACGCTTCCACGTTTCCTTTCCCTTTCTTTTTTATTGGAATAGGATGACTTAAAGATCCCTGTTCATCACTTCCATCAAAGCACCCGCCTCCACAAACTTGTAACAAGCCATGGTCCCTGTCCCACCTACATTCCTTCTCACCTCTAACTTCGCTCCATCCCGTGTACTGGCCAAACTTAATCCTCCACCATGGATCTCATCATCGGGGCGTGTCCGTAAACCTACACGTAAGGCAAACTTGTTACCGGTAAAAAACTCTTTCTCCTCGACCGTGTCACTCCGTTGAGACCTAAACCGTTTCTTCACCGCTTCCCATAAATCTGGACGTGTCATCCCTTTAGGGTACAAGCGGTTTGGGATCCCATCGATGTTAATTTGGATGGACTTGACATCTGGCTTCACAATCCGCTCCGAATCCCGGCACCCACCTGCATATTTTTCTGTGAACAAGCATAAGATCCCCGTCATGTATCTCCTTGGTACACTCGCACTATCACACTATATTATACAGTAGTATATTGTACTATATTACACACTATATTATAGTATATTACACTATATTATATATGACACTATCACTCGGTTTGGAGATGGTGAAGGTTTTATGGAGAAGGACATGCTCGTAAAAAAAACCATTTCCCACCCTGATACGCCGCTAATACCTCACGGGGGAGATACTCTCTTGAGATACAAGCATATTTCTATTCCAAGTTGGTAATGGTATGGGTATGATCTTTGGTTTTGGTGTATCACCACCTCAATATCGGGAGCGAGGGTGATCTCAAAGACAATGGGGTGGTGTAACACTTTGGGTAAAAAAGACTATGATTTTTGAGAATGGGACGATCGAGTGGAATCAGGAGCCCATCTGTTATTATGAATGGCGGCGAGGGCGACCTTTTCCCATCGGAGGTAGATTTATTCCCAGCATTCGTCCGGAGCTTTCTCATATTGAAAGATCCATTGTCTCAATCGACCTTCGCAGCCTTCCGGAGGTAGGTAGAGGTCATGGTGGGTTTGGAAAAGATCATGTCTCCTTGTATCCTGGAGAGTATTTTCGCTTGGTATACAAGGTTTTGACCCACATTATTCACGAGGGTATTGTTGGCTTGCCTCGATACGTTGAGGTCAAACACTAAATAAACGCTCCCTGGAACAACTCTGCGCGTTGTGGGATCTCGATATAGAGGGTTTCCCACGGATTGACAGTTTATGGGTTTAATGTGACTCGATGGAGACAGGATTCCGCTTTCAAACCATATGGTCGTTTTGGTAACCTGTTTGGATCAAGAAGTTCTGGTACCACGTTCGGCATGATTACCATACATTTTAAGAGAGGGGATGGTAGAATTCTTTCTTTTAAATGAGTAAGGCTTCTGACTGATTCTCAATGGATAAATTCAACCACGAGCATAGCCAAACACGTCGATGATCTAAGGGGTCTGTTTCTCCAAGGTATCGATCTGTTTCAATGGGGTGGGGTCGTCTATGTCTGACCAGTTGAAGGTTTGCGAGTCTTCTCTCATCTGTCTGGTTAATCATTGGGGATCTCTCTCTGGTGTGTATACAGCTGAGTTGACCGCCCACTTGAAATACTCATGATCATTCTCGTTACTCACGTTGATGGTGGTCTTCGATGACAACCCCTTCGGAAGAGGAAGATAGGAACTACCAGAAAGCGGGTTGAGTTATGGGTCCATGTGGGTATCAAAGTAGTCCACACGGACAAACTGCGACGTAAAACCTAGATTCTGAAACTGCGCCGCCAACTCGAGGATGCGATCCACCATCTGGTTGAAGACGACAGGAAAATTGGCCGAGTCGGTGATAGTTTTCATGGTAGTGGAGTACTACTAGTGGCAGTAATGGATCATCTCGTCAATCTGTCCCGTCCCGGGATTCTCTTTCTTATAGGTACACGTGAGAATACATTTCACCTTGATGGGTTGCATTTGCTGTGCGATGAGTTGAAGGACCCTTGGTCTACTATGCTGGATGAATTCCGAAGCCTGCCTGTCCATCGATCCTTAAGGTTCTCAGATACCCCCGCAATTTTGTCTGGTATTCCCTGGGGGTGGGTTGTGGATCCAGTCTCCCGAAGATGTGGTTCATACTTTCGCGCAGGACGTCAACTCGTTCATTCAGTGCTCTTCTTATCGGTGGAGACATAAAATACTAACCAATCCTCGAACCTGCCTATCTTCCTCCTCGCTGCCGTAGCTTCATTCTCAGCTAACTGTCTGATTGATTCTACGTTAAATCTTCTGGGGGTGGATGCAATTGGTTCGAGGATGGGGACGTTGATCTCTCGTACCGGTTCGTCTACAATCCTTGGTGCCAGTCGTGGTGTTAATGGTGGAGGTCACGGTGGAAATCTAGTACGAAACCTTGGCTCGGATCGCCTCATGCTCTTAATTCCCTTACTGTGCGATCAGTCATATTTTTCTTGTCGTGGAGATTTGGGGTTGTGAGGTGGATTGCTCTAACGAGCCTGTCTCAGAGAACAAACACGCTGTCTACCCTCACGCGATTTTCGTCGACTTCGAGGGTTCCGGAGATAGAAGACAGAGAAAGGAAGACGGGGGTAAAGTTTGTTACGAAACAAGACACATCCCTATTTTTGTGACTGTTGGAGACACTTTGGATAAAGCACCCACTCATCGTTGTCATCGGGATCCAGAGGCTTTTAGCACTTTTCATGGAGGAACTTGTGCGAAGAGGTGAAGAGATCCGAAAGGTTGTAAGACATAGGTTTCTGTCGGCGATATCCATCTGTTGGGAAACTCTCAGAGTTCCAAGATTACCCAGTGATGCGACCAAGTCCAAGTCATTCCGGATCGCATTATCTGAATCTTATCAGAGAATACTTTGTTGACATTTTCTTCGATGAGGCAGGGACAGCCAAGTTAGTGAAGAAGGGGAAGAAGATCTTATTTTTATTCCCGAAAGGATTCCGGTTTTTGGACGTAATAAACTGCGTTGCCCCAGGTGTGAGTTATGACAAGTGGGTGAAGGTCTAAGGGGGTGGTGACACCAAGTCTTTATGGATCAATATCAGTTTCTGGGCAACCGTGCACCTACCCCTCCCCTAAACCAACATTAACGCTAACTTTTTAACTCATTATAACTTGTTGGATTAGGGAAGGGGTAGGTGCACAGTTGCCCAGAAACTGATATTGATCCGTCTTTATTACCGTACGAATGGCTCATGAGAAGCACAACTACCCCGGACTCCCTAATCTCGACCATTGGTATTCTTGCCTCAAAGGTGTAAAGAGTGGTAAAGACCTGTTGAAATAGGACCAATCTCGTGAGCATACTCTTCCAGAAACCAGAGGGGAGGGTGGGAGATCTCATTAGGTTCACTTGTTTTGTTTGGTTTCAATTATGTTAGTTGCTAGATTATTCCTGGGTCACAATTAACGAGCCAGTGGTTGGTTCGGGAGAATGTCCAACAGCAAGTATACTAGTATATAAACGTCGGAGAATTGCTTGTTTAAAATATCCGATTTAATCTCATTGTCACTACTGATCCGATCGTAAACCTTAACGTCAGCTACTAATTTTTCAGATGTTTAAGAAACGACCAAAAACGCTTTGGCTTTAGCATACGGCGGACGACTCCCAAGGTTTTGTTGGCAATGATATTCACATGATCACTTCGTCGTCACTGAGAACTACATGTAACACCAAGGTATTGGTGGCATTTTATGTGTGTAGCATGATATTTGTGACCTCTATGAGATGGAAGACCTATTATGTCATGAATATCATTGGCCAATAGAAGGTGCTGTCATATACCATGATATTTCATCACAATCTATGGGCTGAGGAGGAACCCCTCTTGCTATTGGCTGTTTCGTGTCAGGGTCACAGCTATCACAGAGGTCTCACCCATCTCGCTGCACACTTGTTCCAGATGTTGCTCACCTAAACTGCCCAACTTGTTGTGATCGTTTGAACGCCAACTGGAAACTGGTAACTGATAACTGGTAACTGGTAACTGGTACTTGGCACATGACAGCTGGAAACTAGTAACTGGTACTTGGTACATGAGAGCTGGTACATGAGAGCTGGTACCTGGCAACTGGTACCTGGCAACTGGTACCTGGCAACTGGTACCTGGCAACTGGTACCTGGCAACTGGTAGCTGGCTTCTAGTAACTGGTAACTGGCAACTGGCAACACTTATTCTTGACAATCAATAAAGATTACGATTTAACCTGTCCATGTTCGTTTTATGTATAGGAAAATATCTAAATGATGTGAACCAATAGCATAAATTGTTTTTGTGGGAATACAATTTAACCTGCCCATGTTCGATCTATGCACAGGAAAACATACAAATGACTTGACGTGGACCAATAGCATAAATTCTTTTTTTGGAAATTGTAGGCGGAAGGAGCTTTGAAAAGCACGACGTTAAATGTGCTGCACATGAGTTCCACGCGACGTAAGGTGCAATTTGTAATTACCAAAAGTCAGATGGTATTTTCTGAACTACTTACTCATTTACTTGTATTTATTTGAACAAGAGAGAAAAAAAAGAACAAAAAACAAAGCCACAAAAAACCGACAAAACAAAAAAACGATATCCTATGACGGAATGGATGTGTTCAGAGAGTAGCCCCAGTGTGCTATCTTTTGAACATCAAACAAACAAATTTCCCGAGTCCTCGTTACCAGTTACCAGTTACCAGCTACTGGCATTTTAGCCCTGCCGCCCTCAACCAACACTATCTCAACAATGTTGGGTAATGTGGTGTTAACATGGTGCGTTCGCTTGCAACGGGCCTTAAAGAAGAGAGACCCTCTAAAATTTTATATGAAAGAGATAAACGCTTTGCAACGCATTTCTCGTTGTTTTTAGCAACATCATTTTCTTACGTTTTACCAATTTGGTGATCCTGAAACAGACGCAAAAGTAACCACTTTCGTCGACCATTTCTGTTATGGTTTACACATTCACTATTTTGATAGTGAAAACTGACTCATAGTCATTTTTTTCCAAAACGACCAAAGTTCTAGTAGGCAAACTGCGAAATACTAATCCTCACTGGTGCTACCCTGAGGAACGTGTGTCTGTTGGATGTAGCGGACCTAGATTCATGGGAAAACGAAATGTTGAAGGATCTCCTGCGCAGTCGCATTGTAGAGGCAAACTGAACTTCGCGGTTTACCTTATAAAGAAGAAAGAGCGGCATTTTAACTGTTTTTCACGTAACTTTTTTTAAAAATTGTTTCTTCATTATTGAACTCGAAATATTTAACTAAGTTCTTTCATGCATTCCGTTAAGGTTCGTCACGGATTTTTTTTTGCAAGACGTTCGTCCTTTACTGGCCTGTCAGCTTGGGTTGCATTCCATATCTCCATCACGTGATGACTGAAGCTTGGCTACTTCCTGTCGAATCAGTTTTTCCTGTTCGAGTATGAGAGGTGGTTTTTGGTACTAGAAAAAAGAAAACAATTTTTATAAGATGATGAACTTGGTTATAAGATCATGATCATGAGGCCTCACCTCACCTCAGCTCACCTCACTCATGAGGCCTCACCTCACCTCACCTCACTCATGAGGACTCACCGGGCTTCACCTCACCTCATGTCACTCATGAGGCCTCACCTCACCTCACTCATGAGGACTCACCTCACCTCACCTCACTCATGAGGCCTCACCTCACCTCACCTCACCTCACTCATGAGGCCTCACCTCATCTCACCTCATCTCATGTCACTCATGAGGCCTCACCTCACCTCACCTCACTCATGAGGACTCACCAGGCTTCACCTCACTCATGAGGCCTCACCTCACCTCACTCATGGGGCCTCACTGGGCTTCACCTCACTTCACTCATGAGGCCTCACTGGGCTTCACCTCACCTCACCTCACCTCACTCATGAGGCCTCACCAGGTTTCACCTCACCTGACCTCACCTCGCTCATGAGGCCTCAAATGACCTCACCTCTCTCATGAGGCCTCACTGAGTTTCACCTCACCTCACCTAACCTCACCTCACCTCACTCATGAGGGCTCACCGGGCTTCACCTCACCTGACCTCACCTCACTCATGAGGCCTCACCTCACCTCACTCATGAGGCCTCACCTCACCTCACCTCACTCATAAGGCCTCACCAGGCTTCACCTCACCTCACCCCAATCATGAGGACTTACCAAGCTTCACCTCACCTAACCTCACCTCACCTCACTCATGAGAACTCACCGGGCTTCACCTCACCTCACCTCAATTCACCTCACTCATGAAGAATCACCGGGCTTCACCTCACCTAACCTCACCTCACCTCAATTCACCTCACTCATGAAGACTCACCTGGCTTCACCTCACCTTACCTCACCTCACCTCACTCATGAGGCCTCACCGGGCTTCACCTCATTCATGATCGCGGTCACGAGGTGTCTAACTCAAAAACAGTCGCTACTTTGGTCACCACATACATTCAATATAATATTAGCTGTTTTTTATTTTATTTAATTGACTAATGAAGAGAATCTGTTATTGTTTTAATTTATATCCATGAACTTACAATGTAAATAGTGAGCAATACATTGAAATTGAAAAAGCAACCAAGCAGAACATGCATAGTATTAGTTCATTGTGAAAACTAAATTTGGCAGAGCACAATAAAAAGAATAACTATGAACAATACAGTAAATTTTAAGAACAGAAAAAAAAAACTGTCACTTAAGGGGACAATGTATCAGGATTTCATTACTCACTGATATGAGAAGAGTGTTATTTGCGTGAGCCACAGTGATAGCCCCCTGTTCCAGTGGCAACTTGGCTCTATCCATATCTGTTACACTGAACTTCTTGAAATATCTACATATGCAACGAGTAAGCAAAAGAATTGTTAGGATGAGAAAGATTATTGATTTAGATATCAGGCCAAGGCAGTAACCTGCGTACAAATAGCATTTTATAACAACCCCAAACAGGTTTGCCAGTAGTTCCCGTTCACACTAGTGCATTTTCATATGAAGCCGCATAAATTCTGATGTATTTCAGCCTTCTTTCCACGAGACACCACAAGCTGTTGCCACCTTGAACTTGACCTGGCAGGAGTTTAGTCCAGAATAGTTTGGTAGCCAGCATTGAAAGGCCAAAAAGGGCTCATCTCCGGTGTAATATAATTTATTCACACAACTGACGTAAAACAAAGGACACAAAGCATTCTTAACAATGTACCTAACCCTAACTAACAAAGAAAAGGAATAAATTATATTATACCAGAGATGAGCCCCAAAAAGGGGGTCCTTGCTAGTTAGCAGAACTTTCCTTCAGATTCTTACACATGTTTTTGAGGTTTTTAGGTTCTACAAAGGTGAACTAAAGTATTGTAAGCATTACAAGCAATAATTTACTCTTTCTATAGTCCTTCAAAGTGGGTTCTTATCTGTATGTATGCTGAAGTACACACAGGCCCATATGGGAAAAAGCTGCGCTCAAGGTCTTGAGTACCGCCCAAGGCCGAAGTCATCAGGCCCTACTCATGACCAAGGGCACAGTTTTTTTCCTATACAGACTGACCTAGCCTGGTAAATAACTTATTTATTTTTTTGGATGTCTTCCTTTTCAGGTAAGAAAAGAGATGGGAAATTGCTACAGCGGGGAAAAAGTCCGGCCTGTAGGCCACATCGTAAAAAGCTGGACCAGTCACGCATGCAAGGTTAGCCAATCAAATTCAAAAACTTAGGATTCCGGCCCGCTCAGATGTTTGAGAAAAAAAAGTGCTATATTTCAACTTGTCCAAAACATACTTTTTATTGCTTGTCCGTACTGTAATACTGTTTTCATTTACTGTGACACTGTAGACATTCAAAGGATATGGGAGATTTCTTATCCGCCATTGAAATGCTTTGCTGTTGTCCTTTCTTGTAAATATTGGCTATGGATATAAAAAGAAAATAGAAAGGTTTTTAAATTACCAATTATAAAGTTCTTGACATCCCACAATACATGCTCCCTAGCTTATTCAAAAGAAAATGGATCATGTGTATTAAAGCATCCCCTTGACCGAGTATAGGCCAACACCATTGACCAAAATTCGGCCAACATAATTATCGGTTAACATATTGGCTGATACTCTGTCAATTGTTGGCTGACATATCGGTCAAAATATGTCGGTTGACTGTCGCTTGATGGTGTCAGCCGACACTCAGTTGAGGGGCTGCTTTGCACATGATCCAAGTAAACTAAAGACAAATTAATGTTGCTATGAAAATACAATTTACCAACTGAGAAGTGATTAACAATAAAGGTGCAAATTAAATTTTTCTCAAAAGGAAACCAACGAGCAAAGAAATTTTACACCTTTGCATAGGATTCACTCAAGTGACAACTCAGGAATAAAGAATAGACTTGATTGTCTCTCAATAAGAAGTAACAAAAACTTTTTTTTTAAGGAAGAAAATATACTAGAGAACTTATCGGCACTTGGTGAACAGAGTGAAGGTCACAAATGCCAAAATGGAATTATACAAAATCTAAAACAGCTTTTGATTAACAAAACATTTTACTCACATTGCCTCGGCTTTCACTGATATTTTCAACGTCCAGGTTAATTGGTCTCAAGTCTTCTCCTATCTCATGCTCCCATTTGCTTTCTTTTCCTAATGTAGATTTTGTTTTCCATTTCCTAACTGTTATTAATGAAAAGAATTGTACATGTTGAGACCATGTACAAGACATAACACTGAGCAGCCACAAGAACAAGGTAGATAAGTAGTTGTTTTACAATGGCTGGAACCTTCAGAAATAGCACAGTTTCTTATTGTCTAGTCTCTTGCAATAGACAGGGAATATAGTGGAAAATTTAATACTTTATTTTTTTTTAAGCAAATCCCATGGCTGGATTTCCATAAGACCCCATACTTCACTATGCATGCTGCAATTTTTGTTCTTTAAAAAACAGAAAATACTTGCACATCTGCATTAAACTCAATATAATTTACAACTGCAACATGCATCATAAAGTACTACGTTATGTGGGAATCTAGCCAATCCCACTTGTTACTTACATCAGATGATCATTTTCATCAGTACTCTCTTATTTTTCCATGTTCACTGCATTTAAATTTTCAGCCCATCAAACATAGTAATATAATGTTATATAACTCTGTATGCAGCTAGCCTAGATTGAAGAATACCTCCTAACTTGCATCTCACTCGATAACAAAACTGCCCGCTGCTCATAAGATGCAAAACGACAAACGCTAAAGTAAATTCCCGAGTACAGAACCTTAAAAGAGATAATATGTCGAGATACCGCACATCTAGTTTGCTTACCTAGGAGATCTCCAGACGTCATGTCATATTCTTCTACCATTTCCGACTTATTAGGGAAGGTATAGTGTACTTTCCTGCGGCCTGACATTTATATAAAATAGTACAATCAATTTAAGGTGAAACATTCTGGAAAGAAATCAGTGTTTAATAACATCATTTCAGCTTTTTCAGCTAAGCTGTCTTTTTCTAGCTCACCATCCTGCACAAGGCTTGTTTTCCTTGCATTACGGAGCGTTTCTAACCAAACAAACTTTCCGCCAGTCGCCATCTTTGATGCTAATGCAAATGAACGCTGGAACATTGCGGGCGGTAGAGACAGCGGGGCATGCTTTTTGTCATCTGGGTTCCCTCTGGCTTTTTGGGTGCGCTACTGTGCGTGCATAATCACCCTTGACACACGTGGGTAAAAGTAAAAGAATACTTCAGCAATCATTTGTATAACGCATCTACCTAACTGAGATTTATCTGGTGTCAGGTTAAACAAAGTTGTCTTCAGTTGTGTCCACAAACAATAAATAATTATTTTAAGCAGATTTCATAACTAAAATAATCAGCATCAAGGTTGAAGCTGTCTTGAACAATGTACACTGTGGTAGCATGATTACCTCACCCGCTGTGACACTGGTTAAACTAAACATGACATTTGAGTAACTTTCACAAAATAAAAAGGTAGCTACTGAAGATTCACCACATGCCTTGTGTAACGCAGCAAAAACATATTGAGTTAAGTCTGTATTAAGCCTGACGACTTCTTTATTTATCCCGATGTTTTAGTGCACTTGTGGGTAATTTGTAGATACCACAGGTAGCCCAAACTCTCTCTTCAAGGAAATTTCTTTCTGGCTGAATTTTTGGATTTCTGTCAACTGCAGAGTGCCAACAAAGTCTCCAAAATAATTGACCACTAGAGACTGGTAATAATACAGCAATTTTATTGCTCATATTAAAAAAAACATATACTGATCTCTCCAAGACAATTCGTGAACTACCTGGCAGCTAGGAATATTAGATACTCCTTGGTCAACCAGAGATCATCCTGTGATGGGCAGTCTATGTAATCCCACCTTGTGAAATTAATAGCATTTAATCCTAATATATCTAAAATGAATTTTTAAATCTTTGTATTCTTTGACTCAAAAGTGGCTAAAGTTCTGTATGAGGTCTCTACTTCTTATCTTGAAAATGATATGAAACATTCCCACTAGTTCATGCTGTGCTCTAAGGAAAAAAGGCAAAAAAATGCCCAATAGCACCCTGTAAGAATATTTCATTAAATACTGTATTAATAATTTAACATGCCTTTACTTTATATTGGGCTTTCCCTCCTAATTTGCTAGGTAACTATGAATGAATGTGTCTGGAAGTTATCACTACTTTTGGACATAAACACTTTGAAGTGCTTAACACTTCTCAGGGGAGAAAGTATAATGGACTTACGTAAGATCCAGATGTATGAAAATGTTTTAGTTGATATAGGGATTTGCTATGGAACAGACAAAAGGATTAACCTATTCTAAAACAAAGCAATGTCACAAAATAAAAAGTCAGTAAACTGGCTATACCTAGGCTTGAAAAAATGCATCATTATCTGCCACCAATTGCTAATCCATTCCCTATTTGGGCTTCACAGACACTCCTTGCCATTCCTAACTGGAAAAACCCACCACAAGATAGTATGATTCTCTATTAACATAGACTTCCCCTTACTGTTTACTAAAACCAGCATATTTTTCTTTTTTTTGCCGCTCTCTCTTGATATGCCATTTGTGTGATTTTGACACTAAATGTTTGTTCCAATTCTCTTCCCCTAAAATCACCTTGTTACTGCATATTTTGCACACATGCCTAGCAACTCTGTCACCTTTGTTAACAACCACCCTGGGAAGTGGCTCTGTTGCAGGGTTTTCCCCATTCACTAATCTTAACAAAATGTCTAATCCTTTCTTCAATACATTGGTGTCCCAGTTCTCAAGGTCAGTTGCATCCAGACCATAGACATTTGGTGCAGATGTACAAGGCCTGCCAAGGAAACGATTCTTCACCCACGTCACTTGCTTCTTTGCATATCTTCTGGTCACCATTTTCATATTCTCAATACAATTGGTCAAAAGTGTCTTTTGTTCTTCCGAAGATGTGCTTTTGTCAAACTCTCTCCCTTGATGCTTGATGAGGAACTCGTGAAATTCTTTAAAACCAATTGACTGGAATATACCTTCAGTGTACAACATTCCTGAGTCCTTTGTGCTTCGCACCATGTGGTACTCCCTGTGGAAGTCCAGCAGCTCGTTAATCAAACCCATTTCTAACATTGCATCAACTCTCTTATCCAATCGCTCGTTCAAGACCTGTCTTTCGCACTGGAGCCAAAACACACAGACATTCTCATATCTCAGGGGTCCACCATAGCCACTACCCCCAGGCCTTTGTTGTTGTTCTTGTAAAATTGTGCTATGTTGAATACCTTTTTGCTCAAACACTTGAATACTTCGTGCGATCTTTCTAGTATCGTTCGGATGCAGGCGATCGGCCATTACTGGGTCTACTTGTTTGAGCTTCTCATAAAGGCCTCCTCTGTCATTATTACTTCCGCTTTCAGTATGATCACATCTGTCAACATGACTGCAACGTTCTCCTGGGGTTGCCCTCCCGAAGTCAGAATCTACAGTACACGTTCCTGCTTCCAGTTTTGATGCTTCACTGCACGATAAGCTTTCACTGGTTTGCATCTGCTTACGTCGTTTGATAGCTCTCAAAGGCCCCGTAAACTCTTCGTTCCCTTTGGAACTTGATCCAACGCTGCCCTCATCATCGTCTATCAAAATATCCCACAAAATGGACTCGATATAGTAATTTGTACCTCCTACAATTATAGGGACCTTGTTGCGCTTTCTGATGTTATCAATCAAAGGCAAAGCCATGTTCCTGAACTCAACCACGGAGAACTCCTTCAACGGCGATACAAAATCAAGCAAGTGATGCGGGCATTGCGACTGTTCTTCAGCAGTAACTTTGTTGGTTATTATGTCTAAACCTTTATAAACTTGCATCGAATCGGCACTTAGTATTTCACCACCGACTCGTTTACCTATCTCGATCGCCAGCTTCGATTTTCCGGTGCCGGTTGAACCAAGAATAACTACAAGGGGTAAACGGGAGCCCACGAACGCCATCTTGGATTTAGCGTGTAATGCGTACAGAACAGCTGTCCCCAACGCACCCTCCCTTGATAAGCCACTCGTCTCTGGAAGATATTCATTACACCAGCCCCCTCCCCACCCCCCCGATTAGGGGTAGCCTGCTAGATAGATAGATACAGTGTAGATAGATACGATAGATAAATAGATAGATAGTTTATTTAGACTAAAATTGCAGACGAAGGCTGAATTAAATTAATCTTTACAAAATATGACTTAATTAAAGAAGCTACTACCTGTACATATAATTTGTAAAATTTATACATGTAAGCACTCCAAGAATTTCCTACTCATAAACTGCTAAAAAAAACTATAAAATATCTAAAAAACTATATAAATCTATAAAGCTCTCCAAATATTACATACAGTTGCTATACATGAAGGATTTCTTGAGTCTTTTTGTTTTTGCCTGCGGAGCGTGAAACCTTCTCTTCTGCCTGAGATTGATCGTGCAGTTATTTCGAGGCGGTAAGAGCTTGTATAAGTAGAGGGTCTCAATGTAGTTAACCGTTAGCCGTAAAACGGGCAAAAGAAATTAGCCGTTAGGCGTAAATATTGAAAACTTTTAGCCGTTAGACGTAAAAAATATTAACCGTTAGCCGTAAAACAGTCAAAAATATTAACCGTTAGCCGTAAAAGCCATCACCCCATTGAGACCTTCCAACTAGTGCTCTGCGTCATAACTGATAGCCTGAAATAGCTTAGTAGTAATGGTAGTAAATTCCCTACGCTCGGAGAGCCTCTCCAAATTAGCAAGACCTAGTGCTTCGCTAAATGGAATGAAGGGAAAAATTATACGCATAGCGCGTTTCTGGAGCTTCTCCAGTTCAGTATATAGATAAGCGGGAAGCGCATTATGATAAGCAGGGCAGGCATATTCTGCTACAGGGATACGCATGTAACATACAGAGGTTACTTCATGGAAAATGCGCGCGTACGATTTTTATTCACGAGCTGAGTTTTCTGAGTGAATAAAAAATCGTACAAAGCATTTTCCATGGTTTAATTTGTTTATTTTATAGATACTGAGATTTTTGAAATGCCAAATTTTGTCAATCTTACGCGCGTGTTTAGGGAACCCATTCAACTGCAATGTATGCGCGTAAAACTAGAATAACTAAAACATCTTTCACAACTTTTATAAACATTTTTCAGCTGAAAAAAAAACCTGACTGAGGCTTATAATCGAAGTCGCGATGCGATGTTGTTCACTAGTGAGTTTTTGTCGTTCGCGTTTGTGATTGGACGGACGAAGTTTTTTTACTAGTGAGTTTTCATCGTTCGCGTTTCCTATTGGCTAATGCATTTTACGTATCATTTTTACGTACTCTTTTTTTCGTGAGGAAATCTCAGTATCTATGATATAAAAAATGTTATGAGGTCTTTGACTGGGATATTTGCCCTTTTTAATTGCTTGAGAAAATACCAACGGCTAGTCACCTTTTTACCGATTTCGGAGACATGAACATTCCAATGGAGGTCATGTGAAATATTTAGACCTGAAAGCTTAACTGTGGGCACTACCTCAATTGCCTTCCCAATAATAACAATAGGAGCAAAGTCTGTAGCAGATTTGGCGAATGAGCTAAACTATGACTAAACTAATGAGCCACACGCCCTCTCTACTAAACTACTCCCCACTTATAAGCCACTCCCCAAAAGTTAAGCAACACTGTTGGCTCAATAGAGGATTTACGGTACGCTGTATCTTACTAGGAACCCATACGGCTTGTTCAAGTAACATAGGTTTCCGATCTTATCTGGAGTTTTACTTACATCAAATTTGGGTTTATTAGACGAGTTCATAGACTCGCAGGAGATCCTTCATTGCTTTTCGGGAAAATATGCCCGAAGGAACAAAGTTCGGACGCGGCAAATCGACGGAATTCGTGCCTAATATGTATTTTTTTAAGCAACATCAAAGGGCTTTTCAGTTCACTCTCAATAGTAATTTGCATTGGTCTTCTTTCTCTGAAATAAGTAGTTGACTAGAGAATTTCATCAGTGCCACTTTCTCGACGAATCAAGAGTAAAACTAAAAGCAGTCAAGATTAGCTTGCAAGCTTTCTCCTAACCTTGGCGCTGACACGACAAAAGTAGGCGATAAAAGCAAATTTCTTTTATTAAGAACATTGACTAAAACCCCCACAGATAATATCTTTTCCGATGCCCAGTTCCACATGACGACTTAACACGTCCCCCCCCCCCACAAAAAAAAAAAAAACTTAAGTCACTCAGGCGAGAAACCAACGATAAAACTACACCGGTGAGGTAATCTGTTGTGCCCAACAGACATGCTCAACTCGGGAGACCTGAAACTACTTGCGCGGGATTCAGGAGCAATAAGTCACAATATGGATAGGGACTAAAGAAGTTTCTGTCTGAGTCTTCTCCTATACAGGACATGTTAAAAGAACAGGTTTTGTGCAATGGGCTTCATACTTTCAAAATGTCTTACACGAAACGTTTTCAGGTGTAATGAGAAATGTCCAAGTCAATTTGTTCGAAACAGCTCCTCCAGGTTAACCTTCTTTTCAACATCTTAGCCCAGGAGACAGTGCGAACAGCGAATGTTCACTAGTGATGAATGACTTTGACAGAGGTATGAGATAAAAAAGTTAAGAAACCTATAATACAATGCTTATCTGATAAGAAATGGTACACAGTATGTTTATACGCGAGGTCTCTTATCACTACTTCCAAGTTCGTCGCCTTTTCGTTTCCTGGCGAGTGAGAGACCCTGCCTGTCAGGTTCAACAGGTTTTGCCTGTTCAGGAAGCAGGTATTTTTGAGGTGGAGGCGGCGGCTCTTGCATCAGGTACTCGGCGATGTAGTCAGGCTTCAGGCACCACACATTAGCTTCACGTAGTGCCTGGAGGTCAGATGGTTCCACTTTTGTCTTTGCCAGGTCTGTATAAAGCATATTGTAAAAGGAGCCATACAGAGTTAGATGTTGTTACTACGGGGGCCCAACGGGGGGTGTCTAAGGAAAATAACTGTAGCAAGGAGAGATGGGGGATAGGGAAGGGAAAAGAGAAGAAAGGGGCTCTGTGGAAAGAGGAGGTAAGAGAGGAGGTAAGAGAGGAGAGGGGCGGGGGAACGAAGAGAGGTAAAAAGATAAGAAGACGAATAGGGGTTGGGAGGGATGCAAAGACGGGGAGAGAAGTTGGGGGTGGAAGCGGAAGAAGAAGAAGCGAAGAGATGGAGGTTTAGGGAAGAGATGGTGAAACCACCCAGCTTTTTGAAAGATTTGGTTTCATTCGACCCCAACATGCTGCAGCTTTGTTGATTTCAACGCTAAATGTATTGTTTGTGTTGCTTGTCTACATGTGTTCCACTGTTTTGTTCCACTGGACAAAAAACGGAGAGGAGAGGAAACAAGACAGATGAGAGTAAAGACTGGAAACTGCCAAAGGTCAGAACTGACCACAGATTGCAAAGGTCTACAGAAGGCAAAGCTCGGTCAAAAAGGCTGAATTGGCCTAAGGAAATAATGGTATATGAACAATTTAATATACTATTCAAGAATTAGCGTACGAGTTCGAGTTGACTGTTTAACTCTGAGAAAACGAGAACGAGTATTCTAATTGTTTTAAAATACTATCGTCGATTTATACCTTATTACTTTTATTCATAAAGTACACTGTCTTCTTCCAAGCACGTGCGTTTTAACTACTCGCTATGAACAGCACGAAAGATAGTGAGTACGTTCATCAATAAGATTGCAGGATTCGTGACAGCGGGCGAGTTGGTTGATAGTACTATAGAATAGACCTCGCAGTTTTCATTAAGACCTAAGCTAGTCACTTACCTAGAAATGCATGAGAAAACTCTTGAACGTTCTTGAATGGCGGCCTACTACCCGACACTTTGGCGCCTCCTGCTTCTAAAAGGCGCTTAAAACCGGGCTGTCTGGACTTGTCAACAAACAGAAGAACCGTCCAACCACTGAATGCGCCACAGCATTGACTGCCTTGGTCACAAGTTGAAGCAGCCTGTAAAACAAATCAAAACTGCTGCTTACTACAAGGATTTCACTGAAAATATCAAGCTTCCAGTCAAGTAATGGCGCTTCAATGTTACAATCTTCAATGCTACATCACTATTATTATTATTATTATTATTATTATTGTTATTGTTGTTGTTGTTGTTGTTATTGTTATTATTGTTATTATTATTGTTATTATTATTATTATCATGCAGTTAAAACGTCTGTATGCTATATACAATTAAGTAGAATCACGGGGCGCTACCACAGCGTAACCCGTGGGCTATAAAGTGAATAAAAACTAAGCTAATTACAAAGACAAGATCTAGTAAAACTTGGAATGTGTCTTCCTCAAGTAGAAAAGGCCCTATTTGCGACTCGAGTGCCACGTTGCGACTTTAAACGTGCGAGCAATATTTAGAGTTCCTGGGGGGCACGCCTTTTGCATCTTTCTAGGCACAACTTTAGCTCTGTTGCCCACCAACTTCTGTAGAGTAGCATTTAAGTCCTTGGACCATCCCCCCAAAACGTCTGTGATGATGTTATACTGGGCGGTATCATATCCTGGGTACCTCTGCTTCATCTCCCATCTGAGAGGCGCGTACTTCATGGTCTTCTCTGACGTCTTCTTGTCACGGTTGCTCACCCAGGGGAAGCTCATCTCTAGCTCTATGACTTGCTTGTGTTGGTTGTTGACAATCCTGCCGTCTACTCTATTCACCCTCAGTTCTTGAAACTCCCTATAGACCGGAACATCCCAGTATGCCTGTACCTCCGCTGTACCTTCGCAGATGGGCTGCTGTTTGATGGTGAGTACCAAGGAGGCGCAGAGTCTATCAGGCTCAGATCAAACAGGATCTCGAAAAATAGGACCTTTAAGACTGCGTCATGTCTTGCCACTTGCAAGCGCAGGGCAAGGGGATAAGATGTGAGCCATGCTCTCTGGCGCTGAACCGCATCACCTACAAGATGGGTAGCTCCTTGACGCGTGTCTTGTGGATGGCGTATAATGCAGTGGGTAAAAGCTGCTCGTATAATTGGAACATGCCCGCCACCGTGTGTGTTGGGCATGTTCGCTACTCACTTAGCCACCAAAAGCATCGCTCAGTGCTTAGCTCCTCGTCATCTTCTCTTGCTGTTACCAACTTCCCTTGCCATTTTTGGGCCCCTACGTCCCCTTTCAGTCTTAATTCTCGCTCTTTCCTCAGGGAAAGAGGCAAAGATTAAAAGAGAAACGTTTCAGTACCAGGACAGCACATTTTTCGATATCAAATTTTCATCCCGATGTCCTCGCTGAAAATTCTCACGGTTTGTATCATTGAATCTAACTGGTTCTCATTTCTGGCAAAAAGCTTCAGATCATCCATAAGGAGAAGGTGGTTTAATTTAATGTTGCTTGCAAATATATACCCCGCTTTACACTTGAATGAGAATAACAGGGAGCATTGTGATCCCAAAAAGGAACGGGGATAGGGAATCTCTCTGGAAGATACCTCTGTTAATGGAGACACTCCCTAAGCTCTGATCATTTGATGTCATTCCCATTTGCCAGCTCTTCATGGCATTTTCCAGCAGGTTCCTGATATTTTGGGCTGCACCAAATAACCTTAGGCACTCAAGAATCCAGGGATGTGGTACCATATCCTAAGCCTTCTTATAGTGTATGCATCCATTGTAATGCTCTTTTTCCTGAATTTAACCTCTCTTAAGACCATTTTATCAATGTAAAGCTGGTCCTTAGTTTCTTGGGAATCTTTCCTACACTCTGTCTGCTCGTCAGGGAGTATGTTCCCAATGCCTAGCAATTCGTAGAGATCCTCAGATACCATCCCTGTAAGGAGCTTCCACATGACAGGGAGACAAGCTATGGGGCGGTAATTCTCTTCTGCTGCACCTTTGCCGGGGTCTTTCATGATTAGTAATGTTCGCCCCTTGGTTATCTACTCAGGGACGTTGCCATTACGCAAGCATGACTGTAGCTGATTTGCGATACGGCGATGCAGGCTGTTGAAGTTCTTCAACCAAAAACCCTTGCACCAAATCTGGATCTGGCGCTTTCCAGTTCAGAACCTTTCTCAGAAACTGTGACACTGTGTATTGCAATAAACATATCGGCTTGCTGTGTCACCTTCACTTCTTCATTCAGCTTCTTCAGCCAATCTGCATCGCTATTGTTTGTCGCTTCTTCGCCCCAAATGCTGTTCCAGAATTGCTTAGCCACCCCTGCATCAGGTGTCGGTTCAAAGTGGTTTTTGTCTTCACTTAGCTCTGAATAAAACTTTCTCAGGCAGTATCAAACAGTCTGTTCTGTTGGAACTGTTTGTTCCTGTTCTCATATTTTTGTATCTTTGTAGCCTTGGCAGTAATTCTTTGTTTGGGATCTTCGGACACATGTCCAAGACCATTTTCAGATATCTTGTACTTTCGTTCCAACTCACCTTTATGTTAATCTTTTAACGATCGTCCTTGTAAGAGCGCCTCCGCTTAGATCACGTCTCATCCCTTTAATTTGAGACTCCAATCTTCGTTTCCATATGGGCTATTATCATTATTACTACTATTATTATTTAATATAATAATCCTTTATTAACACTTCATAACAAATTTGTACATTATTTACAAGTATAATTTATCCAAAAAATGTTGGTTATATCTAAAAATAATAACACTTTTCTTCAAAAATATCATTTGTAAAATCCCGAATGTTTCTTTTGGGAAAAGTAATAGCTAAATGAACGCTACACTAGCGTTTTTTACGCTGGCCAAATCGCAGCAAAAAAGTATGACCGATTGTAATCATAGGCTATAACTTAGAATTCTCCAAAATTACCCTCTATGAGTAGACACTAATCTAGCAGAAAATCAAAAAGAAACCTTTTGGGGAAACGATTTTTAGTGTCCCGCAGGACCCGCAGTTTAACCCTAATTTTGTGAAAAATTGCGGTTCTTGCATTGTAAATAATTGTGTGACACGGCTCGTCTCTAAATTAATGTAGACAGAAGCGCGCTGAATGCTGATTATATTGAGGCAGAAACTGTCGAATTAAAAATAAAAGCCTTCAAAAACAGTTGATATTTTCTCGGATACTTTTCCCTCTTTTGAGTTGTGCGATGAGGAAACCGTGTCCTGTTCTCCGATGCCCTATGAGTATAAACGGTGCATTGTTTTTGTTTCGCTCTTCATTGACCAGATTTAAAGAACAACAGCAAAATCTATCACACCGAAAAGAAACAAGTTCCTACTTAAGTAAAAGAAAACATATAAAAGTGATACACTTCACTGAAGTAGGGAGAAGTATATGTTGCGAAGTACACGTTTTAAAATAAAAACAACATTAGTGTGATCCAGTTTGAAGCCGCCCTTCATGGCGTTTCACTAAACATTCACAAAGCTTAGTCTTTACAAGGTTCCCATGCAGCACGCACCGCTGCATGGTAGAGGTTGTCCATTGCCTACGCAGAGTAGGATTCGTGCCCCTTAAGCAAGTCGAGAACAGTTTTCACTCTGTATCGTCAATTGTCAGTAGGCCTTGCTTTATACCATAAAAGTCCTAGCTTCCTCAAGATCACGCACACAAGTCTTAATACTAAAACGTTTATTATCTTGATATTAGAAAACAGTCTTAAGAAAATACGCGCGCTGATTGGTTAGAATTCATGTTTCTATTAAACAATTAGATTATGAGCTCGAGATTTCTATCGCGTGATAGTTGACGAGGGAGCAGCCCGAGTCAACTATCACGCATAGAAATCAAGAGCGAATAATCTAATTGTTTTAGTATAAATCTACTAGTCGTTCAAAACTTTGTCATTTCTGGAACAGCCTCGACCAGTAAACTGTCTAAATCCTCTTCAAGGACACTTCGTAAACGTGAAGAAGCGGCCGCCATTACGCTACTCACTATCTATCACAGAATAGATAGTGGGTAGCGTAGCCAATCATAGCGCGGCATTTGTGATAGAACGCTAGTAGATTTATACTAAAACTCGATAGTAAAACCTGTGGAAACACTCGCCCGCAGCTCTTGTTCCCACAGCATTTCTCGTTCTCCCAAACTTCAACTCGTGGTTCTACAACTCGATAGAAACACGGTACATGCTTTCTTCCGGCTTCAGCAAAGTACTTTGCTTTATTTTGTTTGTTATTTTTATAAGGGTGTAGGGGTGGGCGTATTGTTGATTTTGTTCTGTTGATGACTACGCTCGTGAGTATCTCGTAGAAAGTAAAGTGTTTCGAGCGTTTTTCAATTGATCCTCCGTTTTAATTCGGCAAATTCTGCCTCAAAATAATTAGATTTTTGGGTACCTGTGTAAAAAAATATCGTGACGAACCATGTCACGCAATTACTTACAGTGCAAAAACCGCAAAATTTTCACAAAATTAGGGTTAAACTTTGGGTCTTCCGGGCGACTTAAAATCGTTTCCCCAAAGATTTCTTTTGATTTTCTGCTAGATTAGTGTCTAATTAACCCACAAAGGGTCATTTTAGGAAATTCTAAGTTATATCCCACGATTACAATCGGTCATACTTTATGGCGCTGAGTTATGAATCCCCCGCGTTTGCAAATCATAACGTGATCGACCGAAAAGAGCTCCACATAAACACCACAATTAGTATTGTTACTATCATTATTATTACTATTATTATCATAATTATTATTGTATTGTTTTTATTTTCAAATAGAAGATAATAGCATTTGATAAACACAATTACCATGTTTAAGACAAACAATTATTTATAACGAACACATAGCACATTCCCTTAACATCCAGCAAAAAAAGGAAAGTCAAACAATGGCTGTGTTCACACCAGAACCACAGCGTACCCCAAATGACCATCTTCCGTTGAAGCTGCTTTACCGCTCCGCCTTTTATCGCAAACCCCAGTAAAGTATATATTTTATGAAAGCCTAAGAATTGAAGATTACAAATATATATTCACTTGAAGTTGAAAAGTTAACGTTGTGCGAATAGAGCGTTTGATTTCCAAAAGTACCTAGGCTCACAAATCGAGTTCGTTTCCGGTCGGAATTGAACGGGAGAAAACGATCAACATCGCTATGTGTTCTTCACACCTTCCTCTAAAAAACTGTGTCGGGGAAATATGATTACTTGTCTGGTTTTTCTTTAACAGGCAGTTAAACTTAAGGAGTTAAAAAATGAACCGTTACCTTTGCTAAAATAGCTATAACTTTTGAAAGAGGTAAAAAATAAAAATTTCCCGACACAGTTTTGTTGCCCGATTATCGGGCAACGTTCTTGCCGAATTTCAGCGGAAAGCGTCGAAAATTCATTGAAAACGAACTTAAAATGTGCGCCCTACTCTTCGAAATTTTGGTTTTGAGATACGGCGCGAAACATACTTTGGGGCGTTTTTCCGGTGTAATTAGATTAATTACACTAGACGTGTGAAAATGATTACGTGTCGATCGATGAAGGGAAGGCTCATTTTACTTTAACAAAGAGAACTCTTATCAATTACAAAGCGGTCTCAGGTTTTGCTTCTGGCGGGAAATATCTGTTACAAGTCATCAGTGCATTTACAAGGTGCTTGCATTTCAAGATCCAAGACGATCCAAGTCCAGATCTCGCTGAGGCATGCTCAAGCAAAGTCACATCTGCTTGACAAAAGCGACAAGACACTGATTTCATAAGGTTTTCCTGCAGGCCACTGCAGGAAACAATTGTTCGGCCAGACAACTTTTGACATGACTCCGTTGCTTCTACTTCAGGCTCTTCTTTCTTCTTCTGAGTGATTTTAGATCGGCTGGCACAAACTTCTCCGGTTTCTTTTTCTTGTTGTTCTGCTTCTAATGCCAGCAGCTTCTCCTGCTCAAAATCCGACCCTTTGTCGCTTGCGGCCAGAGGGTCGGCCAAATCTTTGTCAAATGTTTTTTCATTTCGGCGCATTGTTCGAACTTGCAAACAGATACGAACTTTTCCTTTTTTTCTTTTAAGACATCGCCGAGTAAATTTCAACGTAAACACTCGAATCAACTCGTCGCTCGAACTTCAACTTGCGTGATTGTGATAACGGCATGCCCGTCGCGTTCCTGTCATGTGATTTTTAATGTGAATTTAATTCGTTGTGACAGGCTGTTGACAGCAATCAATTAGAGACAATTAATGCAAAAATTCGTTTTTCCTTAATAACTTCGTTTAGAATTAACCTTTTTCCATATTTTTTTTTCTAATGAAAGGCCACAATGAGACCTATTTGAAAATATCGAAAGATATTTTTCTTCAAAATGATGAATTTTGGGGTACGCTGATACCTTAAGGCTATGCTTAATCCCTGTTTCGCTGAAATTCGCGTGCAAACGAAATTGGTAGATTCCATTATTGGAATCAGTGTTGTATTTGTTTGTAAACATAATTGTGATTGTTGGTTACAAGCATGTAGTTCTATAGGTATAAGTAACTGTAACTAGTGTAACTGTAAAATATCATTGTAACTGGTAGTTGTTGTTGCTTACTTGAGTCAAAAACTTCTCAACAAAAAATAAATATATGATATAAATACACGAGGACACCAACAACAACGTCAACAACGAAAAAAGCTCATTCAGACACGAATGAATTATGCAAAAACAAAAACAAACTTATGCAAACAAACAGTAAGGTAGTCGGAGTGACGATTTCTTCAAAGATTTCCTCACTACATTCACGGAGTACCCAACTCCAACACTAATGAAAGATGCAAAAACAAACAAAACAACAAACAAACAAATAAAGAAAAACAAATGATGGAAACAATTACAAAGGTATGCAGCGTCAAGATTTTCTCGTACCGCCCTCTCTTGAAGCAGCTTTATTCTCCACCGCTGTGCTGCCAAGGCGAGTTTGTTGCTGGGTTCCCCTGGTACGACCACGCCCCATTCATGGGGTGCCTCCTCCACAAAGTGACCGGCTTCACGGCTGGCCTCCAGGAAGGACTTATGTAGCACCCATTTACCAGCAGCCACGGCTGCCAGATACTTCTCGTTCCTAGTCACGGCAAGACAAACAAATAAATTCGGGCAACAAACTCCTTCAGTTGCCAATAAAAAGACTTCTGGGCCGTTGTAACACAATGTTTTTCGAGAGATGCGTGAAATAACTATTCTCTGCCGTATCATTTGGGTACAAATGCCGTTTGACTACCTGGGAGAATCAAACCCAAGATGAAAGTGTGTGGCGTGAGAACTAAGTCTATACAAATGTGTTTTGGAGTTGGAAAAGAAGAGAACAATATATAACTAAGAGAACATAAGTGACAGAGAGGGACACTCGGGGCGTCGGCTGGGATATGAAAACTTCAGTAAAGTTATTTTATAGAAATCTTGATAAAACAAAAGAAAATAATCTAGAAGGTTAAAACAAATTGCGCTGGTTTTTGGAAACGAATTGAACTAAGGTTTAATTTGAACCTTATTAAGCACTACAGATCAACATACGCGTTACCTGTTAGGTTTGCCAACGACCACGTGCGTGCACTCAGGATTAAAATACACAGTGTCAAAGACCTTGCCGCCAAGCTGCTCAATCAGCGCCGAGTAGTCAATCTTCTCTTGAGGAGTCATGACTGACAGCTGGAATTTTGGTGTGGTCATAGCACGTGTTTGGGTCTGATTGAGCCCTGAGCCCTCCAGCAAGTTCACTGGTTCAGGTATGGTTGCTACCTTGGTCTGCAGTGCCAGGGGTGGGGCCGCGGGAGTGGAGCTAGACTGAGGGGATCCGGGATCAGATCTGATAGTTATGCTCATTTTCTCCACGGGGACGATGTGGTTGGTGATTGTTTCGCACTCTACAGCATACTCTGTCGACTTTGCTTGGTCATCCTAGGAGGAAAACATTTACAACTGAAGGTGCTTACCATTTGACCAATCAGACTAGTCTGATCAGTAAGACAAGGTAGACTGGTTAGACCTGTCAGTGTCTATGAATTTGATCCGGTTTAACCGGTTTATAAATTGGGGTCATCCGGTTCCTTCAAGACTACTGGTGGCTGACACACGTTTGCCAAAGGCATTGCTTTGCTTAATTGGAGATACGACATTAATGAACAACAGACAGTACCACAGTGCAGCGGTGCTCAGTACCTTTCCGGCAAAGAGTGGTCACAATGCATGGTTTGATCCAGAGATGAAAACTTCAGAACCATAGTCTATAATAAAATACACCGTACTACAGAACAGAATGCTTTTTACAAAATGTATCTACTACATGGTTCCAATCCTTGAAGCATAGATATACATGTAGCAAAGTGTATTAAAGGACCAAAAAGTGAAAAGGTAGAACACCTTACCAACTCGCAGTTTGTCTCTCCATCATCTTGATCTTCAGTATCAACTTCTGAACACGGACTGCAGCCTCTCTTAAGCTGTGCCATGATTCGCTCACGCTCCATTCGACCTGCAGGATCATCATACGTTATGGTGTCACTCTGGGAATGTTCACTGTCTTCTGTCGAGTGCCCGTGGGACTTCACCCGAGATGACGATGTGTTTCCCGTTCCTTCGCCAGCCTGGCAGACGAAAAGAATAAGTAAGAACCACCACACCACTGAACAGTGGTTGTTGTTGTTGTTTTTTTTACTGTATAACAAGGTTCTAACGTTTTCATCTGTTACTAGGATAACCAACTAAGCTACTGAACAATACTGAAATGTGGTACTTATTGCTTTACTATACAGTATGGTTGACACTTTTTCATCTGTTTATCAAACTGCCATCTGGTGTGACCATTCTTTGGACTAGTACTGAGCAGCACGGTGGCACTGTTTGTTTTAAAATACAGTATGGTTCTCACTTTTTCACCCGTCGAAAAACCATGCAGTGTGACTATTCTAATGAAAGCTATTGAACAGGACTGTATTGTGGTACACTTGGTTTCACCAAACGGTGTGGTTCTAACTTTTTCACCTGTAGATAAAACTATGCAGTGTGACAATTCCTTAGAAAGCTACTGAACAGTACACCTCTGTGGTACGGTTTGCTTCACTATAGAGTGTGGTGGGAACTTTCACACAGGCAAGAACTGCGCCCACAAACCTTGGAGTTCATCCGGGAACGTAGCCTGGATGATGTTCGTCTGGTGGCAAGTGATGTCTCGGTAGATGTCACGCTTCCTGAATTGTTGTGTGACACGTTATTGGAGCTGCTAGTGGATGTGTGTCGCCGGCTTCTTCTTCTTCCTTTTCCCTGAAATAAACCGAGTAAAACTGAAAATGACCCGTGCAGCATTTACGCAGTTTTAGGCAAATGTGATTCAACACAAACAGAAAGCTCTTTACAAAGTTAAATCGCGTCGCGCGTGCGTGGCAAAAGCATCCCAACCTCCACCTCCAACCCCACCCGGTGTAAATGGAAGTTTTGTACCCATCTTCTTGTGAGAAACAAGAGTCGCTGAGATGGAACCGAAAGAGGAAGATACAGACTAACGTGCAAAACCTTTGTTACTCGGGCTACTACCACAGGTAGCCCGAGTCTAGGTTTACCTTTTCGGTCTATCAGTCTATCGACAACGTTGCAAATCGGACTACCCGCAGAGGCCTTTGGGTATTGCTATTGTAAAAACGAAGCTTCATCAAGTTATTGCACCATCGATGTTGGATGCGAAAGATGTGTACTCTGAACTATCTTTGAAAGCCAATGTTATGCACATGAATACTACTAACTCTTGTATTGTCAGCTACTGTTGTCATTGAGATCCAAAGCTGAAGTTAATACACGAATTTTGTACAGCGACAAGTCATGCGTCGTTGGATGCCTCGAGTCAACAATTTGTGCAAGACAACAATACGCGAATAAAGGAGGTTATAAGGATTTTTTTCTTCTAATTTAAATTTTGGTAGCATTTTTGGATGAAGGTTTCTTAATTGCGGTCTCATGCGTGGTCGCGTAGAAAGTAGTTGCAAGACAAACTGACTTGACAACAAAAGCGCGGTGATAACGCTCAAAGTTTGATTGCGCTTGCAGGTGAAACGGTTGACGTTACAAAGGATTGCTATATTGCTAGAGACTGTTTCTAAAATCTATTGAACTTGTTTGTTTATAATAAAGTTCTTGGTAATTATGACCGCAAAACGGCTAACAAAGCTATTAACTCGGTGACTATGTTTGTAAGCCTGAATTCCCTCGGGCCTCTTTTTAAAATCATCTCTGGATCTTTTCTTACTCAAACTCGAGTTTTTTTCTACGGGGTCGTGTGGAAAGACATAAGCGGGAACAGGGCCAATAAGGCTAAATCGGAAGAAAAGTATATCCGATTGAGGAGTAATATTGTTGTTTTTCCCACATATCGCTTCCTCGCCTTCGGTAACTTGGAATCAGATGAATGGCATCAAGTTTCACAACTGTTTTCTTACCGTGGGAACCAGGAAAGCTGATTGGTCAACATTAATTCGATTAGTAAACAAACCCAGGGCGCTTTCCATTCGACGAAATTTTCGAAAATTTCGCGTAGGAATCGAATGGAACAGATCTTTTCCGGAAAAGATTTTCGAAAATTTAGGACAACCTTTTCAGTGTTCACCAAATTGGAAATTTCTGTATTTTCGAAAATTCTTGTGTTCCATTCGAAAGCTCAGAGTCGGACTGTTCTCCAGTCTCCTCGCACTCTCTTTGGAAGAAACGAAAACAAAATCCGACTGCTACTACGAAGGACCCGTCTCTTGCATGAAGCCATTTGTACGGTTCCGACTTCTCCGCATGAAGCACGAAACTGCAGCCAGTAAGGATATTTCGTTTTCATCATCGAACAAGAGCGAATTGAAATTAAATTAGGATCATAATCGCCAATAATCGGTTGCTGCTTAAATCTTTAAAACACCCGCCATTTTGAATACATGCGAAAAGCGGCATCAAGAAGCCTGGGGCAGAAACTGACCACGTGACGACCGAGAATAAGCCTGTTCCATTCGAGACAGAAATTTTCGAAAATTCAAACCGAAAATTTTCGGTGAATGGAAAGCCCCCCCAATTATCACTGAAATTTCTGTAAAACCTTAGAAAACTTTCTGATAAAATCCCTCAGCTTAAACACGACGTCGACAACAATTGTGGTGCGATATACAGTCTGGTATGTTTTTTGCGGTCGTGGAACCGGCCAAAGAGTATACAATATATACAAAACTTAGGCGTAAACTGACATTCACGTTTGTTCGAAGCCGTATTATCATCTGTAGCCCAAGTGAACGCTCCCGAGAGCGTCTAGTTGAACTCATTCCCCAGCTAAACAGGCAATCCTCCTCAACACCGAAGGGTTGATGCTCGAAACATCAGCTCACCTTAAACTTGTAAACCTAGCTGTGGTACAACTTACATGATCAACTCGAAACATCAGCTCCCCTTTCATTTGTAAACCTAGCTGTGGTACAACTTTCATGAGCAACTCGAAACACCAGCAGCCCTTACATTTGTAAATCTAGCTGTGGTACAACTTACATGATCAACTCGAAACATTAGCTGCCTTTACACTTGTACATCTAGCTGTGGTACAACTCACATGATCAACTCGTTTGACAAATCACTTTTTGTTACCGCCGACCAGTTAGCTCAGTTGGTTGAGCACTGGACTATCGTGCGAGAGGTCGTGGATTCGAACCTCGGCCGGACCATCACTCAGGGTCTTTAAATTATTTGAGGAGAATGTGCTGCCTTTGTAATGACATCTGCAAATGGGTAGACTTTCTAGTCTTCTCGGATAAGGACGATAAACCGTAGGTCCCGTCTCACAACCCTTGGTTGTAATAACCTCGTGGGACGTTAAAGAACCCACACGCTGTTCGCAAAGAGTAGGGGACGTAGTTCCCGGTGTTGTGGTATGGCCTTTGTGAATCTAATTTCACACACGTACGTATTATGAACGAGCTTATATAGCTCCTAGACGTTACGTGTATAAATAAAGAGCGTGAGCGAATCATGGCACAGCTCAGTTATAAATAAATGATTGATTGATTGATTGATTGAATCTTCCTGAGCAACCACCGCAGTAAATGACTAGTCCCTTACACCACACGTACCTTAGTGGCATCCATGATCGCTTCCAACTGTCTCTTGAAGTCGTCTCTGGCTTCTAGGGACTCCAGAGTGGCAGGTCCCATCTCAAGCCCTTGTTCTGTTACAGGATCTGCCACGCCCTTGTCACAGGCTTTTGCTGTTGCTACGGAACCACTGTTATCATTCACTGGCTCTTCGGTGGGATGCTGCTCACTAGGATCCACGTATTTCAACGTGGGAGACTTCTTTTTCTTTTGCGGGGATAGTTCCTGTTCCAGCGCAGCCTGCAATTGAAATATTAGCAATACAGATCGCATTCAAGACTATGTTTTAAGATAATTTAATATCGCTTGCCATCTCGAAGGTTGTTCCTCTGTAAATCAAACCATGTTAACAAACATGCATTCAATTCAGTAAAATGTTCATGATGCAAACAGAAAGTGCATTTTATTACCTCCGCCAGGGAGGTTATGTTTTCCCGCCTGTCTGTTTCTTTGTTTGTCTGTCTGTAAATCGTTTTACGCAAAATCTAATCAACGGATTTGCACCAAATTTGGTGGAAAGGTCGCAAATATACCCATGATCAATCGATTAAAATTTGGGATTTATCCGGATTATATATCAGGTGTACATATGTGGCGGGGCGGAGGTATGCGCTCTACCGAGTGCCCTTCTAGTTACATTTAGTTTCAGTCCAAAATCACTTGGCATAGTTTAAAGGTGCTTTTCCACAAACGTAAAATTCCTACAATAGGAACTGGTACAATTAATCATCAGCCAAAAAAAACCCAGTGCGGTTTAAGTGGCATATTAACTATAGTAAACATAAGGCGCAGATGGTTTAAGTCAGAGAAGACTAAAACGAATTTCAATCAAAGGTTATTAAAACATGTCAGTCCCACGATGTCTCACAGTTAATCTCCATTTGCTTGGGAGTCAACTTTGTTTGCCAAAAAGATGCGATACTGTCTGAATGTCTGTATTCAGGTATTTTACTTTTGTTACCAGTATCAAGTCCAACACTGAGTCATTGCAAGTATGGCTAGTATTTAACAAAATGAAGCAAACTGTTATGGAATAGACTACTGATCACAATGAGAATGCAATGGTGATAGAAACCTTCTCCATTTTTCTCGTGATAGTCAATCAGGGTTTTCAATAAGAATTGTAGCAGCAGGAGAATTGTGTAAAGTAACAGGAGAATATTTTGAAAGCGCTCCATGTCTGAATTTTAAACTAGCTCAGGCCATCTAAAGTTGACCGGAAAATTCTTCGTGTTAGCCGGAGAATTCTTCGTGGTAGCCGGAGAATTCTTCGTGGTAGCCGGAGAATTCTTCGTGTTAGCCGGAAAATTCTTCGTGTTAGCCGGAAAATTCTTCGTGTTAGCCGGAGAATTCTTCGTGGTAGCCGGAGAATTCTTCGCAGTAGCCGAAAAATTATTCGTAGTATTCATCACATATAGGTACGCTGTGAGCAAGTGTACGTAAAGATAAAAGTAGAGTAGAAGACATCAAAAAGCAGACGAGGATCGAGAAGTCATAATAAAGTCTTTGAAGACAGAACGTGACGTGATAGACCACTTATTGCCGGTCTTCTTCAAACGATGATTAAACAAACTGCTCCATCGTGCAGTTTACTGTATGACAAAACCTTTTTAAGACCACCCCCTTTAGTCGCCGTATTGTTACTTAACTGTTTTTTAATGCAGCTAGGTATTTTGACTATAATTATTTTCGCGAAACTTAGTTCCTTTATGATGAATTTTATGGACAAATCGCGAAAGGTGCCCGTTCCATTTTCACAAAATTAGGATCCGGAGGGAAAAAAAGTAAGAATAAAGTATTACCTTAGTTGATCTTGTTAATCTTCTACTGCCTGTAGTAATAACTGGTAGGGTCAGCTTAGGGTTGTAAGTGTGTGGGAACAAAGTCTCCTCAACTCTTTCACTTTTCTCCTGACAGGTATACAACCAATGGGGAGAGACAACCTGGATGCCGCATTCTTTTGCTTGGATGAACTCCTTAGTCTTGTCACTGGCTGAGCCCTGAAATACATTACCATGCAGTACTGTAGGGGAAGGGACCTTAAAACCAAGTCCATAACTACGCCATGGCAGTGCTCTCCTTTTACTTCAGCTCAACAGGTAATAGGGTTTTTCAAACCGGTAAAACACTCGCGTAGCTATTGAATTGCTAAGAATTTCAGGCCATTTTAGGCGGTAACAAGTGCAGTAAATTTGTATAGGTAATCACATGATTTCGAGTGCAATTTGGGATAAATCAGCGCGAGTAAATTTTTCAAAGGCTAACCAAATTGCACGAGCCCGTGGATTAATTGTTAATAATATACATGCAAAAATTTAATTTCAACTTTCTGCACTCAATTTCAACTTTTTGCACTCAATTTCAATTTTCTGTACTGTTTCGGATTAAATGACGTGCTCTCAGCCAATGAGCATGCTGAAATTTTTGCATGTATATTATTAGACCGGTTACCGCCTGAAAAGGAGACCACTGCATGGTAGCTGCTCACCCCGCAATGGATGGCATAATGAATTAAATTCTAAGGTAATTTGTTTTCCAGGTTGATTTGTTTCAACCCAGGTCATTAGGTTTTAAACTAGGTGATTAAGCTAGCTTGTAAGTTTGTATTTGAAACTGTATTGTAAACGGATTGAACTAATGCACCCAGAGTAGCTGCACAGTACAATGTAAATCACTACACAAAATTGCGGATTGCCATTCGTGAAAGTTTAGATCGATCATTAAGGCAAAATACTGATACAAATTTGAGGTTTTTCAAAAACTGATTTCTTATGAAGTATTAGGACTGAAAACAATCGATAAACACAAGGGGGCGGTATTCATAAAACTATGCTTCACAAAAGGGATGAGAGGGAGGGGAAGTTTGAGCCTGTTGTGCATGTGTTCTACAGAGCACCACCACCCCTGGTAGTGGCTGGAGGTTTCTTACCATAATGCGTGTCTTTTTTTTTGCTTAACACAGGCCAACGTTTTCTCTATTCAGAAGTATTAGAATTACAACTTTTGAAGAGCTTGCCATCAAACAATCTCACCTGATGAATAAGATGAGTGCATGATTCGTCATAAACCCATCGGTAGTCAGCACCAAGGGAAGTCGCAATAGAATAAAGTTCTGTTTGCTGCTGGGCCAACTTTTTACTCACAGAAAGGATAATCCCGGCAAGAATACCTTCCTTTGATGAAGCCTAACAATAAATTAATGACAAGTACAATTGTAAGGTTAATTGTTGCAACATTAAGAGGAAAAGGCTTTGTTATATAATGGTGTGTAAGCTTCCATATTCAGGAAGAGAAAGGATTAAGGACCAGAACTGTGGCTACAGTACAACTAGGTTTGTGGAGTTCGCGGATTCTGTAATGAAAAGGAAAACAGGGCCTTCATTTATTTATTATTGTTACTACTATTATTAATATTATTAATATTATCATTATTATTGATATTATTATTATTTTCATTTCACCCACTGTGAGTACCAACAGCATAACCTAATCAACAAACAGCCCACTAATACTGGGAAAAAACTTTACGTATTAGCATAAATTATTAGTATACAGGTACCGTGATTGTGCATTACTACCCCAAAGTGAAATGCTACCATAAAAACTTAAATAGCAAAATATGTGTGCAAATTTCGCTTATATGAACCATTTTGACCAAATTGTTACATACATGTACAATAGTTTCACTAAAATCAAATCTTCAATCTATTACTGTATGAATAAATGTCTGCTCTGTACCTGTCCTTGCTGGTTGCCTTCTACAGGATCACCATTCAAAATTTCATCCCCTTCCTCACCAGATGGACCAACACCTCCAATCTTTTCCAGCGTCTGTTTAATGTTCTGGGCAAAAAAGTCATCTAAAGGAAAGCTGCTCCTACTACCACGGCTTTTTCTACTTCGAAGATTAGGAACAGCTGGAGATGCCAACTCTGCCATGACATCAGTCAAATCAAAGGACGGTCTAAATGGATGCACGTTGACAGGAGGTCTCTTGATTGGAGGTTTTGGAAGATTTCTACAGTTCTCAGGTAATACAATTCCGCTTTGTCTCTGCACAACTGGCTTGTGTAAACTTTCTAAAGCTGATGAACCATCACTTGGTGTCATGGGAGCTGGCTCTTGAGGTTTAGGGTTCAATTTCAAAGGCGAAAAATCAGTCTTGGAATCCTTCTCATACACACTAGCATCTTTCATTGATGTCTGATTGCTGACAGCTGCCTTTTCAGTATCTCCCATTCCTATACAATACTCCTCAACTGGAACTAAAGTCCCTGTTGAAGCACAAGCAAACAGCCATTCTCTACTAACAACAGGGATTTGCCAACTCATGGCTGCTTTGTACTTGTTTCCTTCAGGCTTCTGACAGAGAAGATGTGTGTTGGCCTGATACCTGGAGCTTGCTTTGCGTACAAAGTATTCTTGGCAGAATGCACCTGTAGTTTTCAAGAAAAGTGTCAATGATCCCTCTTAGTTACATAGTGCAACATAATGCATCTACTGTACTATAATTTATGTACACTGTACTGTGTGGAATTAATACCAGTAATTGTAGTGTGAAAAACTCTACCTAAGGGAAGTGTGGCAGAGTTTTGATATTACTAAGACTAACCTAACAGTTCAGCCAACTGGTACAGGTGGTCAACTTCAACGCCTGAGAACTGGCTGATTGATAGCACACAGCCCTGAAGAGGCTGGCAGCCTCTGGGAACACAGAATGGCTTGAACAGGAAACTGTCGTCTAGGTTCAATAGCATTCCACACTCTAAGCTCTGTTCCAACCAGCAAAATGTGGCCTGTTAAATTTAAAAACATAAATTATACATTTATTTATAGGGTATCCCTCGCTATCACTTTGTCTTATTATTTTAACTTATTCACTGCTCAATTTATGGACATCCATAGAACCAATGTTTTTAAGTTATCCTTTTTTAATTGTATTGTAGACCTGTGGAATTGCCTACCTCTAGACATCAGAAAAATTGAACATCTTTCATTATTTAAGAATAGTATCAATAATTTTTATCTTAATAAATTTAATGTAAATAAGAACTGATTTTTAGTGATATAAATTAATTATTGTCATGATACTTTATACTGTATGAGTTATATTAAGGTAGTTTATTTTAATAAGGAATCTTTGCATTCTGTATTAACTGACCTAATTATTCAGATCTTGTATTTTTCTACTTTTAATAAGCAGTCTGGCAAAGTGTTGTAAAGCGCTTTGAGCCTTGGGATAAAGCGCTATATAAATTCCTTGTTATTATTATTATTATTATAATATTTATTTTAATAATTTGTTAATTTATCTTTAATTTGTATTGTATGTTAAGATCTGTATAATTAAAGTTGAGTAAATAAATAAAGAAAATGAAATGCCCAAGTTATATAAAGCAATGCAAGGATCAGTAGCACAATCATGACTCCAACTGGCATTACAACAGGGCTTGAAATAATTTTCACAGCACTTATTTCTTTATTTCTTTCAATGTATTTTTAAGCCAGATCAATATTTCAAGTATTGCACTCTGAAACGCTGCAATGGACATATTCTGATCTGCCCATGATGCATTGTGGGTGTGGCTGATCTGTTATTTTTTTGTTTAAGCAATAATTATTATTAAAATTATTTACAGATCAAAATGACTTCTTTTGAAATTCACATTGCAGCAATTATTTCTTCAAGCTGAATCAAGCACAACTTCTAAATGGACTTATTCCAGCCTCTTTTCTTCTTTTCATTCATATGGAAACAACCTCATGCATTGAGGACTGCAAATCCATTACGTAGGCAAATGCCCTGAAAAACTTTGAAGGACACCCCGGTATATTTAGCACACAAGATGCCAACAGAGGAAGATGAAGCAAAGTCAAAAGTAATGAGGAGTTACTGCTCTTCTTGAGCACTTCCTTGATTGCACTTCATTACATTACATTACATTACATTACATGAACACGGCAGTAAATACCTCTTACCAACCAAGTTTGAGGTCTGTACTGTAAGCTACGGACCGAGTTTTTCCGCTCGGATTTATGGCCCAAGTGCAAAGCGCGCGGGCCATGAATCCAAGAAGACAAAATGAGGATCCATAACTTACAGTACGGACCGAGAAAACCAGGTTTGTAAGATATTTATTTTATTATATCTCAAAACAAACTTTTGAATTTCCTGGGCCATACAGTAAAGTACGGCCTGCTAAATTGACCAATCACAGTGCACGTACTAACGAGAGATACAATAATGGCAGATATTGTTTCAGTCTTGTTCAAGGTGAAATATCTTGTGTTTTATGGGGTAAAAATGACTACAAATGCACATAACGTTAGCTACGTTTCAGTCCAACAAGCTGCAAGTTTCGTCCAGCAAAATCTAAATTTAGATACTAAGAGATTTGTTTGAAATGGTGAGTCCATACATAATTTGCAAGTATTTAAAGGAATTAAAAATTGTTTCAGTTTTCTTTGAAACTATACAGTGTTGTGGCATGTATATATGTTTTCATGACGTTAAATTAACATAAATGATAAAACACAACAAGCCCATCGTGTTGGTACTTGTTTTGGACAGTACAGCATTTGCTGCGAGGGAAAAGACACAGGCGGTGACTAGAGCTACTATGAGCCTTACATAAATCACCTAGGAACACTATGATATATTTTTACCACTTAAAGTAATGAATCTGAAATTTTGCCAGGGTATTGAAATTTATTTTAATGAAGTTTCCCTGTAGTTTCAAGCTCTTGAGTTATATTTAGATCATACTGAGGTGAAAAATGTACCCGGTATTATTTGATTTTGTAATGCATTACAGACATAATTACATGCATTTCACGGAATCAAGTAACCTTTTCGCCAAAAATTCACAAAAAATTGTGCTTTTGTTTATTGTAGTACAAAGAGCAATTATCTGTATGTCCTGTGTACAAATCTGAGAGGATTCTGGAACATGACACAGGAAATATTTGGCAGAGAGTAGAGTATTTTTGGTTATTAACCCATGATTGAGCTACTGATCAAGACAATCATACAGAATACTGTAGTTTCAGTACAATCACCTGAGGATATTTCTATAATGGACACTGTAACACCTACCAAGTGCTTTGCTGACAAGTCATCTTCAGGCACAATATTCATGTATAAGATAGCATAGTCAGCTATTCTACTGTCTTTAGTCTTGACTGGTTTTCCTCCATTACTCTGTATAAGCTGCCACAGGTGTTCCACATGCTCTTCAGCAAACCCAGCAACTGTAAAGTACTTCCCAAAGAGAAGGCCTCCATCTGCTTCAAATTCATCATCATCATCATCTAGAGTGGCATCAGGATCAGCACTGGGAGCTGGAGGTTTTGATTACAGTAGGAGGAAGTATTAAATATTGTTGTGTTGATGGATATTACAAGAATAACTATTTGGCTCTTATAAGATGTCTTAAATGGATACTCTATTACATTTCCTTGAAAGAACAAATTGAAAAGAAAATGAATTTGATTCATACAATACAAGCACTACTTTGAGTGAAGAACATTATAAACTGATATTACAGGGTTGATAACTATGTCAAAAATCTTAACTTTAGACTGGTTCCAAAGAGTTCTTACTTGGAGTAACTTTAACTCCATTCTTAATCCATAAATGCATAGCAAAACCTTTTCAAACGATACAAAATGCAAGGTTTTTGCAGCCTCATAACAAAATTATTTATTTGTCAAATAAAGTTAGGTCTTGGTATTTTGTTCACAGCACAGATGCAATATTCAATTTCAACATCTCCAGTGCTGAATGAATGATGTGACCCCATTAATACTTCCAACATTTCAATTAAGAGGTGTGTGACTTTGAAAGAGGAAAATATTATTATTGGGCTGATAATAATTATTACTGTTTAGAGTGGAAGGGTTCATGCTTTACGAAAAACACATTACTACAACTTGAACATGTAGCAAGCATATAAAACACATACAGTACATATACATTGTACTGTACCTCTCGTCTCAACCCTGTCCTCTCCTGGGTGCTTATCACTATCCACTGATTTGCTACCCTCCTCTCCACCTGCATTTTGTGGCATGTACTGTAAGAACACTTCATCGTCATCAAAGCCCTCTTCCAGGCAATTAGTGGTATCAGGTTCCTTCTTAGCACCTGTCATTGGATACTGAGGTTCAGACCTGTTTGCAGTCATCTGCACAGCTACAGGATCTTTGTTTTCCTTGGAAGATGGAGAAAGCTCATCCTTTTGTATCAGATCTAAACAGAGGTATTCTGCAACAAGAAATAGAACTAATTAACTTGTTCACTCCCAAGAGTGACTACGGTAGTAACTCTCCTTGGAGCAGGGCTAAAAATTAACTCCAGTGCTTGGTGGCTAGTTGGGCCAGTTTCCTTGAATTCTTAGTGGCCCATGCCAAAATGAAGTAGCCCTTGATTTTTTTTTCAGAGTCACATGGCAATCACAAAATCAAAATGGCGTCTATATGTTGTGAATGTGGATCGCTCGTGAAATCACTGTTGAAACGGCTCGGAATTTCCACTTCAGAACTAAAAAAATACATTAAAATGGATGACTCTAGAGTCCAAGATTGTCAAATTGGCGTGGGTGGGTGGGTTGTGGGTCGTGGGTCGCGCGTGAGTCCTGCGTCTTACGTGTTGAGTCCACACGTAATTTTTGAATAAAGCGAGACTGGTCCGTCTGTTCTTAGTGAAACCAACCCGAGTATCAAAACGGTCTGATGTCTGTGAACAGTAAGTCCGACATTATCCGGAAGATATCCATAAAGAGTTTTGGTATGTTTTTGTTGAGAGAATTATCTAAGAAGTATTTTTTTTTAGTTCAGTGCAAATTGCAAAACATTGCCTTTTGTTCGATGATTAAATAGAAAGCATATTCTCCTATCCAAGGACTAGACTTAATGCTTCATTTGTGAGTGCCACACATACTCAGACTTGTAAGATTTGGGCGACAATCACTTAAAATCTGTTTGCGGTCAAAATGATGCTACAAGGCAGTCAAGAGTACCGTTTTCTACGAAGTTCTTCGTTCTAAGTATTATACTCTTTTTGTAGAAAATGCGAAGCCTGTATAAGAGGCCTTAATTTTTGCATTTTTTAGACGAGCAAAGGTAAGCGCGAGGCGGGCGTGGTCGCATGAGACACACGAGACTGGGGAAGGCGCAGAAATTATTTTTTCTGTGGGCCTCTCCTTGTCGTCACCTAATGCTCTGTTTATTTGCGTGACGACACAAAGGTTGCTTGGGAAGAACTGTCACTTCTGTGTTGACACCTCTTTGCTTTCACTGGTAAATATCTGTTATGGTACACCAAACACCAAGATTAAATCCCCCCTTATAAGCTAAGTTAGTGAAATACATTCCTTCCTCTGTAGAGCTGCCAAAGTCTAACAAGTGCTGAGAACTCTCCTACTAAGGACAAAAAAGGCCCAAGAACGCGTCCTTTCAAGCAAGGTATTAAACATCTTGTATAATGACCTCGAATTGCTTAAAAAAAATTAGGAGACGAGTTAAGTCTAGTGTTTGTTACAATACCATGACACAAACAACGGAACAGTGATCTGTGAACTGATACTCATGAAGGAACCTTGTTAACATTACAACACTTCCACAACGTACTCTTTCCTGCCTATTTTTTAACTGACTGCATTGAGAATAATTGAACATGTAAGTAACCCCTCAAAGGACCCCAACTGGAAATAGCTTGCTCTCTGGATAGAAAAACCGTATCAATAAATTTAGATCAACACGGGGGCTTGAAACTAATATTCAACCTGACAATACTACATGTATGTTTTGTCACGCTTGGAGGCCTTTGGTTTAGAATCAAAAAAGGTTTTTTTGGATCATAACTGGCTTAACTCATCTAGGCTACGAAAGGGTCCCCGAGATGAGATTGAAATCCCTTGCAGAAATGGACAAAAAATAAAATGACTCCACCCGGATTGCAATGAAGTGTGAGCATTAGGGCCAGTGGATGACGGAGCGTTATGAAATTTGAAACTTTGCAAGATTTTTTTAATATTGAAAGATTTGGCGGCCCCAAGAACGGAATTAGCTACAGGTATACCGGTCAAATCGTATCGTAGTTAGGTGATGATTACGCCTAAAATATAGCCTGAACCAAGAAAAAAGAAGCAAAGCAGGTGTACGAAAAAAGAACATCCACTTTTATGGCTTTACCTAATACGTTTGTATGTGACAATCACATCATGTCCAACAATGGTTGAAATTTTCTGAGTATAATGGCGCACTCAGCCCTATGCCTTTAGAAAGACGAGGATGTTGGCAAGAATTTCAATAGTTACCTTACTCGCCTAAAATACTCTTAAATTTCACTTTTGCAGTTCCATTTCCAAAAAGAAGCTATCTCGGCATAACCGGTAAAGAAATTATTCGATTTCCATAGTCCTGTTGACCATTTGTATCAATTCCTTTGGTTAAACAGCATTTATTTTACATTTTTGCGGGCCCGAGAGAGGCACGCAACCCTAATCTTGACAGTGACCAGCGGATTGCGTTTTACGCATGCGCGCCACGTTAATAACAGGCAAGCACAAAGCGGAAGTTGAAAATTTTGTTCTTCCACTACGAACGATCGGAATGCGAAAAATGTGTCAATCACGACAGTTTGTCGTAACACCGGAAAAGAAACATCTGTTCTCCAAGAACGATAAAAATGCGAAAAATAAGTCAATCTCACAATGCGATAAATAAGTCAATCTCAACAGTTTGTCACATAAGATCGCAGCATGAAAGATTGCAAACGTTACGTTTTGCAGACGTTTTATAGGTGTTGCTTAGAAGAATGTGTCACCAAAGTTTGTCACCTGAGATCGAGGCTTCTGTCACATGAAAAGTCTTTTCCGGCGTTGTTCAAGTGTTGCTTTCGAGGTTTGCTTTGATATCGACGTTGTCTCGGAAGTTGTCACGATCTTTTTGACTCTGAACATAAAGTGAGTTAAGTTATATTCCACAGTTTTCTCGGCGGTTAATTATTCTGGTATAGCCAAATCAATTCAATATTTCAAGGGCATCTCTGTTGTTTTAATCTTTGAAGCTCTTCGCGCGTGGCACGACCTGTCACTTGGAAGATCGAAGGACGTTTTGGTGAAGTTGTTGAGGCGATTTTCAGGGAATTTGTTGTGACTTTCAGCGTTGTGTGACAAGTATTCACGATCTATTTAAATTCATATTGCCATGAAGATAAGGCGAGTTGCGTCATATTTTATACTGTTAACTTTTTGGGCGGTTAATTTTTCTGGTAAGCCACTTTCACTTTTTGAAGGAGCAGTTTGACATGTTTCCATTTACAGAGCTGATCTGCTACAACTTAAGGGCACACTTCCCAAAAAAACGTCCAAACGAATGTATCCCGTACGAAACGAGCAGATCTGTTTATAGTCTGTTACAGATCTGCTGGTACATCTGTAGCAGATCTGCAGACAATCTACAGATGATATACAGATTATCTGCAGAATGTCTGCAGAATGTCTGCAGAATGTCTGCAGAATATCTGCAGAATGTCTGCAGAGCATCTGCAGCGATGATCTGCAATAAGTCTGCAAATTTGCAGATGCTCTGCAGACGAAATCAGCCTATCATGTTAAACAAAAAGCCCACAAAATGCACCAATCAAATAACGTTTATTTAAAAGATTCATAAAGAAGGTTGGTCTGTTATTCATCAAAAGTAAACAATTACTGTTGACAGATAAAGCAAATAATACAACTAGCAGGAATTTAAAGTATTTTCTTTAAGTATTATCTATGAAATCCATTTCATCAATTTCCATTGCCAATCGAGACTTCTTCCTTTGGCGTTTTTGGGTGGTGTTTTCACTCTCTGAGAGATTTAGAAAAAAACCTACCACAAAATCCAACTGCAAGCTTCAAGTTCAAGTATTACAAAGACTGTCCGGCGGCTTGAGGTGGAGCAGGCTGCTTGCATAGTAATTATTTCCATTTTGCGCGCCAAAATTAACGTAATTGTACTAAGAAATTGCATGGCTGAATTGGCTGTTCGCTTCAAAAACTACCCATTTAAATGATCCAAGCCTCGTGAACTGATCTTTAAATGTTACTATTTACTACAGCTACGTATGCACGTAAATCTGCTCAAACTATAAAAATCTGTAAATCACGTCACCGTTACTCCGGACGAATGCTGTGAATAAAATTGTTTCTCGATTTGCTTTTCACCTCTGATAATTACCCTGTTTTTTGAACGATCATCAGAGTTTAGTTAAACTGGAATGTTACATTAAAAGAAGTCTTAAATCAGTTGAAAAACCACCAACCCCAGTCTTAATAATTTTCCTGAGTACGGAGCTTTTTACCGGTCTTCCTTTCTTTCTTTTCCTCCTCCCAGTCAACCATGGCATCTAAGCCCTCGAAGATTTCTCCGGCATAATGTACTTGCGACGCTATTTAAATCTTCTTCCGTCCAAAGAACTAGCAAAATCCATCTTCTTATATCAAAAAGCAATTTCTTGGACTGTTTTGTTTGCGTGCAAACTTTGAATGTGACACTTCAACTGAAAGGAATATCAGTGTTAGCAACATCTACTGACGCTTCAAGTGTGAAAGGTGTCCGGTATCAGGCAGGAGAATCTGTCATATTCGCAGAGGCCGAGGAGATTTCACTTGTAGTTTTCTCTCTTTGTCGAGAACAGCAAGTAAAGGTAAAGATAATTTGTACATTTATTTCATTTTCTTCTACATTGAGTTTTAAATAAGTCAGAAGGATGGTTTTAAAAGGGATCAGATTGGAGGAGCGCCGGCGTGACAATTCCAGAAGTGTTTTCGATTTAAGCGTCGGCATGACCTTCATGTCAATCACGACAACTGATAAGAAGATTGTCTCCTCATGTTTTGAAGCTGTTGTAGGTAAGAAAAATAATCATAGTACATAAATTGATTCATTCACGTGTTACTTCAACTTTCGTATCGTTGTTCTATCAACACTGATATGTCGATCAATGAAATGTTTTTTTTTTTCCTGAGCGTTTGGAACTGGGAATTTAACACCAATTCGCCCTGCACTGCTCATTTGACTTACTAACGCGTTGTACGTTAGTGGCTTACTGTTTATGCCTCTTATTTACGCATTTTCAATTTTCGACTGTCTTTTTATCTGTAGAATCGAACTGTTTTATTTTAAATCTCAAAATGAACCAGTAATGACTGATGCAACTAAGGTTTATACTGAAGTCACGATACAATCAATGGTCTATCGATCCGGTTTTTGGACTTCAACGTGTTGCAGATCATCTGCAGACGCTGCAGATAATCTGCAGATCTGTTGTTAGTCTGTTTTTCGTCTGCAGTCTTAAAATTGCGAAGAGTATTAAAGCTTAGCGTCTGCAGCAGACTGAAAACAGACTCTGCAGACGATAAATTAGTCTGTAGTTGATCTGTTTTTGTCAAAACAAATCTGTTGCAGATCTGCTGCAGATCTGCTCGTTTCGTACAGGATTTTGCAATCTAAAATTATACACTCTCGTCCCAGTACCTTCCATATAGGCCCGCACTTTCTAACCTGTGGTTACCACTAGTCTAGTCACTTGTTTATTCCACTTCAAAAGGGAGTTTGTTTGAAAACTTGATCTTGTCTTTGGGTTTACTGCGCATATGGTTTACTTCAGGCGTTCGCGAACGCAAATTTTTAGGCCAAAACTGCCAGGGAATTGGGGGGTTGTCGCGCTTTAAAGTCCCAGGAGTGAATGGGTTAATTTTCCATATATCTTTTTAACCAGAGAGATTAGTCCTGTGGCAATAATTATCTTCATTTAAATGTGTACTTCTGCAGTTCACATCATCATTCTTAGATAAATTCTATAAGGTTTCTTCAAGTTTCTTCATTTTACTTGAGCATGATGAGTGGAAACGGCTTTATTGGAGGCATACCTATCTCATGGCAACTCTGAACTGCTACCAATATCCTACTAGTGACTTGACATTTCTTTGTATACACACTCCCTAGAATGTCGTGTTTGTACTAAGTCACTTGTGCGATGTTTCTCGATCTATCGCTCGTACGCATTCCATAACTAGTATACGCGAAGGTAGACAGTAAACTGTTTACGCCTTCCTCGCGCCTTTCTCATCACTTTGGACTTTCCTTTTTCAGGATCATTGTAGTGAAAAAGAGGATGAAAGTGACTACAGTAATGAATCTGAATGTTTTGAACGAAGTGAAGAACTTCACACTGTTCAGCGCCAGAGGAAGATAACGCCTAGTACTTGGGAAGGTGTGAAAATTCAGAAAGTTAGTCGTATTCCCGGCGGCATCGATGGCCTTAAGATTTACGAGTTAAACACAAAGGCATTGAAGTGTAGACAGGAGCTTTTACAAGATGGTAGGAAGTGGAAAAAAGATAGCAGATCATACTGGAAAGACCATGGAGATGTGCGTTACTCCGATTGCCAAGGGTCCCACAAATGCGAAAATCTAACTTGTGAATATCGAACCGAATATGGTGTCATCAATACCTCACAGTCTGAGAAGGGAAACGATGGCCGTTTGAAATGCAGCATATGTGAAACACCATCGCTTCACATTCCATGTCCTGCTAGACGTTATGTTGTAGTTAAGAAGAGGTACGTCAGAGTTTACCATTTTGGCTGTCACACATGTCCTGCAGTTACACCACCGGAAAGACCTAAACAGAAGGTGGAAAGGATCTTTAGAGAAAACCCAGATGCTAAGCCCTCTCAAGTTCAGAGCACTGCCATACTCCATAACACAAGGCAGAGGAAGCCATGGGAGGAGGTGAAAAAAAAACAGCAAAGACCTTTGAAGATAAGAAGTGGATTTCCAACCAAAAACAGAAGATAAAAAGCGAAATGCAGCCAAATGGTCACAATTTTGAGGCAGTGGCAACCTACAAAGAATATTGCGACAAGAGATCCATATTACGTTTACAAAATGAATGACAAGCGCGGGAATCCGGACAGACCTTCATTCGTCTTCAGAAGTAGCAAGCTAGGAGGACAATTTGCCTTAAACATGGACGAAGATGGAGCCCATATTCTGAGAAAGGAATTCTGTTGTTTTGATGGCAAAGTGAATCGTTGTAAAGGCCTAGTTACACTCACAGCAAGTGTTTACCATCCCATCCTCCGCAAGCAAGTTCTTTGGCAAGTATGGAATGCGAAAACGAGAGTACTGAAACTGTTGCATTGTTCTGGACAATGTTCAACGAGATGCTGTCAAAAATAGCTGGGGTCCAAGGAATCGTTTTCAGTCCCAGAGGATGGTGTTCCGACATGGCGGGATCAAATCTACAAGGTATTAAAGAGGTATTTGGTGAAGATGCCCTCAGGAAGGTGAAAGGATGTGAGAAAGAGAGCATTTGCTGACCTGGATAAAGTGGCGGGATGACCGCAGAGCATTCATCTTCCCAGCGTTTGCACCATGGGATGGCGTACCCAAGATGAATCAGGCAGAGGTTGCGCATGCTAGTTGGAAGCATAGAGACCGAGAGAACTTGACCCTCCTGGACCCCGCTGAACGTCATGTCCGTGATTGTCTTCTTATTGAGACAGAATACGAAGGGATAAAGCAAGGAATATCCCGTGCTGGAACTGGACCCAGTCTTACGCAGAGACATGCACGGGAAACAGCAATTCAGCAGAAAAGGGCTGCTACATTAGGCAAAGAGCTGTTACGAGAAGACATCACAGAAGAAAATCAACCACAATCTTGTGAGCTGGGGAGAACAGTCAATCCAGCCTCTAGCTTCCGTGCAGATAAAACAAGAGAAAAAAATCCCTCTGGTGTAATTCGATTTCGTCCTACTAGGTCGTCACACTTTTTTTCAAGGTTTCAGAAAGCCAAAAGAGAAAGCGAATCTTTACAAGTAGGAAAAGTAATTTCGCAATCAGGCATATCATGCGTTCTTGAAATTCAGAGCTTTTCCAGCCAAAATGCGTATAAAGTTGTGATATCAATAGCACCATCGTGTACATGTGAAGATTACAAGAAGGTCAATGGAAAGGAACTTTGCAAGCACACCATATGGGTCTACCTCTACGTCTTAGAACTGGACGAAGATGATTCCTCCATAAACCAGACAACTTTGTCAACAGATGCTGTTTGCCAAATCCTCATATCACCGTTGACAATTGAAAGCAGGTACACTGCCAACAACGGCTCCAAATCGAAGGCTTGCGGCCGAGTTCGAATGGATCAAGTCAAGTCCATACTTGCCAAAGATAAGCGGAACGATCAGAGACTTGTGTGGTATTTGTTACACAAGGAAAGAAAAAACCTAAAAATCATCCACATTGTAAAGCGTTGAGATGCCGGAAAGAGATTTTGCCTGGGGATCTGTGTGTATTTGTTAAAGGATTAGAAGTGCCTTACCAGCAGGAATTTGCAGTCCAATCAAGCTTCCATTTCTGTCCACGCATCGATTGCCTTCAGCAAATACCACCCTGGTCAAACCTAGTACTTCCTACCAAGGTCTCAATACAGAAAGATGTTTCTGATGCAGAGATTGCAACCGCCTTGCGAGATGGCCTTCCTCTCTCATTTGTTCGTTCGTGGCATTAACACCGTATAAATGCGAGACACCTTAAGCATGAACATTTTGGACTCAGAGTTTCGCAACCGCTTAATATCAAATGTTGTTGTTTTTTCGACAAACTACCGGTAATGTCGAACATTTTATAATGTAGGGGAAGATGAATGTAATCCTGTTGGTTATGGCTACTTCCTATATGTTTGTTAATGTTTTATACTTCTTGGCTAATTCAAGGCTACCATTCTCTTTACACGTTTAAAACAACTTTTAAAAAAGACCACCTATGGTACCAAAAGTTCGTTATCCCAAAATTTGTGTTTCTTATCTCAAACTATAGGGCACTTACAAAAGTCGGGTCAGACCATCGAAACGGCATGATTAAACCCTTTTGTCCGGATATTTTACACTAAAATCTCATCATCACTTAGTATCCCATTCAGAAACTTGCTAATGCGGCGGGAAGGTCCTGCTCAGCGCTGGATTCCTCTTAATGAATGGACCGGTCTGTCAGGCCTTTAAGTAAGGTCAAGTGCCCTGGGATAGCTTTTGATTCAAGGGCGTTCAGTTGTGCTACTGATATTAACACACTTTCATTAGGGACTTTAAAATCCAACGGTGCGGACGGCAAGAAAGCAGAGTTCATGACTTCAATTTCATAATGAGATTATCTCATATCATCTAAGAATAACTTAAACAAGGCCCGGAAAATTGACGACACGAACGATTTCACACTCTGTAATTTTTCTTGCAGTGCATGTACCCTATGAACAATTGTGATCAGTTCAAGTTACACAGACTGCCACTAGATCTGTGATTAGGATTTAATTTTGACACTCAAAGGAAGTTTACTCTTAATAAAATAGTGATTGGTCATAATTTGTTTCATGAAATAGTCTTCCCTAAACTAAATACCTAATTTAATAAAAAAAAACATTCTGGAAGGTTTTCGTCCAACGACATAGAAAGTGAACGTGAAAAGCCGCGATTATCTTAGATTTTTTTTAAACCGGAAGTGGTTTCCTTAGACGCATGTGTATTTCAGTAAAAACGCAAAGTGCACAAGGAGCATGCAGGAAAATGGGAGATGGCCGGGGAAGACATATTTCGCTGATACGTTTTCCTTACTGCATTTTATCGGAGAAACTTTTTCATGAATGTGAAGGGTCGTGTGAAGGAAGACGGTGCCTTTAAATTCTATGAGCAAGAGCCTTCTCCAAGAGCTACTATCCACAAAGTGTGACCTATTATCACGCACGACGCACAACCCACGACCCACGACGCACGACCCATCTACCCACGCGATTTAGCCATCCTCCTAGAGTCCAGGCAAAGAAACAAAGAGAAAGGTGGTCCAATTAAACTACATATTGAGTTTTATCTTTAACTTTGTACTTTGCATAATTTACATTGCAACTTTTCAAAATTCTGTAGCATAGTCGCACATCAGGCGTTCAAACCTTAACTTTTGGTAGCCCTGGTCAGTTTTAACTCGCCACTGGCGACAGTGCGACCGGCAATTTTTAGCCCTGTTGGAGAATGCCATATACAGTGAAACCTCTATTAAGCAGACCCCCAATTAAACAGATATCCTTTATTAAGCAGACAATTAGTCTGCTCCCAAAATTAGCATCTCATAATTAATACCTTTATTATAATATAAGCCAAGAAATTTTGGAGATTTGAGTGGATGATAGTATCACTATTTCTGCGCAATAGTGGTATAACAGCAAAATTGGATGGCATAACAATGTTACCATGATAACACTGAACACAATTACCTTTTTACTTTTGTTTTCAACTGAAAATGGCGGAGATTCCCGGAAATTTCCAGCGAGGAAATACAAAAGCTTGCTGAAAAAGCAGTAAATAAAAATACAGTCAAAACAATTAAGACGTGGATGAATGTTTGGAAGTCGTGGACAGAAAGCAATGGCCTCAACTCAACAACGACATTGTCAAATACGAAGCGAAAATTTCTTGGCTTCTGTTATAAACAAATAATAGCATATCCTGTACATGGTATTTGACAATAATACTGCCTCATAATATTTCAAAATTCTCTTAATACCACTCGCTGCTTTGTGGCTCGTGGTATTTTGGACAATTGTGAAATATTACTTGTGGTATTATTGCCAGATTCCACTACAAGTCATGCTATTACCTATATTAATAAACCGCTATTCAGCAGACACCTTTATTCAGTACACGTGGGCACTAAGTTGAACTATATTATTTTTGGTAATTGCTATTGTTAAATACCTCTGAAGAAAACTCCAGATTAAATTTACAGTGCAGTATTGGATTTTGTCCCTGTAAGATTTGATTGAATACATTAATATTTTTAATTGTATTTAACTGTCAATAAACTGTTGATCACACTGATGTCAAAGTTCACCTAATTCCTATAACAATACATCGTGAAACCCTTTAACATTAATCATTGCACAATTCTCACAAACCTTTATCAAGCAGATGTATACCTTGCATTAAAAGGACACCAGAAGAGACCCCAAGGGTGTCCACTTAATAGAGATTTCGCTGTAGTTTCTTATAGTTTAGTTTGGAGAGTTTTCATTTGATCAATTCAATATCTCACCTTCTTCTGAAAGCCTTTTTCCTTTTCTTGCAGATTCCAAAATCCATTGTACCATCACAACATAACCCTGGAATTCACAATGCCTCAAAATCTCTAAGTCTGCTTCCACTCTTTCCCCAATGATTACATGAGAAACAATTTCATTGATCTGGTTGAATCTGGTGCCTCCACCAGAGTTAATTATTTTTCTTAACTTGTCGAGTTTCTCTCCACAAAAGCCGCTTAGGTAAATCTTACAACCATCAAGAAACATATTCCCTGGTTGGATGTTGACATCAAAGTTTGAACCTTCAAGTTCTGACAGATGTGTCTCTCCAAGTGCTGAGACATTGTGAAGCAACGTTTGGTTCGAAAGTTTCTTACTTCCAGAAATGGAAATAAGATCCCCATTGCCATGTTTTTTAGCACTCTTGTACGCTGCTTGAGCAGCTTTTGTTGAAATTTTCTTTTCTGTGCTGCTCTTTAAAAGTGCACTTGTATTAGAAACAAGACTGTGAGGAACCCTTGATCTCACTTGTGAGTCATTGAGCTCATCTTCTGGTAATGTGAGATAATCAGACTCCTCAAGACAGTAACCAGACTGGACTGAGTCATAAAACCACTGCACTGACACACAGTGAAGGTTCCACCTTCGTGCAAACTCATACTTTTCTCCTTTAGGAATATCAACCAACAAATGAGTACAAGTCTTCATGTTAAGCTCCCCAGAGTATGTCCCACCATGTTTGGAGACAAGTTGTTTTACTTCTTTTCGTTTCTCTGCATCAATTCCTGTCACACACAATGTAACACCTCTAAATACGGGGCACTTAAACTCGGTGTAGTCCTCGTCTGAAGCGCAAATGTGAGTATTCTTGCCCCGTTCCCAACAACTGTATACCCACTCAGGCAGAAGAATCGGTTTGCTAAAACTGCATGCAACCTTGTACTTTTTCGATCCAACTTCGCCTGCAACTAAATGGGTCACAGAACTCGTAAAGTCTTTGATGGCAACACCACCCATAAGCTGAATCAGTTCGTACAGGCGATCCCTTTCCTGTCTTGGTACGCTTGTGCAACTCACGCAGCATCCTCGCATAGTCACGCAAAACACTGAATACTGGACGTTCGGCAACGACGTTTGTGTTTGCAGGCACGATAGAATGCATTGTGGCCCAACTATTCTACAGTTTTTACTTTTTAGATATTCAAAAATCTCTCCCTCAAACAGTTCTAAGACAAACACAGAAATTTCTGTTTTCAGATCCAGGCCCTTAACGCTGTTCAACGATGAAGTCGAAATCCACTTACACTTGAGTTCGTAGTCCTTGCTAACTTTAGAGACACGACGAAGATTCCCCTCTTTTGATTCATCAACGCTGATAAACGTGAGCACCGGTTCGTTGGAATTCGCCATTTTCAGATTCCTGACTCACTGACATGAAAACTCGTGCTCTTGTCGGCCATATTGGATTCTACCACTTCGCATTGTGTCTGCCCATTTACAGTCAAAACGTACTCAAGTAACGTTTACTCCGCTTTTGTACCCCATACTTGGATATAAGAGTTATAGAACAACGGATCTATGTTTTGAAATAGTCTTAAAGTGGCAAATACTTATTATAGTAGAGAAAAATTAGGACAGAGGCCATAAAATCTTTTGGCGGGAAAATACCACGCACGCGCAATGAGAATTTCCCATGGTTCATAGGCTATTGAATGCCATACCACTTCCGTTTTTACCTCTTCCACTGCAATAAAAGTGAAATAGTTCTCACAGGGCCTTTTTTGTTTCCTAATGTGCGTATTGTATTTCTGTTCATCCTACGATAATCTTAGAGAACCAAGTGGAGCTTCGGCAGTTCCGGAAACATACGATTATCACTTCCGAAGTCATGTCGCAACTGGTGACTTGCAGTGCCAAACAAACATGGAGACAGAAGTTTGACTCTGAGAAAATGCTGAATAAGGAAGCTGAAGGTAGGGGTTGAAATTAATTCGGTTAAAAAAGGACAACAGTCTCGATGGGCTTCCCGGGAAATGTTCCTGTTTAGATGTTTAAGCCGGAAATATATTTTTCATTCATGTAGGTCGTTCCGCTTGGCAATCAAAGACATTCCGACGTTATCATACTCAATAATATAGTGTCATATACAGTATATAGTCTGACGGTGTTCAGATTTATCCACTAAGCTGTTTCCCTAACAATTTGGAAAGATTTTCGGTGTGTGTTAGATATACTGTTTTATAGAGTGATATTGTGGTCTTGATTTTTTTAATATATTTTGGAGCGGTCTAAAAAGCGCATCTAGCTAGAGACCTAAATGGTAAATGTTTAATAACGTAGTAAGGTATCTTTGTTCAATTAAATGTTTAAATTTATGTTGGCCGCTAAACCACAAATGTTGCATCAGTCTTGAACTATTTTTACATCTTTTCGATAGTACCAGACCTATTTTTCTTAACACCCAGGAGTGTATGAATTGAACTTTAAAATCACTGAAAGTAATTAAAATTAAAACTAATTAAATTCTGAACTCATTTCCTCCTATAGCGATCTAATAAGGATGCATATCTATCTGAAAGACGGCCACCAGAGGCGATGGGTGACAGTTCAACTACAGGAAGGTTGTTATCCATGTGTTGGCAACGGTTTAACGTTGAAATCTTGTACAGATGTTTCAGGGCTGGAGCCGGCCATTTGGTTCAAAGTGTTAGTGTTAGAGTCTGTGTCGGTCGATTGTGCAACCCGAGTCGTTAGCTGGACTACAAGAAATCAACCTGACCAGGGTAGGTTTATTAATAATATGTTTTTATTTTAGTCTCGTGGTTTTTCAACTTCTAGCATTAATGGCAAACTTAATCGAATTGTTAGTTTTATATTTTCAGAAATCAATTTCTTGTTATTTTTTACGCTGTGTCTATATGTCCGGCAGCCGGACAGAATTTTCATAATACTCGGTGTCCGGCAGTCGAAATTTTCTCGTGTTATGATTTTAATCGGTGATTACTTGATATAAACATCCATATTCCTTGTCTCCTAGCCCTAATTCGTAACCTAATTGGCATAATCTACCCTGAAAGCGAAGAAAATCAGACTGCCGGACACCGAGTATTTTGAAAATCCTGTCCGCCGTTCTCTGACTGCCGGACATAGAGACACTTCGTATATTTTAGCGCTATAACCAGCCAAAGAAGATTAACCAGTGAAAATCAACTCACAATTTAATCGATTTTGCACGGCATTTAGGTTAAACTACAGGGGAAAATTTAAACTGATCTCTCTCATTTGTCACAGATTACAATTGTAGTTCTTAGTTAAGAGAAATAATATTTGTGTATTCTAATTAAGTCTGTAACTATACATGTGCATGTACCAGTGAATTAACAAATCAGACTCCAGTGATAAAGGCATTGATAGAAATTTTTCATCATATATAACAGTAACTGAATTCAACTTTATTCAGCCCAACAACTATTTTGTTAAATTTCTTTTTTTTATTTTAACATTTTTTGTCAGCTGGCTTATTTATTTAAGGTAACTTTGAGGGGAAGCTTTTGGTTGAAGAAAATGCAACATTATAGGTTTACCAAATTCAAAGATTTCTTTTTCGTAGATTCTAGAGTTTTCTCACCCTTGTTCATACTACAAGAATCCTTAAACTGAGAAAATGCAGATGGGAACATGAACCTACAGGAGAACCAGCTACCAGGCTACCCACAGTCTTAGAACATATGATTCCATGTTTACCTCATTCCCCAAATCAATGGTTCAGTAACATCACTACTAGCTGAACTGCTTAGATGTAAATTTAAAATCATAGTATTTAATCCCACCAGGGAATTATGCATGATGTATTTTCTTCATTAGAAGGGGTGTTTTAAAATCAGGATGGGGGAGGGGAGGGAAGGGGCAGCTTATTTGAAGGGGGATTAAATAGAGAATATATGGTACAGTCAAATCTCAATTATGGGAACTCATTGAGCTTTAGGAAAAAAAGTCTTGTTAATCGAGAGTCCAGATAATTGAAACTATGAATTTTTATGAGACAAATGTAAATAATGGAGATAAAGAAAATGGAATTTGATAGGTCATTGTACACTGTATTGATATTATGCTGTAGTGACCTTTAAAGTTGTTTAACCAACTGGTTAATGCGTTAAAGCTTTTGCCATAGACAGACTCTGTGTCCAACAGCACTGTGCAATGTTTTACTTGCTCCTTTAATGAAGAGTGCCCGAAATCAGGACCTACTCCTTCCAAAGTCAGTTGCTAAATTTGTTCTGTTTTCTTAACATGAAATAACTGTTTGTTTCTTATCTATAGAGAAAACACTGCTTTTGTTTTCTAGACAAAATTGTGGTTTAGTTTACAATTGGCCTTGTGTTTCCAGTCCATGCATACTGACTGATATGGATAAATCAAGCATGGCATTACCTTAACAATACAACAGTTAACCCAATCAGAATTCATTTGAATTCATTCATTTGTGCCCTTGGAATTTGAAACAAATTGCAAAACCCAAGTTTTATCAATTTGGAAACATATTTAACCACGAAGTTGTTTTTAAATTACAATAATTATCTAAAATCACAAATTTGCAGATACATTAGTAACAGTACTTGACTGTAGCGGTAGTCCACTAGTCCTGGACTAGTGTAAAATGCTTCTGGACTGGTAGAAACTTAGAACCACAAGTCACAAGACTAATATTGTAACAACTTTGTAATTTGAAAAAATAATAAAGGTGAAAATTAAGTACGTGTCTTGTAAATGTTGTTTCAATGCGCTCCTCACAATGTTTGGATTGCAAAAAATGATAGTCTGAGGCGAGGAGACTAAACAAGGCTGAGGTTGGGACTGGGCACTAAGGAACCCCAGCCCACGATGTTTGTCTCGACTTCTTGTGTATTATATAAATTATCATGAAGGGGTTAGAGGCCTATTTTTCTAGTTTGGTGATGACATCAATGAAAGGTAATTGAAAAGAGATATTGCAAATAATACCACAGACTTATTCAGGACCAGTAAATTTTCAGTACAACTAGTCCCAGGACCAGAGATTTAAAATGTCAAGGTTCAGCTCTGAGTAAGTGGGTTAAGTTATGAAATCCATTATATTATCTGATCAGAAGCTAGCTACTATGGAACAAAGAATATTCTATTTTTTTTGCTAATATAATTATTTTGTTTTAATACTTGAAATAAAAGAATTATTATATATTGTATCATATTGTTCAAATATGTTGTAATATACCAGGTGTACAGGATATATTATTTAATTCTCTCTTTGTATCCTATATGTTTAATAATTACTGGTATATAGAATTCATTGTACAAAGTAGCTGTAAATTATTTTAGTAGATGCATTTTTAATTATTATTTCCTTGCTCTCATTTGTAGATGCTGAATCATCCAATCAGAGAACAGTTTATATGGAGGGGGAGTGCTATGATTATGATGCTGATATTGATGAACTGTTCTCATTGGCTGTAAAAATCATTCATTGCTCTGGGCAAGAAAAGGTTTGTATTGGCTGCAAAATAATGAAAATGGTGTATATGTTACATTTGTTAAATAAATAACAGGTATATTTTTGAAGTCACCGAATAGAAATCAGAGTTCTCCATGTGCATGTTACAAGTCTCTGAAACCAACACTGTAAGGTCTCTCAGTAGGAGTTAAGTTGCAATTAGCCAGTAGTCTGGCTTTTTGCCCCACTCACAGTCTAAATAGGGATGAACAATATTTTTATCACTTATATATGAGAGACTTGTGGTAAAAATGCTGTTAAACTAGATTGCGTAGACAAAGATCTTACGTTGTGTTGGTACAGCTGAACAGTAAACATTTTTTAGTTAATTTAATTTATTTTTAACTTGGTAATGTTTATTTTTACCACAATTGCTACTAATCTCGCAATATGATTGGCTAGTTTTCTGTTGTCAATAAGAGTCTAGACAGCGCTGCTTGCGTCAATATGTCACGCAGAGCAATAGCTAATTAGTAATGCTCATTTTGGAGAATAAACCAATTAGATTGCTAGACAATGCTTGCTCTTTCTTTGTATCACAATCATGGTCACGCTCTGAAAAAAACATTTTCTTTGACTTTTTTAACGTTGCCATTATGGTAAAAAAAACAAATCGAATGTGGTTTAGCGTTGTCTGTACTTTTAATCGACAATGAGTGTGCGTCATCACAGTGGTCAAAATTTGTTGTGGACTCACTCGGCTGCTCCTCGCAAGTCCACAACATTTTGACCACTGTGATGTCGCATAATTGTCGTCGATAAGAGTAGAGACAACGCTAACCCACATTCGATTTGTTAATTTTATAATACAAGCTACAGTGTAAACTCTTTACAGAAGGGACTTTAAGAAAATTAACTACAATCTTTATTAAAAATGTTGGAGCCACAGGCTCATTGTCCTCTTCAAAAACAATGGCAATTATTACAACATCTGAGTTCTCTCCCCCCCCCCCCAACCCCCCCTTCAGTCTTGGGTAACCTACTAAACACCCTGTTACTTTTGTTATCACCAAGGTATAATGTCGGGAAAATATACTAACATTGTTTGGGGGGGGAGGGGTGGCAGAAGATTTGTTATTTTGGTTTTATAATCCTCAACATCTGTAAGAAAACCAGGAATGTGGACAGTCAGGCCAGTCATTTTAGCAAAGATTGTAGCAAAAACAAATATTATATGTTGCGGTTGTTGGAATTTGAATGTTGATATGAATGGGTTGTGACATTCCGAAAAAATGCATTTTTCCAAAGTTATTGGTTATGATTATCATAATGCAAAAAATCGGTGTGTACCTTTGGGTATGATCCAGATCAGGATTTATACACTAAGAAACCAATAAATCCACTCAGATACGAGTGTACAATAATTCATCAGTTTTGTTGATGCACAATGGTCCAAGTTATCTTGGAGCAAAGAAAATGCAGTTGGCCTTCAGTCTATTCTTTTTTTTCAAAGCAGAAACATAATGAATAAACTAATATTGAAAGCTCTTTGTTTTGTAAAATTACAGAAACTTCGAATTTGATATGAATATCAATTGCCTTGTTTAGAAAGACAAATGCATTTTTGGCTTGTGTTAACTTATGCTCCAAAAAGACACTGGACACTGTCTACCGTATGGAGAAAATCTGTGCAAAACTAAAGAATTTTGGAGCAAAAGCCTCAAAATGCCCTAAACATAGTTTCACACCAAGCTCTTCAATTATTTTTACGCTGATAAAATATCAATTATTGCATTGTTACGCAATAGCTATTATTGTGTGATAATGCAATAACTATAAAGAATCAGATTAGGCTAATAGTGACTATCATAATTATTATGATATTCATTTTTCAAAATTGCCAATTACAGTAATCCCTGTCTTAGGAAAACCTCATGTCTTTGGTATTCAAACACATTTGTAGTGTGCATCTTTGGGATTCCCTGTAAGTGCTTGTTCATGAATTAGATATGCAGTACATGTACCATTAATAGATGTTTTAAATTGATGCAGAGTGAACAAGATTATGAACAGTGCTTGTTAAGAATGCTGCACTGCTATATTTTGCCAAAAATCACCCTGGTTGGGGAAGATTTGGATAAAGTATTGAAGGCCAGAGATAAGCAAGCATGTAACATTCAAGCTTTGGATCAGAAAGTCATTGATGTGTGCAAAAATATTGATGCCTGTGAGGTTCACCTGGGAGAGTTACGTGGTCAATTCCTACCAGAATTGGAAGACTTAATAAATATGCAGTTATGCTCAAAGAACTTTCTGCGGTTGCTGCTGGAGGATGTTGGCAAGGAGGAACCAAGACTTCGACAGCAGGTACAAGGCAATAAAAAGGTGTCATGTGGATTTAGTAAGGGTTAAGGATGTTTGGGATGAGCCATAGTAAGTCTGACCATCAGTGTATCAATAATAGTGGGACAACACATTTGCTGTAAAGAGTCATGAAGGTATCATTGCATTATTTGTTTACAAGTGTTGTTTATTGAACTTACATTTCATTTATCAGTTCCAAAAGGGTATATTTTGTCTAAAGGTGGAATTAAACACCGTTTCTTTTACTTTTCATTTCTTTTGCAGGAGTTAAGATAATTGCTTTAATATTATTTTGTGTGTCTACCAGGTAAAGTCTGTGCCTTTTCTCTTTCCCCTGAAGATCTACCCAAGATAGGCATAAAGGAGTCATGGGCGAAAGACAATACTTAGGAGAGGAGAGACAGGGAAGACCCAATTGCACAACTTTTCCATTTTCCAATATAAGATAAAGAACACAAGAAAAAAATAACACAAAGGCATGCGATGCATTTCTAAAGTGGGTTGCCTGTGGCGACTCAGTAACAATGCACCAGTGGTAATTTTTTGTTAACCTTTGAAAATCTCGGTTATAGATGGACAAAGCTCAGGACCAAGTAGAACATGCAAAAGTCATGCTGGCACAGACACCTTCAGTAGAGTACCAGAGGCAGCTCAGTTTTGCCAGACAACAAAGAAATGAAGAACAGAAGAAAATAGAAGCTCTTTTAATGGCTCGAGAGCTCATCATTTTAGCAATTCCCAAGGTACACATATTGAGGATTCATACTTGTATTTAGTTTTGACAAGCAGGTCTATGGGCCAATGGCACACTTGACAGGTACATGGTAAGAAACAAAGCTTCTACATATATACCATGGAGACAGCAATTATTACCTATTTATCAGATATATATATATAGTAGTATCCAATGCCAGAGCAGTTAAGAAAAAAAAATGGGGTAGCTAGATAAACCAGTACATTCTGGTGTGATTCTGTAAAGTCAGAAACTCATAATACTAGAAGCGCGTAACTGCCTTTGAACGTCTTCAACCACAGCTTGTCCACATTCAATCTACCAACTACCATATTTGGAAAAAAGACTGGCGTAACTATCAAGCTTTTGAGTGATAGTCAGCGAGTTGCGAAGACGGCTTTGGTTAGAACATAGTTTATGCTTAGAATGTATTCTTCGAGATAAAAATTAAGAAATATAGATGTAACATCGAAATAAGTATGCTAGTTTGTTTCTACGAAAATAATTAGACTTCTCGTTCTCGGTTTTTATGAGTCAATAGTGGACTCTGCGCTAAGTGCCCTAAACGTCAACCTCTCTAGTATTTTACGGTGGTATAAAAGTAGTTGCAAAAGGCCGGTTCTGGGACAAAAAGGGCATGGTCATTTTTTCTCTGGGGTAAAAAGTACTGGGACGAGCTCGGCCAAAATTAGGGTGTGGTCAAAATGGTTTTTATGAATAATTAATTAGGGTGTGGTCAAAATGTATATTTGTGGGGGGTGGGGTGAGTAATGTGAAATTGAAAAATTATTTTTGGGAGGAGTAGGGATTGGTATGTTTTGGAGAAAATGAGTGATTTTTCAAAATTAAGTTATATTGAGGTGGAGTTTATATATATGAACAACATTTGAAGACTAAAGATTTTATTGAAAAGAATAAGTTGGAGATGGAATCTATGATTATGAAATACAGGCCATTTATTAGTGAAGTTATTGAATTCAAAATAAAATGTTATTGGGGTAATTATATTAGAAATTATTTTGATTTTGATTTTGCTATAAATGGTTTACCAGTTGATGAAATTGCTAATGAAATAAATGTAATTATTAAAGAAGGATTGTTTGATTATATATTATTAATTCACCCATTAGACAATAACAGTATTGAGTCTTTTATTTTAGCTAAAAATTATTATGATTCAATTATTAATAAAATAGGTTTGTTTGATAAATTAACTCTTACCATCTATACTAATCCATACAAGAGACTGCATAAGTTAATGTTTGATGAATTGTATGATGAATTAATCCCAGAGGATTAATTCATCATACAATTACAATTAAGAGGATACTTAAAAGTATATTGGAGGATACCACTGATTTTGACGTAAAAACAATGAGAATGGTTATACAAGAGTTCTATCAAAGATTGAATCGACGTGCTGTTATTAGTAGGAGAGAAATAAGGGCCTTTGTGGATGGGGAAGAGCCACCAGAGGAGGATGAAACGATTGGGTCTGATGTCAAAGACAAGTGCCTAAACCTATTAGCTAGAAAGGGGGTGTTCCCGTACGATTGGTTTGATGGTTTTGACAAGTTACAAGTGGATAATCTCCCACCCAATGAGGAATTCTATTCAAGGCTTTATGATGTTGATTATTATATCGGATGAGGATTATAAACATGCTGATTTAATGCTTAAATTTATGCTTAAATTTAATACTAGTGGATTAGGTTTAAATCTTAAATGCCATACCTCATTCATGGGTCGTAAAAGGCATGAAAACTATAGCCAATACATTTATACTAAAGGGAATAATACTAGATCATGTGCAACCATTTCAGTAAGATTGGATAAAATAACTTTTAAACCGCATGGTGCAGAAGATTTCATTGCATCTTTTGAATTTATAGTTAAATCAATTAGATTAAGTAAACCTATTGAATTTATACCACGAGTAGAAGAAAATCATGATGAAGAAAACGATTTCGAAGATCTTGGTTTTGAAGATGATGAGGATGAAGTTATTGTTGAAATTGAGGAGGAGCCATATAAATTTGAAGAAGAAGAAAAGCCATCAACATCGAAAAAAAATCTTAAGAAGAAATAAACTTAATTAAGTAGTTAGAATGTTTAGTTTCCTAGTATGACTCTCACTAGGAGACTTAAAGGTTAGACTAGATTAACTCATAACATGTCTGAAGAAGTGCAAACTGAGCAAATTACTACTAAAGAGCCTTCTGTTAAAATAAAGGTCAAAGACCCTAAGACCCTGCCTCGAATAGCCTTGCTAACTGCAGGCCAGTCCCAATGTATCTTTTGTTATATATTTAAATAAAGTTGTTGTTGTTGTTGTTGTTGTTAGAGAGTGAAGGCTGGTAAAACGTTATCAGAAAAAAATAAGAGGGCTAGAGAAGCTTTGAGGGAAAAGGAGGAAAGTGAAAAGAAGGAAATGGAAAGGGAAAAGGAGGATCCCGGAAAGGATTGGATGCCAAAAATGTCACCACAAAATTTTATAATTGGGGTGGGTCTTATTTACTTATTTTATAAACTTATAGACCACGCATATTCTTCATTCACAAATTATAGAAATAGAATACCTGATTTGCATGTACCACAACCAACTCGTATTTTGAATCATTCACATACCAGAATCATAGATAATAATGCAAGTCAACCTCCCAAAGAAGAAGAAAATAATTTAAAACATGAGTTGATGTGATTCATAAATGGCTGATAATAAGCTCGTAAAGACAGTTACTGACTCTGCAGTGCTCGTTGGATTGGCAGCTGGTATGGGCTGGCTTGCCAAGAAGGCTCTTCAGGAGACATTCACCGGTGACCCATCAACCGGTATCATGAACTATGGTAAATGGGTAGTTGTATTGAGTATAAGCATGTATGTCAAAACTTACTTAGAAGATCAGAAAATACTACCAAAAAGTGTTTGAAATGGACAGACTGAAATTTGCTGAGAAGCAATTCAAAAGAGATTTACTGAATCATATCAGATACTCATTCTTGGATACTTTAGTTGATGCTGAAGGGGATTATAACGAGGAAAACGAATCTTATGAATACAGACCTCTTGAACTACCTTCCATGGATGAGATGGTGAAATGGTATTATGAATACTACCCAAATCGTTACTCTGATTATGAGCCAGAATTGAAAGATTACCTAACTAAGAGAAATAGGCATAAGGTTCCCATACTCACAATTATCACACTAACCAGCTTAATACCTCTTACATTATTATACGCAATACTAAAATTGTTTAAGAGGCAAGATAAGTAGTGTATAAATGGCGAGTATAGCAATCATGCTTGGAGGGGCAGTATTAAATGCAACAGCCTTCATTGGTGGAAGTTATATAGCAAAGGTCCTTAGTGGCTCATCTTCAACTGATCTACAACTTGAAAGGGACAGGCATGACAAGGCAATGGAGAAATACCAAAAAGATTACGCTGCTTACCAAGAGAGACGAATGGCTTATATTGACTTTATGAATAAAAGAAGAGGTGATTCAAATCAGGCTTCTGATAACATATCAAAGACTGATGAAGCACTCAAACTGTATAACCAAATGGGTAATCCCCCAAAATTATCTGACTATTATAGACCCAATTCAGATCAGAAAATTGGAGAATTGGCTTATGTTTCTGGCGGTATGCTGGCCTTGGGATACATTACTAGCAAGTGGCTATAATGACTCCTAAAAGATATGAATATACGAGACTTTTGAAATCAATTTAGAAAGCTGCCATATTCAACTTCAAATATGGCAACTGCTGATCCTGAGTTAGACCCGACTAAACTAAATGAGCCAGGTGATGATTATGGGGATTATGATGGTGGGGATAATACACTTTATTTGAGCCCAATCACAAAGACATCAACCGCTTATGAAGATCCCGCTGATGATGAAGAAGAAACTTCATTTGGTGGTGATGAATCCCGGCCCTTGATAGAAGAAATGGAAGTCGAACAAGATGAAGCTTGGGCTAAGATCAGAGCAAGATTCCCCAAAGTTGATACTTCCAAGTTTACAGCTGGGCTGAATCAATTCAAGCAAGTAATTGTGAAATTGATTAGGAAAGGATCTGTACCTTATGAGTTCTTCAAAGGTGATGAAGTGAATGACAAATTGCCAGATACTATAAAAAATAGTCTAGGGCCAAGCGCAGACGAAATTGTGGAAGCTAATGATGGTGAAATATCTAAGAAAAAGACCATGTTAACTAAACTGAAGGATAAACTAAAATTCCATAGAGATAAGCCACTAAAAACCCCAGAGGAAAGTAGCCAAATAGAGACTCTAGAGAGAGAAATTGGTGAGCAGGAACAAGAGATAGCTGACCTGGAGGGTGAGAATGAAGAAATACAGGAACAAATGTCATTGAGGGACCGTGTGAAGGCTATATTCAAGAAATATGGATTCACAGTATTTGCTGTTATGAGTGCAGTTGGAGTAGTCATTGGTGTTATAGTCTCCAATCTCTCCAAAGGTCTCTCAAGATTGGGTAAAGGCGTTGGTGATGGGCTAAAAACACTTGGTAAGAAACTTGGTGAAATGCTGCCTGGGATGGTGGGTGCTATTGTAAGCTTCCTATTCAAGACTGCAGGAGAGGTCGTCTCATTCTTAGGCAAACATGCTTGGCTGTTAATAATGGCAATTGTGCTTTACTTCATAGAAGAATTAAAGAAGAAACGTAAGTGAATTAAATGAAGAGCTATTGCGTCAAAGAGAAAAAGCAAACTGATTGTGTGCCTGGAAGTGAAACCTTTACAAAAACATCCAAGGGAAGGCCAATGATGAAGTGTAAATGTTCCAGCTGTGGCATCATCAAAACTCGATTCCTCTCAGATGCTGATTATAGAAATTTAAAGGAAACTAAGGAGTAATCCAAAATGTTGAGCATTACCATGTACGAGTCTGAAACCAGGGTGTACTTGGATCCTCCCCTAGAAAAGGTTCGGGAGATACAACTCCTGGATTGTAGGATACCCAAACGGTTGGTGAATTTTAAAAACCGCCAGGAATTAGTCAGGGATAATCAACAACAACCCTTCCTAATAATCAGGCCAGGAACATATTCATTACAAAGTATCCATGAAATGTTTATAAATGATACGGAGAATGCAAAGATCTCAATTATTGAGACTGATAATGCCAATTATATGTATTCAAATAAGAACTATAAGGTTATACTTTCCAGAGGTCTACAAATTGGACTGGGGGTGACTGAAGTCATAAAACCTGGCAAATTATACCCAATAAATCTCCAGATCAAGGAGCCCCTGAGACTTACTTGCAGTATAGTGGACAATAAGTCATCCTATATGAATAATACTCAATTTACAGGACCTGTGAAAATCTCACCCTCATACCTACTTGCCAACAAAGTCATACCCTCACAGGATTATCCAGCAATTCCAGCTCAAAAATATAAGAGCCCCATAAACCAGTTCGATCTAAGCATTCTAGACAGTGAATGGAAAAAGCTTGATCTGAATGGTTCTCCAATCACTGTCAGTTTAAGATTTAGATAACATTTTAAAAGGACGTGATTTTCATTCCAAAGATTGGTGAATATAAGTCAATATATCCCAACTTAGAGGCAACTGCACCTCCAATCCCCACTGATGGACCATCATTCAGACTTCAACAATGTTGTGATGCCTTGAATAAGCTAAAGTCTGAATTAAGCCACTATGAGACAGTACTCAAAAAATATAACCGATCCAAGGGTGTACTAATAAATGCAAGCTCGACCTGCGGTATATTGTCTTGCGTTTTAGCAGCTGGTGGATTGGGCACATCTCTTAGTGGAGTCGGAATCATAGCATCTGTGCCCTTGGGTGTAGTAAGTGGTGTATTTGTATGCGCATCCATAGCATGTCAGCAAATATCCAAAAATCTATCCAAGAAAGCTGTAAAGCATCAAAACACCATTACACTGGCTAAATCAAAAATAAACACCATTGAAGACTTGGTTTCCAAAGCGCTTTGTGACAATAAAATCTCTGATGAGCAGTTCTCATTGATTATAGAAGAACTCAAGAACTTTGAAAAGCTCAAGGCTGAAATAAGGGCTAAAACTCAAAAAAATCTGAATGGAGAGGACCCAATGATATTGAGACAGAGAGTACGCAAAGAAATACTCAAAGAACTAAAAGGAGGACAATAACTATAATTTATGAAAATTATAAATACTAGCTTAAAGTTAGAAAAATCTATTGGTATAAAATGGGAATGTCTCAAACTAAAATACGCCCGGCCCAAGCTAAATTTATTAGAAGGTATACAAGATGTAACCCTGAAAGATTCTATCTTACACACAAATATAGTGATGATAGATCATTTAGACTAATTGATGTCTTTCAGTGGAGATACTATAGTGTTTCTCCTAAATTTGAATTTGAAATAGAGCTTGAAATACAAGATGATGGTAGTGTTTCACTTAATGAAATCCCAAAATATTTCAGAGATAAGATTCTTAAGGATCTTGGTATTGATACTACAAACTAATGACTTAAAAGTTTGAGCCCTTCTACCCAAATTCTGGATAGAAGATGAGCTTACTTGATGATTTTAAGAAAAGGTATCCAAATTCTGACTTGAGTCAATTTAAATTCTATTATGATAGCTATGGTGGATTCATTAGATGGAAGCGTCGTGGTACAACAGTCATGTCTTATGATGATCCTACTGGTAAGACATGGACTGATGGCCTTCCACCAAATTTGAAGATATTACTTTGGATTGATCTTGGTTTGGATGATGATAAAATAAGCTTATTCCCAGATAGTTTGACCATAACAAATCATCAATACCCAATACCTGCCATTGACTTTGATGACTTTACCACTGATCCCACAACCATGTTAACCTCATTAGACATTTACGTTTCAAACACCAAAAAGTTCACCGCTAAGATGCGTGACATTTTCAAATCTCAAGTTGTAACCTTCAAATTTGGAAAGCAAGGACGAAAGTTGTTGAATGCGCCTGATATGAATTACTGGCCTCAACAGCTTAATTTTGCAGTATGGTGTGCAACCTCTGGATGTGGAATAAGCCTATTTGGAAGTCTGAATTACCCCAAAGTGGCGGCTGGCTTCATAAAATTCCACATATATTTCACTATAAGGCGAATACTATATGAATTGAGTCTTCCACTGCCTGATGAGCAACCATTTGTCATAAATAATAATCCTTACAGTAAAGTTGCTTACCAAAGATTATGCGTTGAATTTGGAATCTCAAATAAATCTGATTTTAGATGGAAGGGTGGAAGAAATGGGGGTTTGGGTGATATATTTCTTGATTATGGTGCTGGATACCATGGAAGGGGTGGAGGATACCAAAATGTTCATGTTGTAAGGAATTATGATGAAGAAGCTGATCAATGGCCTGGTGCGGGTGGTAAATTCTCTGATGATGGGGGTAAGAAGGAAAAGGGTGATCTCATCTCGTTCATCCGTAATGATGACTTTGTTGATTATAAATATGCCTGGTTCATTCCAACTAGTGGTTATGGACTCACCAAAGCTGGACTTGGTAGATTGAATCGATCTGCTGAGGCTTTTGTTTACTGTGTATTGGGGGCACAAGTTAACACCAGGAATTCGATTGTTGGTATTGGTGGTGGGGCAATCGAGACTCAACAAGAATTCTTAGCTCTGTTTGAGAGTAGTGTGATTGAGAATGACATTTCAAGTTCGATTCAAAGGTACCAGCTGGCCACTCAAGAAGCTAAGTTAAGACTGGATTTGGCTATTGCACCCGGAGTATGGTTAATGCCAAGTAATATGATTATAAACACAGAGAGTGTGGTTGGTTATAATAACAAGCTTATGAAGGCTACTGATGAGATGAAATTTGGTGTCAACACAAATGTGAACCTGGAGACTAAGACTGTAGGAATAAGCCATAATCTAGGCTCTTCAAAAATTAAGTTGCCACATACAGCTGTAAGGCCTAAACCAACAACACCAAAGATTGCTTCTCAACCTATAGTCAAAGAATCCTCACCAGAAAAGATAACTACTAATCATGAAATTAATCTAATAGTATTAACCATTGCAGTTGCAACTATAGCTTGGATTATTTTCAAATAAAAATTGAAATTTCTAACTAATTAATCAATCCATTCACATATAGCATGACATCAATAGCTATACTTGGTAACAGGAACTTCTTTGACAGTGAATTCTTGAAAAAGCAAACAGCTAAAGCTCTTAAGAAATGGAAGCTGAATCTCTCAGACATTGAATGCGTTGTGTCTGGTGGTGAAACAGGAGTTGACACTATGGCTGAAGATTTTGCCATTGAAAATAAGATACTCTTCAAGAAGTTTGAACCTGAATGGTGCTATTATGGAAAACATGCTGGGCCAATTCGTAATAGGTCTATTATGGAGTGTGTGACGCATGTATTGGCATTACCTTCACGTCTTGACTCAATTACTAAACCAGCTATTAAGATGGCTAGGAAGTATAAGAGGAAAGTTATAGTAAAATATGTGTAATTATTATTAAGTGAACTTTTGTAACGTGAATCGCGTTACAAATGTCTGTTATAACTTATAAACTTATTGTACCACACTCTTCACAAAATTTCCTTACACACTGATGTTCACAAATATAATCACCAATACACATGTGGCACTTATACTTCAAATTATCAGTTTTACGTCTACCATGTATACAATAAAACTGTGGGCTACACTTTTTACAAAAATATTTTCGTATACCATGTGAACAAATACCAGAACCACCACATTCTTTACAATAATCTTTTCGTCTACCATGTGAACAAATACCAGAACCGCCACATTCTTTACAACGTGATTTTTGTCTACCATGTGAACAAATACCAGAACCGCCACATTCTTTACATTTTGATTTTTGTCTACCATGTGAACAAATACCAGAACCGCCACATTCTTTACATTGTGATTTTCGTCTACCATGTGAACAAGGCATTTTATACCAATCACTATTTAACTAAAAGGAAACTTTAATTTTAATATAATCCAATCACCCGTACTACCAAATCCACCTTACCTTTCAATCTTACTCATTCCCAACGCTCTTTCAAAGCCTTTGACTCCTCAAAATCAAGACACCAATCTACAAACCTACTTGGCCCCCATGCCACAGCTATTAATTCCTCACACAAATAATCAAACCTATATTTATGTAGTCTCTTATATGGATTAGTATGTATAATAAGAAGTAATTCATCAACTAAATAAGTTTCATAAGTTTCATAAGTCTGATTTAAATCTTCACAAAATAATATTCTGAAAAAATTTGTATAAATCATTTTCCTACCAGCTTCATCTATTTTAATCCAAATTTCATCAATTGGTAAGTCATTCTTAATATAAACATGATTCTTACGATTATTAAATTTAATTCTGAATTGACTAACTTCATCTATAAACATTTCATACTTTTTGAATAAAGATAAAATTTCAACCTTATTCTTTTCAATAAAATTTTTAGTCTTCAACTTTTCTTTGTTTATAAACCTCAACTTAATACAATTTAATTTCTTAAACTTCTTTGGATTCATCTCCAAAAAATGCCAATCACTATACTCCTCCTAAAATAATTTTCAATTTTTAATTATTACTCACCCCACCCCCCACAAATATACATTTTGACCACACCCTAATTAATTATTCATAAAAACCATTTTGACCACACCCTAATTTTGGCCGAGCTCGTCCCAGTACTTTTTACCCCAGAGAAAAAATGACCACGCCCTTTTTGTCCCAGAACCGGCCTTTTGCAACTACTATAAATTATTTAACCAACTCGTCTGATCAGGAAGGTAATTGTTTTGTGCTTGCATTATTTAGGTTGCTGATGGAGGTGAGGCGTCGGTGG
>OX453287.1:14017365-14064865 GCA_949710005.1 Ricordea florida
AAAAGACACGGGTCAGTGCGACGAATCTACTTCTGAGGGTAATGCCTTGAAGAGGACGCGCTCCAAGAGTCATGACGACGTAACCAATAAGTTCAAGCTCAGAAATGGTGACAGGGTAGATGGCAAGGGTTCTCAGTCGACTGATACCTTTAAGGATCATTTCGGTGACGCTTTACAGAACATGAGGGACATCTTTAAAGTCCCTAGTCCTTTGGGCAAGTTGAAATGTCTCACGTCTTCTCTTCGCAAAATCACAAATTCCGTTCAGGAGCTGCGGATGCGAAGTGGAAGTGACACATTCACTGCGGCAGTCAATGCGGAGGACCTTCTGCCACTTCTGGTGCTCATGATGCTCCAGATGGAACCTTGGGAGGTGGCCTCCATGTGGCCCCAACTAGCATTCACCGAGGACCTAATGGCACCTTTTCTGGCCGCTGGATGCCACGGCTGGGCGCTCGTAGAGTTCCAAATGGCGCAGAGGGTCCTACACGAGCTTCGCCAAGAGTTCTGAAACCTCTACAATGGCACTTTGTAGATAACTACGCTATCTGTCTCAATTGCTTCGCTGTAGAGCAGTTTTTAAGCAACTGTTTAAGACCAAAAAGAGTATATTTTGTAGTTGTGGCCACCAAACGCCGAGGATCGTCAGATCCACTTTCTATGGTAAACCTCAAGAAAGGGAAACGTTCTACGAGTATGATGCCCATGGGTGTCACAGTTGTAGGCCGAGAGGTGATGCGAGGCTTTCGTTTTGTCATTGTTCAGTAAGTGGCCACGCAAAAGTCTTCATAGCCTGTAAAGGAGGCGTTCCTAGAGCTGTGGCGCGAGGAAGAATGGGAAGAGAAAGGAAAGGCTGCCAGCATGTCTAATATTGACCAAAACGGCTCCTGATTGTGTATTCATGCGCATGTCAAAATGAAGGTGAATTTCAGATATTGTCGATTTAGCGCGCAACTTACGGTCAAAGGTCATATTTTTAACGTAAAGTTTTATATGGCGAACGATAAATGCCGATTCTGTGTTTGCGATTTCAAAGTCAAATTTAAATTTCACCTCTCTTGCAAACCAGGGTACAAATCATATGAAAATCTCTTTCAGTCTTCAAAAAGAAAAGAGTGCTAAGAAATAATTCTGGCAGATATTGGCAGACGACTGGGATTTACTTTGGTTCGCGAGGAAAATATTTCAGACCGTTGTTTAAATCCTTGCGCAAGAAAACTTAGAAACCTCGAGTCTTTACACACGTTTTTCACCAAGGGAACGGTAAATCCTTCAACATCGGTGGAACCAGTAGGAGCATCCAAAAAGATAAACACTCGAAACTCCGGAGAAAGCTAGCCCATCGTAAAGAAAAACTAAGAAATTCAACAGTTATGATAACCGCAAAAATACAGCAATTTTCTTTTGTCAAACGCTTTAAAACAAGCACTGCGAGCTTGAAAATGAGACTTTTTTCAAACCTTGTCGGTAAAACTGTAAATAAATCTCCCCTAAACAGCTTCAATGCTTTTTCCATCGGGTTAGAGACTCAAGAATATTATTAAGAGCTGTTTGGTATTCATAAGCCTGCGTCCATCTTACGTGGACGAACGAAGTCGTTTCGAAATAACAGTAGACACTGGTGGGCGTTCCCTTCCTCTTTCCTTTCCCCATTCTCCTAGCGTCTCCTCGCGCCTCAGCGTTCTTCGTTTTCCTTTTTTTAGATTTAACGTCTCTCGCCACAGCTCCTGGAACGCCTGCTTTGCAGACCAAAGTCTTCACCACTGATGCCTAAAGCAACTAGTGCTGCATTAACCCTTTAGCCCCTGATGAAAAGATACGAATTCTCCTTGGTTGTGCTTCTACATATCGTACAGCACCAGTAAGGGGAATGCTTACAGACAGCTTTGTTGAAATTCTCAGCCGTGGGGCTCTTGTCTAACTCTGTAGTCAATGCCCAGTGGTGCAATTCTGGAACGTTCCGAACCTTTGTGGATCAATTTCGGGAGCAGTTTTGGAGGAGATTAAAACGGTTTTTGTCCGTCAACCTTTGCCACAAAGCAGGCCATTCATCCTCCTAAAAGAACAAATTTGTAGAGTGGAGGGTAGGGTTTGCTGACAGACAGGTGGTGAAGGATTGAACCAGTTTTGTCCGTGACATCGTACGCTTAGTAGCCAGTAGTTCAAGCAAATCGGATCGGGTATACTTACGGGCCAGTTATAAAAACTCTCTAGTGATTTCGGGAGTTTAGCCTAGTCAAACAGCTGTAAGCAACGGCTAACTTTAGCGCAAGTGTAAGACATACTTGTCCAATACTCTGACAAATTTATGCACAGCATTGTATTAAAATGCATTGTGTTGTGTCCTTCTAGAATGCATTGTTGAACTATTGTTATGGCCACATAATACAATACAATATTATGTATAAATTTGTCGGAGTAATGGTGTATGTTTTCTGCATCAAGTAGCCCATGGTATACCACCAAGAAATCGCTTCAGTATCCCACAAAATTAGATTGAACCTTCCAAAGTAACAACCACTTTTTTCTCTTTTATTTTTTTGGACTTTCTCCTGTAACTATGGAGTTACGCCACTCCGGGAAAAGTTACATTGAAGTAGTTTGTGTGGTAATTCCGTTTACCACTTTCCAAAACACCTTAGGGACGGACCATTAGAAAAGTGATGGGGGGGGGGGGGAATTTTCAGCTTGCACGAATTTTGTTTTTCGCTCACTGCTTTTGCATGAATTTTTTTTTGTTTTTTTTTCCCCACCCCCACCCCCCCCCCCTCATCACTTTTCTAATGGTCCGTCCCTTATGGAGGGAACAACTTTAAACTCTGTTAAGGTAGTGTGAATTTGTTGCTATGCCAACGTACAGTAGACGCGGGTAGTCACTGGTACGCTCACTCCTACGCTCAATCCGTCCTTCGGCCCACGCGTGTGGTTCTCGAGAGATCAGAGGACTTCAGTTTCGGGCACAAAAAGCCAGTGGTAAAAATGTGAAGCACTCACTCTACAAATCTGTTCTTTTAACATGTTTTCAAAGTCTACTTCGCTTCAAACTTTGCCAGAGAAGAATATTCTTCTTCAAAAACATGTTTAAGAGGTTTGAAGAGTACGTTCCTCATATTTTCAACGACTGACATTTCAGGCCCGAAAAGGTTTCAGACCGTTTGAAAATTTCAATTTCAGGGTATCAACAAAATAAAATTATATTTTTTTTACAACTATTTCGTAGTTAAGAAACTAAAGTGTATTTAGATAATAAAAAAACAATGGATTGCCTTCCATGTATTTCCTCATAACATTGTTTTTCATAGGTCTTGGGATTCTTTTTTAATTCGGAGAAGCATGTCATATATTTTACTTCACGGCCATAAATTTCCTACAGTGCTAGGAAGGAAAATGCGTTGGAATATTACCCCCGTGATTGGTAGTCCAAATTCTCAATAGCTGTATCCACTAGTGTGTATCGATGTCGCTGGGAGAAATTGGATGCAGATCAATTTTGAGACTTAGAGAGAATCAAAAACGTCGACAACCCAAGCATTTCCCGCCCCTGAAGACAAGATAAAATTGGTTAATATTATCCACACCTCTTCGTTTTATAACTTGCAAAGAGAATACGAAATTTCTCTTTGAGATTTGGAAAATATTTGACGATTTCCAAGCAACTATGTGATTTACGTTGTGATATAATTATAACATTTAGTGGTATACCGAGTACTGAGTGGTAAAAAATCGATATAAACGCCACCGAGAGTGAAATCATTTACACCCACACGTTTGATATCATTTTATTGATTTGCTACCACTTGGTATACCACTAAATTTTATATTAATACTAAACAATTATCTCCCATGTTCAATTGGGTGAGTACCTTCTGCTGCCATAGAGACGTACCATTACCTATAATGCACCCTCTTACGGTATAAATATTTGTCTTTTGCCCAATAATTAGGCTTTTGTACATTATGCTTTTCTTTCCCCACTAAAATGCTCGGATAATGCTCATTGTACAAACGTTTTTTTTAATTAATTTCAAAGTTTCCACTTACAAAAACGTGCAGCCAAAAAAAACAATCCTCAAAATCACCAAGAGAGATAGAAATCACCTATGAGGCTAACTACAAAAAGTACTTGAGTCTTGCAAGGTAAAACCGTTGACTTGTCCTCAGTCTCTACTCAGCTGTATGAGGCTTTTTTTTCGTGAATTTTGAGTTTTAGTCTTCATTTTCATTAAAAAAGCAGGAGCGACCATGGGCTCCTAAAAAAAAGTTCATTTTTGTTTTATTTTCTCGTAAAAAATTAAATTTTCGGGAAAACGCCGCTAAAATCGAATAATGCTCAATGCTTTTGCCTCACTAAAATGTTCGAAAAAATGATAGCATAATGTACAAAAGCCTACCAATGAGTACCATAAAACAATTGTTTGGGGAGGAGAGGTTGGAGGGGGGAAGCCACAGTCCTCACATGACGTTTTCTTAGTTATACCAGTCAAGAAACAAAAGCGACAGCGAACACATCACCAGAAAGAAGAGAATCCACACTCTGAATGTGGCATTGTTTTTTATAGCCTGAAAAACAGGGAAATAAATTAAATAAGGTTTCAAAAAGTCTACTATCTACAGTATATTGTAGTGGTGTAAACAAACCTAGGCCATAACGCCATCCAAATCTTCATGTGTGGGGATATAATTTTAATATAAAATAGATCACTCGGTCCCTGGACTTAGTTTCGTATGAATATTACAAAAGGTGTATTCCGCGGTATGTTAATCTTTTTCATAATTATGTTAAATACGCCATGGTTAAGCATCGGGTGATCGAGCTTTTGCATAACCAACCCCTTCTTCTCTTACCGGGTTGCTAAAACCAAAAGATGGCCTCTTTTTAAAGACTGTGCATCTTAAATCTTACTGTTAACATTTAGGCAGCCAGTGAGAAACAAGAAAAGTGCTTTGGTGGCAAGACTTGAAAGACAAAACTCCTCACCTCTCTAATTTGTTCATTTCCAGATTGAACATTTTCTGTCGTGCCCACAGCTGTCTCGTAAATCCTGTCAATTTGAGCAGACTACGCGAAGAAAGGGCATTAGAAATGCAAACACAAATCTTAGTAACGATAGGTTAAGAAAACTTCAGCCAACTGCCTCAAATGGTCTATTTACAAATAACGCAATTCAAGCACGTCAAACACGGTCGATGAGTTTTATGTCCAAAGTGGAGTAACTTGGGTCCTTCATTCGTTTTCTTTTTCATGTTTATTAATTACTGTTCATGTTATCAAAATACGAAACGTTTAGATGCGGCAGACATGAATTCTGTTAAATGTCTCTGTTTATCATTCACTAGTATGCTTTTCGATAATCCAAAATGAAAATTGTAAATGGCAGAGCGTCTTCCACTATTGAAATTAATGACATTTTTCCTTAGTTTTGCATTGCTAAGATGAATGATTGGCTAGAGAACCTTGTGCCACTTATCAACCAATGAGATAAGACACTAAAACCACTCACAAGTGTTTCCCGTCCTCGGTGCTGACAACATGTATTTGTTTCCAGTTCTGATGTGCGTCTGCTGTTATTGGCCAAGGTAGTCACTTTATTTTGGTTTTACTACCAGGGGCGGATCCAGAAAATTCAGAAAGAGAGGGCCCGAGTCCCCGAGTCCCCTCCCCCCCCCCCCCCCACGAATGAAAACTTCACTTTTCAGGAGATGCAGCAAACAGCATTGTGGGCGTATTCGTCATGCAAAGTAAAGTAACGTTAACTCTTCGCCCAGAGTACGCAAAACATGAAAAAAGGGGGATGGGGGACGCAGAGGGACCCCTATTATTCGCTGAATCAGGACTGTGAATCCCGAGTGATCCTTTTTGTTCTACCAGGAGCCCATCACGATGGGCTCCTGTTCAAAGTCAGAGTGCTTGAATATTAGTTTCATTTGCATGCCGAGCCGCTGAGCCACGCGACAAATCACAACATAAATTTTCGGGTGTTCGGGTAGTCAGAGAGTTTGTATATAATTAATGTATTCATTTGACTGTCGAGCGAACGAGCCAGTGGCTCGCAAGATATCTTGAAAGTAAGCCCTGCATTCTGTTGTCAAGCTAATAATCCTTTCTCTCACCTGATGTAAAACTTTCTCGGAAAAAACTTCTTGGAGTTGGGAAATCTCAACCACTCTTCCTTCGATCTGTCTAAAGAGGAAGTTCAAACGAAAAATAATGCAGGTGTGCACGAGTCTTGGATAGGCCACACACTAAGAAAACCAGGCACTGATACCACCAAGCAGGCCTTAAAGTGGAATCCGCAGGGTAAAAGAAGGGTGGGAAGGCCTGCTAAGACCTGGAGAAGATCAACTGAGGAGGAGTTAAAGAAAGCTGACATCAGCTGGAATGCAGCAGAGAAGGCGGCAGCAAATAGAGTTCGGCGGCGAAGCATTGTTGACGCCCTTTGCTCCACGAGGAGCCTAAAGGAATAAGCTAAGCTAAGCACGAGTCTTGAGGACCAGAAACGGAAGGAGTTTTGTATCCCGGTTGCTGTAGCATGGCGTATCTGGGAGTATTGCTAATCCCCTTGATGGGGTGCTAGTCCAGTGCACGATTACCCCGCGCATTATATCGACGGTACCCTCTTATACACCTAGATATCTTAGGAAACAACACAGCGCCATCACCAGGGCTCGAACCCCGGACCTCCCCTATCGGATATCCGACACGCCAACCACTACACCACCGTGTCTCTAAAGAAAGACGGGTAATGGGCCAATCATAGCGCGCGTTTGATCGATCTTGTTTCAAAATTAACTTTTACTGATTATTCACTAGTAGCAGGTCAATTATTTCGATATTTCCTTTCGAAAGCTTTCAGGAAACCAAATGAACTGTTTCCTTGCGACCCAGACAAGATGTAAATTAGAGTAGATGTTAGGAGACTGCGGAACCTCGAGAACTAATCAAAGTAGGACTATGGTGAACTCGTGGATATGTTTACAAAACAGAGAAAAAAGAAATAATTTAAAAATTAACGAGGTGTTTTTTCAGAGTTGTGATTGAATGAACTTGAAGGTAATTTTAATAATCTATAATCACAACATAAAAGTGACCAGGGAGCTTAGTAGCTTTCTGAAATAAACATACAGTGAGTACATGACGCCAATCATTTGACTACACTAGGCATCAGTTATAAGGCAGGTGGCAAGCATACAGTTGTTAAAAAATTTGATAACTTAACATAAGGGTACAGGATTAAATGGCACCGAAACCAAATGTAGTTCTGGTATCCTGCTGCTCACTGTCTGTGAGTTCAAAGTTTCTAACACATGTAACAGGGTCCTTCTGAATAAGGTCTGAATTTTGTTGCCATGACATTGTCAATTTTATCATCATTATAGTTTTTGTTGTCTACAAGTCTATTCAATGTATTCAACAGAAATATCCACCTTGATTCTGCAGCTGATAATGAACAAAACCATGTAGGATAGCCCAGCTGACAAATCATACCAAACAAGTCTTTCTTGCATTTTTGCAAAGTATGTTAGTGATGATCTTAAAATCCTTAAGACTCTCAATCCTTTATCAAGCTGAATTAGTTTATTTACATTACCATCTCATTTTAGGTTATCAGTGGTATATATATTCAGGGTTGCACTTAAAAAAAATCACACTTGCCATCATTAATACAGCAATACATCTTTGTTTTTATCCTTATAACTTCTTGTTTTTACAATGTAAATATGATGAGTCACACAACAGTAAGCAAAACAGGTAAGCCTATTTTTCCAACATGTCTACTTCAACACAATCTAGTTCACTTCAAGGTAAATTCGGAAATCAATAGACAGAAAACTTTTCATTGTAACGGCTTGTGGTGTATTGTATATAATATAACGCTTAATACATTTTCTACATGACTTACTCTTTTCGAACCCTTTAATGACTTTCTTACATTGTAATCTTCATGGTTCTCCGCCATGGCATGCGCCTCCATATTAAATGGTAAGCGTTGACATACTTCTTGACCGTCCCAATACTTCTCCAACTCCATTCCTGTTCGTACTAACACTTAAATCAGTAGAAACGTCCTCCATGCGATGTTTCTTATCCAGGTTGGCCACAGAAGTTCTTCGGTTTCACATCATGGATTCGTCAATTTATTCTGTTTTCAGTAGTAGTTTCGTTCAATAACGAGTACTCATTTCGCTCATATAAGTTCTCATTCAAGTGCTAATTTCGCTCTATGAGTTCTCATCAAAGCTTACTACATTAGCAAGAGATTTTCTCATCTTCAGATCACTTTCGAGCCAACTGAAATTCATATACTGCTTGCAATCTTGGGGGCGGTCGATGGCGGTCGATGTCGGAAAAGCGAATAGTTATCATCTGTTCACGTTTAGCGCCTGGCCGAGTAAAAGGCTCATGAAATTCAGTCTCCAAGTTGGTTATTGTCCTAACTGGAAACATTTAAACTCCTTTTGATTTTAGTAAGACCGCTAATGAGGCCCTGTTAGTGAGGTTCTTTATGTCGCGCGTCTGAGTTTCAAACCTTTTCACGTCGCAATTTCGGAAGGTCGAAGGTCGCTGTCGTAATTTCCCGTGAGCGGCTCGTCGTTCGTCGCCATTTCAGGTCCTTTATGTCGCCGTTTCAAGGCCATGTCGCTTTTCGAAATTTACCCCTAACAGGGCCTCGCTAATCGTCCTCTTAAGCTACAAAATCATTACAAACTCTGGCAACGGTACGATACACTTTCAGCGTGAACTTTCATCAACAGACTTCCGTGACTTCGGTCACGACAATTGTCGTCTTCATATCGGTGCCCCCGAGTTCTATCCGACTAATTACGAAGATGTCTACACTGGAGTGAGTGAGTGAGTGAGTGAGCGAGCGAGCGAGTGAGTGAGTGAGTGAGTGAGTGAGTGAGTGACAATTTGCATATCGGAGTCCCCACAAAAACTCGCAAATACGCTTCGCGTATCCACGAGTTAAAAAGAAAGTCATAACTTTGTACAGTATTCACACTTACCTTACTTCGTCCACTAGGCTGTTCATTTCATCAAACAGCTTCTTGTTTTCCAGTTCAAACTAACGAAACAAAATAATCCATAAGTAAGACTTTAAAATTAAGGCTAATTCAGTTGAAGACAAATGTCAAATTTTATGGTTCTATATAGAAGTGCATTAAGTCAGAACACAAAGTTTTTTTCAAAGCGCAAAGATGTTATGTTCACATTGCAACCAGGTGTAAGGTCAAACATAGTAAGGTGCTACGCTGTTCAATTTAACCTTTCCACCTATAACATTTTGTTAACGAAACTATGCAATTTTGGTATCTCTAGATTCCTCCTAAGCTAGTGTGCTGACTTCAAATCGCAAGCAGCGGGTAGTTATTGATAGTGTACACTCATCCTGATTGGTGGTCTCATCAGGGATTCCCCAAGGCTTCATCCTGGGCCCTCTATTTTTTTTTGTAACTTTTATTAGTGATCTCTACAGGGAATGCTATAGCCTTGTATGCTGATGACTGTAAGTCCTCCCGGATTATTGATAGTCTTCAGGACCATGTCTTATTCAGTGCCGTAGCAAGGGGAGAGGCCGGGGGGTGGGGTGTGTGCTCCTCCAGTTTTTTTTCCCAAAAAGTAAAAAGAGACCTGTATAAAATGTTGAAAACAAAATTTTATCTCGCGTGCCCACCCCCCCCCCCCTCCCCCCAATTATTTTTCCCTTGTTACGGCACTGTTATTTCAACGTGACCTTGATAATATCCATAGCTGGAGTCGACTAAACAGTATGGATTTCAATATCAAGAAGTATAAACTTATGAGGATATCTAAGAAAAAACAACCGGCCTTGGACGCAAACCTTGTTATGTATGAATCATCCTGAGGTAATGTTTCAGAGTACAAGGACCTTGTTTTACTTGCGAGTCATAACCTCTCCTGGAATTCCCACGTTAATCACATTGGTTTCAAAGCAAACAGAAGTTTTTGTTTCATCTCGTGTACTTGTAAAGGTCTATTTGATGTACATGTACCTACGTTAAAGACTGTCTTCTATTCATTAGTGAGATCCTAGCTGGAGTACAGCTCGATTGTTTCGTCACCTTGCACCAAGAGAAACATTTATTTAGTTGAACGAGCGCAGAGGAGAGCCACAAAGTTAATTTTAAAATCTGACAGTAAATACGAATCTCGCTTAAAGAAGCTTAACGTGAATTTTAGTAGTTTTCTAAATTTTTATCGTCCTGGCGATCTGTATACCTTTCGGAGTTTTGACCGCTTGAAACGAAAGAAAAACTTTGTTAGAATTGCAAGTGTTAAAAGCTCATATTTTAACAGAATTGTGGATAGCTGGAACTGTCTACGGCACGAGGTTCGCTTTAGTCATGATCTACAATCATTTAGGCGTGTTCTTGTAGGATTTTTTGGCCGGCCTGTTGATCTTTAGTCTGTAGAAGGAACGGATCATGTGTACTAATGACACCCGCGATCGAGTGTCGATCGATACTAGCGATCGACACATCGATCGACCCGCGGTCGCCGCTCGGTCGACCCACGATCGACACTCGATGGACGTCTCGGTCGACACACGGTCGACAGACTTTCAATTTTCGTTGACACTCTATCGAGTGGCGATCGATGCTAGCGATGACCACACGTTCGATGTCGGTCGAAGTGTCGATCGCCACCTTACGGTCGGCTGTCGGTAGCATGTCGATCGTCTGTCAGTGATATATCGGTGGTATGTCGGTGATGTATTCTTCGCAGTATCGCTCCTCAAACGGCGGTATTCTGCCAAACACGCCGTCAGCGAGGGTAAGATCTAAAATCCAACGATTTCCGGTGATTTTTTGCGCGTGTCACTCGGGTAACAGAAAAGTGTGCGTTGTCCGTATTATGCAGGCTAGAGAAAACATATGAGCTTTTCGACTGCGTGGCGACCGCTATGTTGATGGATGGATTGATCGTTGTTGGTCGAGTTATTGTTGGTCGACATGTCGACCGAGTGGCGACCGACATGTCGGCCGCGTGTCGATCGCGGGTCGATCGAGGTGTCGATCGCTAGTATCGATCGACACTCGACCGTGGTTGTCAGCAGAGCGTCGATATAGTATCGGCCGAGTGTCGACAGTCTATCGACCGACTAGCAGGAGACTATCGCCCGACATATGAGTCGGTCGACACTCGACCGACTATCGCCCATTGTTGGTCGAGTGTCAATGATGTATCGGTCGACATGGTGACCGAGCGGTGACCGCCATGTCGGTCGCGGGTCGATCGCGGGTCGATCGAGGTGTCGATCGCTAGTATCGATCGACACTCGATCCCGGGTGTCATTAGTACACATGATCCGAAGGAACTGCCAGGTGTAGATCACACTGCGCTTGATTGTTTCAATGTTTTTAGTTGCATTCAGAACATGATGTTAATATTAATTTAGTTTTTTCATGTAAATAGTATTTACGGTGTTGAGCCTTGTACGGGGCTGCGGCTCTTAAGCTTAAGAATGTACTAATCCTGTAAGGAGAAATTGCTTGTGGATCAATTCAAGGAGTGAAGGAGTCCACTCACCATCTGAACCTCTTCATTTGTAAGTTCCTCGCCTTCAACATTTGGAGGATCCAAACTCATTGGCGTTGTTTTGCTTTTTACTGCTTTTTGGAACAATAAACATTAAATGGTTACTCTAACCACAATGGTTAAAGTAATGTACCAGATAAAAATTTCCTCAGCCAAATCTCTCCTAGCAACCAACTCCTGTAAGTGGCTTTTCTTAGTTGGTAGCATGTCGTCTACACTTGTAAGAAGTGAAAGTCTGATGAGGTAGAAAATGGAATGGTTGAAGTCAAATATTTTCCTGTCTGGCCCTCACACTCAAACAATAAGCACACAGTATACCATTCATAGCCAGCTTCAACCCTGTAATTTACTGTATAACTTGAGGTACACATCGGTTTTGTCAAAATTCAGAGACTCAGTGCTATATCACCCTTCGTTTTTTAATTCAGCTGAAATGAACAACTCAATATCTTGTGCCATTTTGTTTTAAAGCAATTTTTAGAGGCCACTTCTGGAAATAAAATACTATGTTTTTTTATAAAGAAAATACCACCCTCCCATTAAAAAAAATATTCTCAAAGGTACATGTGGTTCCTCACTGTGTGTATAGAATGGGAGTTCTCACTTTGACAAATCCTCAAGGTTTGGCCTTTTAGGCAAAATTCATTGAAAAATTAATGCACTGTACATGTATAATTAAATTAAATAAAATCCTAACACAACCTTCTGATGTAGTATCATTTGTACCAATCTCATTTGGAGTAGAAGAACTTGACTGGTCTGAACTAAGACCTACATCTGTCTTTGTTTTCTTTTTATCTGGTTGCAGCCTAGAGCTGAAATTGTTTCACAAGAAAAATGTATTTAATAAAATCAATTAAAGCTAATAAGGTAACACCAGAAACTATCACTGGATGCTGGCAAGTGGGTTAAGGAATACCAACCATGCTTTAATTACAAGACTTTAAGTATATTTTCCAACACCAGGTTGTTTCAGTCCAGTCCATCATTTAGATTACTGGTACACAGAATTCCCATAATCAGATGCCATATTAATGTCATGCTATGAATAGAGAGGTTATGCATCATGTCTACAACAAATATCAATCAACAAATGCCATGGATGCATGGCCATACATGTACAGTACAATGAATGCTTCCATGTATTGGTGTTCAGTCTAAACAATAGTTTTGTCAGTTCACTATATTTGGCAGCATTACACATACATCTGGAGGTACTCTGGTATTGATAAAAACAGGATTTTGTGGGTGGTTTTAAAAATATACATGACCCATCACTTCTAAGGCAGTCCTTACATTCTTTTCTTGTCCACAGCTCTCTTGACTCTTATTGCTCTTTGCTCACTGTACAATTTACAAACCACTGAAATAAAACAAGTAAGAAAGTCAATGGAAGGTATCCATTTTCATTTTAAAGACTCTCTAAAGTCACTCAAATTTCCTGGCTCTTTATTTTATTTTTATTTTCTTCATAAATATATTATTATTTTAAGCCTTAGTACAAGCCTGTTTATGGTTATTTTATATGCATAATTTTTGAAGGTACAATAAAATTATATCTAAATAATGAAAAAGTACTTATTGACTGATAATATTGTAATAATAAATCACTACTAGTCTTCTTCCTAAACCTTACATATATGTATATCATATGACACACGTAACCATTTTATATAAATAATTTATCAAACGTACAACATTTTTTCTTTAAAACATCATTTAAATATCATAAAGTTATCCAAACAGGTTGTAAATCTATTATTCCTACATGTAAATAATAAAGTTTACTTAATGTGTCAATTCATTACTTGCAAATAATGATATTTCACCTTGATGAGTGTAAATTTCTTATTTATCACTACCTCATTCTGAAACTAATTTATGATGAACATGTACGGCACCAAAACGATAATATATTCCATGAAAATGATGGGAATTCCTCTTTGGAGACACGTCTTACGAAAGTCATTGTGGATCCGGCCTCTTCAATGAGGTCAATGTCCGAGGCTATTTCTCATGCTATCAGTGACAGAGTAGTAATAAATTTATAACTGTCACTTCACTCTAAATCTGGTAAATGCTCCTGGATAAACCGCTTAATGTTAGCATGACTGGGTGAACAACACAACAACATGTTTGCCATGCTTTGAGCAGGTGGAGGTGCATATTTCCCAGTAAGCAAGTCACACTTCTAATGCCAGTTTGATTAGTTAATTAGCTTTCCATTGCTTTCTAAGTACCATACATGTATTTGGAAACTGCTTGGCCCAGTCTTTCAGCTTGTTGGCACTGATGGGTTCATTTGGTTTGTCTTGCTTTCCAAATTGAATTATATGGTACTTGGTAGATTGAGTGTGGACAAACTGTGGTTTTACATGTTTCATGTCTTATGGGTTTCTGATGGTAATATATACCGGTAATACCTTTTAAATATTGATCCAACATTTCCAATACAGATTCTTTGTGAGTGCTGATCTGGTCACTGCCATTTTGATGCAGAGCTGAAACAGTTTTAGAAGAATCACTTGACAGAATCAGAAAAATACTTTGATTAACAATAACAGTACCAATAAATCGTCAATAAATCAGAATTTTAATCAGAAACTATTTAAAGAGAGCTCTTTTCATTAAACAAAAACTAAGTAGTTTTATTTGTAATATTACCTCTTACACTGTGAGAAACAAAATTAAGGTAATGAAGTAGTAAAGGAGTAATAACAAATTTTTTTCATTTATCTAATAAATATCTACATTATATACCTTCTTTCCTTAAAGAGCTTATGGCTACTAAACAAGTTTTAATGTACATCTGAGCATCATTGTCTATTTGATCCCTGTCACCATCTGTCATAGTAGAAACTTCAGAACTTAAATGGCTGAAAGTAAACAGAAATTAAAATTACAAAACTGACTGACACAAGATGAACAACATACTTCTAGGCCACTACATCATGTATTAAAGGTAAAATTTATGTCCTTCAATAACTATTAGTGCAGCAGCATTTTCTTGTTCTGTAAGCTAAAAGATAAAGATCATGAGAACACAAACATTTCTTTTCACAGCTGTTACATTATTGTTATTGTTGTGTGACATTGTCACTACCTCATGCTATAGCCTCATTTTAAAAGTAAAGTTTGGGTTTTCTAAAAACTGGTGGAGGCACAGTAGTGTAGTGGTTAGCGTGTTGGACTTCCGAGCAGAAGGTTTAGAGTTGGCACTGTGTTGTTTCCTTAGACAAGAAACTTTACTCCACACTGTCTCTCTCCACCCAGATGTATAAATGGGTACCAGCGATATAATGCTGGGGGTGACCCTGCGATGGACTAGCATCCCATCCAGGGGGGAGTAATAATACTCCCAGGTGCTTCATGCTAGTGAAAATGGGATAAGCCCTGGCAGTGTGGGCCTTTTGCTCGTGTGCACCTTTACCTTTTTAAAAATGGCAATCTTGGATAAGATTTTTTCTTCTGTCTCACTAAATTCTGTTCATCTGTACAAAGATGCTACAAGCCCAACTTGTTACAAAAGCCTATAGATTCACCTGTGCATGTATCAACCAGTGTAGGTTTTGTGGGTTGTCTCTGAAGCTATTATCTTTAAAGCTATTATTGTAAAATTATGTAAAAAAACATCTGTAGGAAAGAACAACCTAGACCAATGTCTGCCATAAATGGTGACATCTTTTCAACTGGACAAACTCATGGAGGGGTGGGGGGGGGGGGAGGGTTTGAAGATGTGCCACAGGGACCCTGGAATCCCTAACCTACATCAAACCTACATGTATATGTAGTTCAGCTAAATTTTGCTAACCTATTGATGTATTAGACTAACTTTCAATATCCCTCCTTACTCTTAAGGGTTACTATTCTTTAGAACCTACAGAGGTCACCAGCACAGTCCAGCAAAAAAAAACCTCCCAGTTGTTTTTCTCTTCCCGGTTTCCCTAGTCTACACTGAAATCCTCAACCAACTGATGAGTTTCCTGGAAAATGACACTATATTCTAGGCCCAAACTCTAAAATTTCTATATCCTATCCCAGACTAAACTGCTTGAAAACCATATCTTTTACAGCGGCACATACCTACACATATATAGTTCATAATTATATTACGGTATATGGCAGGGGACCCCAAGGAACAAACTTTATTAAGTTACCTCACAGCACTTATGTAGTCTTTCTGATGTTCCAGTAGAAAGTCCCTCAATTTTGTGATATTAATCAACTGCCAAAAGGAAGCCAGTAACATGTAATCAGAATGATAAACAACTTGAAATAATTATCATCCAAATCATCCAGCTCATGTCTTGTCTTTCAGTCCTTTTAAACATGAAAAACAATAGTGTTGATCAACTGAAATTTCATGGAAAGTGGATGAAACCCATCATTAGAGCTTGTATCAGGTTGACAATGTTTGACTGTCTTCTATGAGAATTTAGTCTTGTGCTTAGCTAGGATTAAAAATTTTATTTCATGAATGATACCTGTAAATGTTTGTTTTTAACCTATCTTGACCAGAGTACGTGTACATAGCTTGTTCAATAAAGAATCTGCACAATATAACTGTAACCAAAGCAACTTTGCAACTTTTCCACAGAGATTTGCCTATCAAATCCCAAGTGATTAAGGCAGGACAATTAATTTTTGCCAGATCTGGTAGCCTGATAGTGCAAAATTTGGTTCTGCTTGCCACTTTACAGGACCAGGCAAACAAACTGATCTAGTAATACCTCCGATCCCAAATTCTACAAATGATATTCCCTTATATGCAGCTCATATCATATCTCAGTGCAAAGTAATTTGTGGGAATCATCTCACCAATTTTACTCTGGAGTTAAACATGATGTTAAGTTCCATACTGAACTGTCTGACCAGAAGAAATATTCAAAAGGGCATATCAAATTATGTCCTGTTATATGAAGTCTTGCTTCCAAAGCCAGCAGGATTTCCGCACAGGTCCCTACTTCATTATGCATGCAGCAGATGAATTGTTTAGGTTAATGCACATGTAAACATTTCTTGTTATTGCAGAATGAAACAGTATGGCTACAGCATGCATAATGAAGTAGGGACCTGTGCAGAAATCATTTCCCAAAGTGTGAGTAGCAATTCTTTATGGGGCACTTTGATGAAAACCTACAATAATAAACACTTTTGCAAGGTGATCTGCAGCAAAGTGTATTCAGTTCCCCTCCCACTTCACCATACAAATGCACAAAGAAGAGAGAAACGCCGTCCCTCTGAGAAAGCAATGGTGCAGATGGTGTAAAAGAGGTTGGTCAAAATAGTACAATGAACGACACCACGAGAAGTGCCATGTCTGCGGGCAAGATTCCCACCTCATTGAATGACTTGAATGACCATGCTTGGAAGCCGGGGGAGGAGAGGGGTAGTGCAACTACAAGTTTACTCGTGGGGTACACTGTACATGTACCACATAGACCGAATGCATAAATGGCGGCCAAAAAATTATTCTTTTGTTTATGTGCTAATTAGACTCACTAGCATCGTTTGCATGGACAAAATTCAAAAGAAATGTTGCTTGAGAGCGAGGTTAGTGACTTTAATTAGCATATAAACAAAAGAATACATTTTTGGCCACTAGTTATGCATTTGGTCTATACTAAATGTACTATTGATGGTGGTCGAGATAATGCCAAGTCTTTCTTACCACATCCTTAGCTTTGCATTCAAATCCTCCACTGCGCTGTCTTGGGGCACTCAAAATGTTCTTTGCCGGCTCTTTTACCCCAAGAGCTTTATTTCGCGTGCGAATGGTTTTGACACTAGCTTTGAAAAGCGCCGTTCGGTCCATCACAGTATGTTTTCTTCCAAGAGAAATAATGGTGACGTAATTTTACTTTGGTAACCGCGCTTTTCTGGGTAGCCACGACAGAATTTACTGCCAAAGCTTCTTGGGAAAATTAGTCCCAGGTAAACATGGCGGAAATTTGTGCACTTTGTAGAGTGATTAGCTTAGCTCTAGCCTTGTCTTTGACGTTTTTAAGGGCTGTAGCTGACGGTGGTGTCGATTCCAAGTGCTTTGATGAATCATGTGGAAGAAAGTACAACCCAAAAGGACCGTTAGTTCTGTGTGCATACTTGTAAGTAACAATGGAGACACGGACTGTGTTGGGGACTAGACTTCTTAAATTATAAAACAAAAAGTGGAACTATGAAATAAGTTCATAAATGAGAGTTGTACCACCATAAGATAAGAGGGAAGCTAACATTTCGAGTGTTAGCCTTTCGTCAGAGCGGTAACTCCACTGATGAACCCATTTGTTTCAGTTTATCATTGATGCAGTACCAATTACCAGTTTGTCTACAGTCCCAGAGTGAGTCCATGATAAATCTTTTATCAGGAAGCTGTCTTCATATTTTGAAATGACAGTGTATTTAAAGTAGAGCTGTACAATTATAATTAGATAAGTTGGGACTATTTCATTTTCAGACCTTTGGAATTTCTTGATTGTGAAGCTCCACAGGATTTCACATCTAATGAAACAGCAAGGGATGATTTAGGATATGGATGTACCAGGGTAAGTGCGAATGAAGATTATTGTGTCTTCTTCATGTACTTGCATGTGTATGGGCTGGGCTGTGTAGAAAACCAATTATTGTGATATAATGATGTTCTGTTTTTAGCCTGGAGAATTTCTTTCACAAACCGACATTATTATCATCAATCCATAGGTGAGTGTTGTAAGAGTTGGTGAAGTGTCATATATGTCTCCGGCATGTTATAGTTGTGCCTAATATTGCAAATTTACATGCACAGAGTATTGCTCAGAATTAACCGAACTTCAATGCACATTTCATATGCACCAATAAACAGGTTAAAATGAGTGAGTTTGTGTATTTGTGTTAAGCCATCATGTGAAAGATTCCTGTTAAAGAAAAGCTCATTAGTACTAATGAGCAAAAGCCTATTGTCATTTTAAGATTTCCCTATGACTTATAGCTTTATGTTGAGAACAGTGCAGCAGGAAAAAAAGATGTGGTGATTTGAATAGGCTCAGATATCCTACTGATGCTGATGCAAGTTGAATTTTCTTAGCTTTTGCTTGTACCTAAACAAATAATCTATTATAAATACAAATAACTATGCCAGAGATTTTGGTCTCCCTAAATCTCATGAAAAGGATAGCAACTGCAAATTGTGATTAAGGAGTAACAGGAATGTGAATATGATCTGGTCTCATGGCTCAGTGATTAGTCAGCACTTCCTACATGATGTAAATCTCATGTCGCATATACCGTTAGGTTACATTAATGAAAAGGACCTTGAATTTGTTTTTAGTATGAGAGTACAGGGCAAGTATATTTATATATAACACATTCTTGTTTATATGTGTTGGTCATGACTTAAAGGAGTCGTTGTTTTTCAGTAGTGGGAGATTTAGTGGCCAGACGCTCTTTCTTGACAGGCTACCACTAATGGTAGGAAGCTTTTCAGGTGGCTAATGTATTTTCTGCACTTGCCTGCATCAACTCTTTCCTTCCAGAATCGTGTTGTCCCCTCGATTAGTTCTTCCTCGGTGCTGGGCTTGGCAACATTACATAGATAACGTTTCAGCTCATGCCAAAGAAGTTCTATCGGGTTTAAATCAGGCAATTCTCTGCCGGTGTCTTCCATTAGTTTATGGAATGATCTTCCATAAACTGGCATGCACGGTGGCTTGTGTGCTTTGGATCATTGTCCTGTTGAAATCTATAACTGTTCAGAAAAGCTTGATGGACGAAAGGGAGAAGTCTGCTAGCCAAGATCCGGGTGACATAGAATTCTGCATCAATTCTTCCTTCAAAAATAATGAGTTCAGTTGGCCCTGTTTTGAAATCCCTCCCCACACGTGAACTTTTATAGGATGCTCTGGTTTCCCTTTCAGCTTGGGCTGCACCCACTTGCAATGGAAAGTAATCTTTGCTGTGATTCTCGAGAAAAACAGAGCATTCGTCAGTGAAAATAACATCAAACTGCTCATTGTATCAAAGACATTGTTCGACAAATTCCTTCTGTTCAGCTCGCAGATCAATCGGCAGTACTTTGTTGCAGCTTGAACCCAGCCAATTTTTTGGCAAATTTGCTTGAGCTTGTATTGTGAAAATGTCTGATCGAACTGTCTGTTTCTGCACTTGAGTTTAGCCTTTCATGACAAAGAGCCCGCAATTAAAGACTCCATTGTTTTGTTATCTGAACTCATGCATATTCGTGCATAATCAAGACTGTTCCAGTTCGATGACCGTTTTGAGACAACAGTATCGAGTCTCGATACTCAACTCAATACTCTATTATCAAGTATCAAGTGTCAACTTACTTTTGCATGGTACTGTACTTGAAAAAAGAACAGCTGTATCACAGCAAGATTCTTTGTAAAAACTGAATACAGTCAAACCTCAATTATCCAGATTCGTTGGGTGTTGAGACAAAAAGTCCAGATAATCAAGATTCTGGATAATCAAAAAGACGAGTATCAATGACACCTTAAGGTAAATGATAAAGATAAAGGAAAACAGAAATAAGCTCATACTCAGAAACACATGTATGTACAGTGTAAGTGCTGCGCTGTATTCTGTGACAGTCTTTAGACTTGTCTAACCAACTGATTGTTGTTTTGAAGCTCTTGCCATTGTCAGACATCATGTTCAACAGCGTTGCAAAATTTGTCAGTTTCTCCTGAAGAAGTGTACTTGAAATCAGTGTTTGCTAATTCCAAACTCAAGTGCTAAATTTATTCCTTGTTCATGACATGAAATAACTGTTTGTTTATCATATATAGAGAGAACACCACTTTTGTTTTTAAAGTTGTGGTTTTAGTGTACAATTGACTGTGTGATTCTGTTATGATTTTACGGTTGAGCATCCTTTATTTGTTGCCTCCAGTCAGCTACTACATATTTGAACATGTCTCTCTTTGTAAGGAACTAGGTGTGAGCTCTTATGCATAAATTATATATTAGCGGGGTTCCCGCGCGCGAAGCGCGCGTGGAGCAGAGCCCCATACTCATGGAATATGGTCAACCTCTTTTCTTTTGGTTGTCACGTGACTGACCGAGCGTACGTACGTACGTACGTACGTCCGTACGCGTCTACAGATTGTACGGGTAGGGTAGGGGAGACTATCAAAAGGAAGGGAGGGGTATCTCAGGCTTGTCTTGGCAAATCCACATCTTTTATATTGGACATTCACAATATGGTCAATTGACAGCTGTCAAAACGGGATAGCCACTGACCAGCATCACATGACCATATTGTGGGCTCATGTGTCAACTCATCGAGGTGACGTGATTTATTTGGAAGCTGTTCTGGTAGCCCGCGTATTTTTGGCGGGAAATTGCGTTGACGACTGAAAAAGAAATTTTCAGTTCATTGTCTTTTTGAGACAATATTACTACTCTGCACTGTTAAAGTTTTACTAAAGGATAAACGAAACAATTTCTATTGCTATGTCAACAAGCAATAGCAGAGAAAATATAATTTGTAGAACACAGGGTTCAGGTGAAGAGCAACGGGAAAGAGAGCAAGAATTAACTGAGGAACTGAATGAGCGAAGTAGATCAACACGAAAATGACAAGAGTTGTGTCCTGCATTTCCCAGTAGCGTGTACAAGTCTTTTAAATACATTTACGCAAATAGAATGGTTAATTTCATCAGGAATAGAATACAGTACATTGATAATTTGTGTTTTTTGTAGAATATACTCCATGACTTTGTAGGTAGAAAGACCGTACTTATGGCAGACGAAAGTTTAGACAAAAATCATAGCAAGTTAACCGACCTTGACACTTAACTATAGTTAAAAACGTTTGTGAATTCCTTCGCAATATTTTAGAATGCTTTTACAGTTTAAAGTGAAATGAAAGTACTAACGGGAGCCCCGCTTTTAGGCTTGGCTAAATCTATATATTTGAAATGTTAACATGCCTTAGTTAAGCACCAGGGCCACCACAGAAACATCTTTCCTGGTCAAAAGAAAATCAAAAAATTAAGATACTGATGATAACAGTATTTAGGCACATAGAAGAAAAAGTAAATAAATTGTGTGGTCGTAGGTGAGGAATGGCCAAAGGGTTTTTCTTTTTTCAAGTGGGCGAATAAACTAAAAACAAACTATCTTTGCTGGATTAGAAATAGTCCTTCAGATAGTGCAGTTTTCTGCTGATTCTTCCACTTCTAGTGCAGTATGAATCATGAGTAGGGGTGTCCATGCAGGTTTGGTGTGCTGGGGGGTCATGAAGCAGTAATGTGGTGCTTCCAGGTGGTGCTGTTTCATACGACTCATTTCCTGTTGAAACTGTGGCATTGTTGTCACTTACCTGCTCATCCAGCTTGCTTGCAGAGGTTGGTGGTAAGGGTTCCTTGGTTGTGAAACCACTTTGTTTACTCCCTGTATTTTGCTTTAAATGTTGTCAGTTACGGATGTATGTTCTTCCACCAGCCTTGACCTCTTATGACCTGGTTCCAATCTGTTGCAGGACGGTTGCTTTTCTTCATTTTTTCTTACCATGTCAGACTGGTTGCATCCTCAGCGTGTCTCCTGCCAGTTCAGGTACCTGTAGGTCTCTGGCCCCCCTGTTGTAAAATGGTTGCTGCTTTGTTCTTCATTGTTGGTTTTTTTTCCTGCAAAGTCTGTCACAACTTGAGGCCTCAAGAGCTTCTCTAGTGTTGAGAGGGAGGTCTTTGTTTGCTGACGCATTAGCCTTTGAGTGGGATTGGAACTAAAACAATTCCTGAGGGGTGTTATGCAGTGACAACAGCACCAAAAAGGAGTCTCCCTCGGATCCTTTTGTTGATCTAAAGATTCCCTTAGCTTTTTTTACAGCAGCCTCTTGCGTTTGCTTGATGGTAGTAAGAACTTGTTTTGGTATGTTTGATACCATAAAAAGAAGTGACCTTCTTGAGTTCTTCTCCAGTGAAGTCAGAGCCACGATCACTAATAATTTCATCCCAGGTACCATATCTTGACATGTACTCTTTAATTTTTTGAATGACAGTGGTGGCACTTGTGTCATACCTTCCATTTGTCGGGTCAAACATTATGTCATCCAACCGGTTTGAACCAGTTGGATGAGCACGAGGTGAGAGTGTGTGACAGTTTTTTTCGGATGAAGTGTTTCTTGTAACGTTGACATTTTACTTGTACACTGGTGAATAAATTCTTCGTAAAAACACTACAACACAAAGTGGCGACCCTGCGAGGACAAGAACAGGAAGGAGTTCGTGAGTTACAGTTACTTGGCGAAAAAACAAACCTGGAACGTGTGAGTAAAATCTAAAGTAAGCATGGCCACCGATCTTGATCTTGACGTTGCGATAAAAAGGATCGACGCGAAATTGCGAATGTTGAAGTTTACACGGGAAGATGTACCTAGGATCAGAGGAAAAAACGAGCTCAAGGCGCTGGAAGGATTACAAAAAGCTATGGAAGGTCAGATCGATGGCGTTAACGAACAGATGTTTCAAATACAAGCTCTCAGAATAGAGAATGGAGATGATCCAGTTGAGGTGAGGGAATGGTCTCTTGGAATAGAAAAACAACTGGAAGAGTTTCAGGAAACTGCCAATGATGTGAGAGAAAATAATGGCGAGAAACAAGCAAGAGGAGGCATTACGGAGACAGCGAGACGAAGAGGAAATGAGAGAAGAGGAGAAAAGGAGACGCCATTACGAAGAGGAGTTGAAGCTTGAGGAAGCGCGAATGAAAATGAAGCGGGAATATGAAAGGAAATTCGAGGAGGATCGAAACAAATCTACCAAGGAAAGCGGTGCCAAGTTACCCAAGCTAACAATCACGCAGTTTCAGGGAACGCATTTGGACTGGTTGAGGTTCTGGAGTCAGTTCGAAACAGAGATAGACAAGGCAAGTATCTCTCAGGTTGCTAAGTTTCCGTACCTCAACGAGCTATTAATACCAACAGTGCGAGTCCTTGTTGATGGTCTGCCCTATAATTCTGAGGGATATGAACAAGCGAAATTTATTCTGAGTAGCAAATACGGTAAGTCAAGTGAAGTAGCAAATGCACACATGCAAGAAATTATTGGCTTGTCCATCATTACTGGTACACGTCCAGCTCCAATTCATGAGTTTTACGAGAAGCTAACAAGCCACATTCAGGTTCTTGAGACTATGGGCAAGATCAAGGAGATTCATGGATTTGCCCGCACAACCCTTGACAAACTACCTGGGATCAGAGCAGACTTAGTAAGACTAGATGTGACCTTCTTTGGGAAAACGGACACTAACGCTTTTCCGTTAAACGGTCAAGAAAAACGGTTGTAAACGGATACTAAACGGTTAACTTAACCGTTTAAACGGATAGCAAAAAATTTAAACGGTTGACCAAAGTCCAAAAACGGATAGCTAAAAGCGTTAAACGGCAGAGCAAAAAAATAAACGGTTAGCTTGAAACGTTAAACGGTTGACCAAAGTCCAAAAACGGATAAGTCAAAGCGTTAAACGGTTGACCAAAGTCCAAAAACGGATAGCTTAAAGCGTTAAACGGTTGACTCGGCGAGATCGCTTGAGGAAAAACTATCAGTCTTGCAATGTTTAACGAATATCTTTGAGCGTAAACATGGAGTATAATAACTTGGTAGATAATAACTGGGATACATTCTGTGAACGAAAAAAGTACTTTCGTACCTGATGAACTTTAGTTGGGTTAATACTTCAAAGTTTATTCGTGCGCTTGCTTTCTCGCTTGTGTATTCTATTTCTGGTTAAACTATTGCCGTTTTCGTTCAACATTACGGTGATTCTCTTCTCTGACGTTTGTTGAAATAAGCATAATTTACAAAGGACAGTTTCGCTGCCAATATCTCAACATGAACGGTCTTGAATGGCTACTCCAAGGAACGCTTCAATAACAAAAACCGTAACCTCTGCGGGAAGCAAACAACTAGTGGATAATTACCGTATTTATTCGCCTATAAGCCTAGCGATTCTTGCAAAAAGTTTTACTCAGTTTTGGGAATTTTTTTCCGAAAAGGGAGGTTCGGCTTATAGCCGAGAGTTTTGAATAATTTTTTTCTTCGAAGCGTCATCAACAAAGTGAAAATCATCATGGACATTTCTGATTCGGCTAATAGCCAACTCAGTTTCATGAAATTATAGTAAAACACAACAAAAACAAGTCGTAAAATGTTGGTCATTGAACTTTGATATAATTATTGGTGGCTCCTAAAGGAACCATTTGTGTGTGATAATTATTAGCTTTCAACTAAAAATACACTCGCCATCAGTGTCATATTCGCTGTCCGTCTCGAACTCATCCTCCATTTCTTCATCATCATCGAGTTCCTGTGAGTCCTCGGAGTAGATTGCGTCGTCTTCCGTTCCGTCCATAGCATTGGAAATTCCACAGCTCTTAAAAGACTACTTTACCATCTCCTCTGGAATCTCTTGCCATGCTTTCTAAATCTGGCCAATCACAAGCGTTCGTTCCCACGGGTTGACAAACAAACTCACGTGCACTCGCTCGTGCGAAGAGATCGAGGGGAAACTTTTTTATCGATTTCGATGATAAACAATCAATTGAATCTACACGAAATGTTTATCCCATTTCACATGAAGCGATTAGTACTCACCTTGATCTCTTTGGTCTAAAAACCATTCTAACATCTGCTGGGCTACCTCTGGATACTTTGGAGTAAAGCGGCCCAACTTTGTTCGTTTCGCAGCGTAGTTACTAAAACGAGGAACCACCCAAAACGACCCAAAATGACCCAAAACGACCCACAACCATCCACAACGATCCACAACGATCCACAACGAACCCAAAACGATCCACAACGACCCACAACGAACCAAAATATTCCAAAACGACCAAAAACGCCTTTGATAGTTTTTTTATAAACACTGACTTGTTGACTAAACTCGTCCCCAGGGCTCCCCTATGTTAAGATATCGATTTCGAAACATTTTGTGACAAGTTTGCCATGAATGAGCGAAAGTAAATCGATATTAAGTCGAAACATCATCGGATCTTCCTCGTCAATCTTCGAAAATTTTCGAAAAAAGTCGGAAAATCTTCGGAGACATTCGTACGACCTTCGGACAACATTTTGCAAATCTTTTGAAATCCTCGGAAAATCTTCAAAAACATCGTAATTAGTATTTTTTTGTTATAATAAACAGAATATTACATGGTTACTTGGAGATATGAAATTTAAAGACTTCATATCTTGGTGCTGAAGGAGTTCTTTTTAAAGGGTCTGACGTTGACGATCCTGACTGCAAGCAGGCCCTCGACATTTTATAACATAATAATAAATTAAATATGAGACATACTCATCCTTCTAATTTACTCGTTTCGTTCGCTGTACAAAACTACGATGGCGGCGATCGGCAGGAAAATATGGGACTCTGACAGGTATGGGTAAGTTTTCTTATTTGTTTGCTTTCCATGTGATCCTGAGCTGAGTTGGCGGGAAAGTATTAGAGCCTTCACTCATATGCGGTCAGTTACATGAACCCAATTGCCCATCGCTCGCTTTTTTCATTCATATTACAAGCCAATTTCTTTCTTTCTTTAGTTTTATTTTTTGGGCTCTTTAGTTAGGTTTATATTTATTGTCTTATTTATTCCTTGCTATTATTTTTTTTTAAATTTTTAAAATTTTTTCATGTTCCGGGATGTTCCGGAATGTTCCGGCATGTTCCGGCTTTTATCGACGCCCATTTTGGTTCGTTGTGGGTCGTTGTGGGTCGTTGTGGGTCGTTGTGGGTCGTTTTGGGTTCGTTGTGGGTCGTTGTGGGTCATTTTGGGTCGTTTTGGGTCGTTTTGGGTGGTTCCTCGTTTTAGTATCTACGCGTTTCGCAGACATCTTCAACTCGCCGTTGAAAAGCTTCGCCTCGTCTCTTCTCCATCGACGAACCATCGACTCGCTAATCCTGTAATCTTGGGCGATCTCTGAGTTGTTTTCAACAGCCTCAGCTTCAGCAACAACTTTGAGCGTAAAAGCCATGTTGTAAGAAGTACGGCGAACTTTTGGCATGATGAATACGATCACGGACGATATGTAAACTAACTGTTTACAATAAACTATTGAATATTCATTTGGTTGTGTTTATTCGTTCAACAATCGACATATGTTTCCTGAGAGAGACGCTTCAAAGGTGAAATTTTTCTGTGAAACTTTGGTCTCGGCTTATAGCCGAGAGTTTTGCAATTTTTTTTCTTTGACAAGCTTAAGCCCATCGTCGGTTCTCTTTAAGTTTGGGATCTCGGCTTATAGCCGGGATCGACTTATAGGCGAATAAATAAGGTATACGTTGACAAGAAATTTTTCAATACACGCCTACAACAGGCGCAACTAACTCTTTATACCTTCACGAAACGATAGCCATCTTAAATTATTCATCTTCTCCTTTGTTTATTGTTGTTTTGCTGTGAAGTTGCACGAAACAAATTTGCATACGCAATGAACTGCAAATGACGTGAAACGCCGAGTGCCGAGAAGCATCAGGGTCAAATAACGCCAGAAATGATTCGCTTTCTAAAGAAGTTTGAGGTTTCAACATTACGCATTTTGGACCTTTTTGTTTCAAAACATAGCTTTGTGTCCCATAACTATCGAAAGATAATGCGCCGAAATAAAAACTTGACGGCAGCATCGGCGTCCTTACGGTTATTCGCGACTCATTCGCCAAATTCCCGCTAGCTTGAACTAGGAAAAATACCATTCCCATAGAAATCTAAAATAGCATGCCGCCTTCAAAGGGCACTTCCTGTAAGTTACTTTATATGAAGTTTCATGGCAAATAGAAAGTCGGATCGGTGTCAAGCAACAAGCGGAGTCTTCCTTTTTATAAACGGATAAGCAAACCGTTTAAACGGTTTCCCTAGAGCGTTACACGGATGCAAATTTTTTTAAACGGATGAGCAAACCGTTTAAACGTTTTCCCTAGAGCGTTAAACGGATGCAAATTTTTTTAAACGGATGAGCAAACCGTTTAAACGTTTTCGCCAAAGCGTTAAACGGATGCAAATTTTTTTAAACGGATAAGCGAACCGTTTAAACGGATATAAACGGATGGTAAACGGTTTCGCCGTTTAAACGGAAAAGCGTTAGTGTCCGTTTTCCCAAAGAAGGTCACAGATGACAATTGGCAAGAGTGGGGTTTTTCTGAATTGATTGAATCCTTAAGGAGGTGGTGTGACTGTAACCCTGTTCCCAGCGACAACCCAAAGCAAGACCTCCCAAGGCGTGACTTGTCGAATCGTGATTTATCAAACCGGAAACCGCCATTTCGAAGCCCATCAAGTCATTCCCTGCCCAAGAAGAACACTGTTTACCAAACTAAGGATGAGGTTGGAAGAATGGGACGTGGCTGCATCTCTTGTAACAGTGAGGACCACAAGGCCACGGAGTGTAAAAAGGTCCCTAACTTGGACCAGCGCAAAAAGATCTTAAGTGACAAGAGGTTGTGTTTCAACTGCACGGGTGCAAACCACCAAACGCAAGATTGCCGCAGCAAAACCAACTGCCAGCTTTGTGGTCACAGGCATCACACATTCATTTGTGATAAACAGCATAGCAACAATCAAATGATGTTAGCAACTGGTGAAGGATCTGTCATTTACCCAGTGGTGGTTGTAGTGGTTGATGGTATCAAATGCAGGGCTTTACTAGATACAGGTTCTGGAAGTTCCTATGCATCAGCAGCCCTTGTTGCTCGTTTGAATAAACGACCATTCCACATCGAACATAGACAGATTGAAATGATGCTTTGCTCAACAGTCCAGAAGGTCCAGAGCTACTCAGTTAAGGTTGGCAGTGTTGATGGGAAGTTTGAGATGACAACGAGGGTCAGCAAGGTTGACAAAGGTCTTTTGCTCACTGTCCCCAATCCGAATTATGAAGATCTGATCAGAAAATATTGTCATCTACAAGGAGTGGTCATGAACGATGATGACAAGAAGAGTGAGTTGCCCATTCATGTAATCCTTGGGGCTAGTGATTACTCAAGAATAAAGAAGGAGACCAAGCCAAAGATTGGACAACCATCCGAACCAATTGCCGAGCTCACCAAGCTAGGGTGGACCATGATGTCTACAGGAGAGGAAGCGTATTCTCAAATGTTTACTTTACAAGGACATCCACAGCAGACTACCAGCAACTCTGCAGTTTAGACGTGTTGGGGCTTGAGGATAGGGCGGAAGAAGACCAACAGGACATCTTTGATGAGCTCAGCCAACAGTTACAACGGAGTGAGAAAGGATGGTATGAATCAGGATTACTGTGGAAGGTGGGACACGCTCCTCTGCTCAAGAATGAACGTGGAAGCAAAAGAAGACTTGAAGGTTTGCTAAAGAAGTTACAGAGAGAACCGGGGATGTTAGACAAGTACGATGCGATCATACAAGAGCAGTTGGCTGATGGGATAGTTGAAAGAGTTACAGATGTGGTGACTGGAAGGGAATTTTACATTCCACACAAAGGAGTAAAGAAGGAATCAGCAGAGACAACCAAACTGAGGATTGTATTTGATGCGTCGGCAAGGCCAGGAGAAGAGAAGCCATCACTAAACGAGTGCCTAGAAAGCGGACTGCCCCTTCAGAATCTGTTGTGGGATGTGTTAGTGCGTAATCGTTTTAAGCCAGTCGCGCTGGGAGGTGACATCAAGCAGGCGTTTCTACAAGTAGGAATAAGGCCTGATGACAGAGATGCACTGCGCTTTCATTGGATCAAGGACAAGGACCCATCAGCTATTGAAGTCTTGAGGTTTACGCAAGCATTATTCGGCTTGGTTCAGTTGCCATTCCTATTGGCAGCGACACTAAAATTGCATCTAGAGAGCCTAAGGGAGAAGTACCCAGAAGAAATTGAAGAGATCCTAAGGAGTCTATACGTCAATGATGTTATCACTGGTGGCAGTACCACGGCAGAAGTCCAAGAACTGAAGAAGACCATTGTGTCAGTGTTTGGAGAGGCAAAGTTTACTATGCACAAGTGGAGCTCTAATGTGTCTCAGCTGGAGAGTGAAATTGTTGGTGTCGAAGAGCAGCCAACCTTTGCAAAGCAACAGTTGGGGGTCAAGGAAGGGGAATCAAAGCTGTTAGGACTCCCATGGAACAAATCAGATGACTCAATTGCTGTGAAATTTCCTGAGGAACCTGTTGATGTTATGAAAAGAGGGATCCTATGTTTCCTAGCCGCTGTATACGACCCACTAGGTTTAGCATCACCTACAACACTTGTGGGAAAGTTTCTGTATCGTAAAGTATGTGACTTGCGTCTGCCATGGGATGAGAAGGTGTCAGACAAAATTGGGCAAGAATGGTTCAAGTTTGTGAGGAATCTCCCAAGCATGATTGAAGTGCCACGAAGCCTACCGAAGTTTAAAGAGCCAACTGATGGAGTTGATCTACATGTCTTTGGCGACACAAGTGGATCTGGGATATCCGCAGTTGCATATCCAGTAATCCAACAAGCCTCAGGGTTGAGCCAGGGTTTAATTGCGGCAAAGTCAAGATTGGCAAAGAAGAATCTTACCATTCCGAGACTGGAACTTGTAGCAGCACATATGGCCGCAGAGAATGTGCGAAGGCATTATCGGACCAACCAATCAAGTCAGTTTATGGCTGGAGTGACAGCAAGGTGGCCCTCCACTGGATCAAGGGGGGCGGTTCTTACAAGCAATTCATGGCTAATAGAGTCCGTAAGATCAATGCCAAGGATTTCATTGAGTGGAGGCACGTGGACACCAAACAGAATCCGGCAGACGTAGGAAGCAGAGGTTGTAAGGCAGGTCATCTATCCAGTTTGTGGTTACCAGGTCCAGAGTGGCTTCCCAATCGGGAAGAGTGGCCAGAAGAGATAGTGACGAGCTCTAACAAAGAAACAGAAGCAGAAGCTAGGCTCACTAAGGAGATCTTTGCAGTTGCAGTCGAACCAAAGGATGATCTTGATGAGTTACTGGAGAAGCATGTTTTTTGGCGGACGGTCAGAGTTACGGGATGGGTCGGACGGTTTTCTCAGAACTGCCGAAGCAAGAAACTGTATCGAATCAGAGGTCCCTTGACGACAGCTGAAACCGATAAAGCAGTGAAGTGGTGGATAAGACGTGAACAAGGGAGATACAGTGTGACAGAGAAGTTCCAGGAGGACCAACAAAGATTAAATCTTCAAAAGAATGATGAAGGGATTTGTGTATGCAAGCGAAGAATCCAGGGAGTTTATCCGGTGTATCTGCCATCTAGGGTGACCTTATCAGAAAAAATTGTGCAAGATGCCCACATCATGACCCTGCATGGGGGAGTTGGACAGACTATGGTGCTTGTACGACAAAAGTATTGGATACCCCGTCTTCGGCAGCTGACAAAGAATGTCATTTATCACTGCTATGGGTGCAAGAAATTCCATGTCACAAGGTTCCCCAAGCCAAAACCAGCAGATCTACCAGTTGATCGTACAGAAGGATCATATCCCTTCCAAGTAATAGGAGTGGATTTCGCTGGTCCTATAGCGTACAAGGCCTCCAAGAAGAAACAAGGCAAAGCACACCTACTCCTGTTTGCATGTAGTCTAACTAGAGCAGTCCATTTAGAGTTGCTGACAGACCAGACTACTGAAAGCTTCATAAAGTGCTTAAAGCGGTTTATTGCGAGACGGGAGAGACCTAGGAAGATCTATTCTGACAATGGTAGGAGCTTTGTGGCTGCCAACAAGTGGCTAAGGAGTATCATGAGAGACTAGATGACCCAAGATTATCTTGCCCATCACAACATGCTGTGGCAGTTTAATCTTGCCAGGGCCCCGTGGTGGGGCGGACAATTTGAACGGTTAATTGGAGTAGTGAAGGAGGCTTTCTACAAGGTTATTGGACGGGCAAACCTTACTTTCAGTGAGCTAGAGGAAGTGGTCCTCAACGTGGAGGTGGCCGTCAACAAACCGGCCCTTAACCTATGTAGAAGATGATGTTGAACTTCCGGTACTTACCCCAGCAGTTATGATGTATGGAGAATCATATGTCCTTCCAGAGGAAGAAGTGGACTTGTTAGAGGATGTGGAATTACGGAAGAGAGCAAGGTACCTTCGGCGTTGTAAGGACATTTTATGGTCGCGATGGTCCACCGAGTATGTAAGGATCCTAAGGGAACGACACAACCTAAGGCACAAGTCTAAGGAACTAACACTCGAGATTGGAGATGTGGTGCTCATACAGAACGAGGAGCGTAATCGTGGGAAGTTGAACATCGGTATCATCACCAAGTTGATCCAGGGAAGTGACGGAGTCCTCCGAGGAGCCAGACTGAGAGCAGGAAAGTCATACCTGGAATGGGCGATCCAACAACTTTGTCCAATGGAGCTGTCTTGCGACGTGACACACAGAGAGTCGAATCAAGTAGCGCAGCTAAATCCCAGAGCCAGAGAATTTTCTCCAAGACAAGCAGCCATAGCTGCAGTAGAGCGTATCAGAGGTATTGCAGAAGAAGAAAAAAGCCAATGAACTGTCCTAGTGACTAGCGTGATTATGACTAGTAGTACTTGAACTCATTACTGTTACTGTTTATAGGTTTTGAGAACATTGGAGATGAGTTATATTTGCTCCACATTTGTGAATCAAATAGGGGGAGAGTGTCGGGTTGAACATTACGTCATCCAACCGGTTTGAACCAGTTGGATGAGCACGAGGTGAGAGTGTGTGACTGTTTTTTTCGGATGAAGTGTTTCTTGTAACGTTGACATTTTACTTGTACACTGGTGAATAAATTGTTCGTAAAAACACTATGACACATTGATTTCGAAGAAATTCAAGTGATACTGTGGATACAGTAACAAGATACTGTTTGTTGTCACGTTTTAAGATGATCTGTGGTAATTTTAGCCCAAGGGCAGTCTGGAATGTCGTGACAAATGAGAGTTTCTGTGACTTGTTTGGGGCCACGAGCGCTGCAGATGTTGCAACTATAGATGTTTTATGTTCATTATATTTTACCTTCATGTTAGGCCAGTACAATATCTCTCTTGTATCCCTCAGTGCTGACTCAACCCTTTGGCGGGTTTCATGCAGCTGCCTGATTAATTCTCTGCGTAGAATCCTTGGGACAACAAGTCTGTCTCCCCCCATAAGAGGAGTCCTTCCTGGAGAGTGAGTTTGTCCTGGACATCGGTGGGCCTCTCCATTCTTACTATTGCTTTGATCTTGGAGGGATCAGCTTTGACACTTTCATCAGTGAGAACATGTCCTATGTGAGGGATAGAGTTCCTCTTCAAAGCAACTTTGTCTTTGTGTAGTTTTATGCCTCTTGCAGAATTAACCATAAGCTGGACAAGACTCTTTGTAGTACAAACAGTACTATATACCTCTTACTAACCAAGTTTGAAGTCTGTACTGTAAGTTATGGACCCAGTTTTTCTACTTGGATTTATGGCCCAAGCACGAAGCGCGCGGGCCATGAATCCAAGCGGACAAAATGAGGATCTGTAACTTACAGTTCGGACAGAGAAAATGAGGTTTGTAAGATTTTTGTTATATCTCAAAACAAACTTTTGAATTTTGTGGGCCATACAGTAAAGTATGGCCTGCTAAATTGACCAATCACAGCCTGTATGCTAACTACCACAGTATTTGCATTGCTTAAGTTTTTTGTTCAGATTCTCCCTCCTGACGCTCAAACATGGCTTTCGGTGTTTTGCCATTACTTGATATGTTGAGGGCTTTGATATCATCCAGGGTAGACTTCTGCATAACTTCTATCATTTTCTTCATCTGGTTGGCTGTGGAAACCAGGTGTGAGCTCTTACATCCATATAAATTATCATTTTATTTAAAATGTTAACATGCCTTGGTTAAGCTCGAGGTCCTCCACTGGAACAGATTCTATCTTATGCAGACTGACCAACATGGATAAATAAATCAAGCATGGCATTACCATAACAACATAACAGCTGGGCCAATTGATTCAGCTGAAAACACACACATGGGTATACAATGCCCAAATTTCAACATGTTTGGAAACAGATTCAAACCTCAAATTTAAATACACGTTTGGAAGGATTAATGAGCCTTTTTGTTTGTTGTGATTCCAATATCACATGTTATCAATATTCATTGCGAAAAAAAAAAAATAGGACCAGAGAACAAGTTACAAAACCAACAGGAATGGGTAATCAAAGTCCAGGTAATTGAGGTTTGACCAGAGCCCATCACTAACTTCTAGGTTTGAATGAAATTTGTACGGAGCACAAAGTAATGAAAACTGAGGTGATGCAAGATAGAAAGAAAAGGCTTCAACAATAGGTTTTCATTTGTGAAATGATGTGGGTGATTTTGAAGGAAAACTTGCAAACAGAGGGCAAAAGTCTTACAGTAATCATTAATCTATGAGTCATGCAGTGCAAAATTCCACCTGCCTCTATAATCAATCAGACTGCAGGATTTGTTGAATTACATTCATTGAGGTATTTAGAAAGGAATGTTGTGCAATTCAAAAATCTTCTACAAAGAAATAATGAAGTTTGTAGTTTAAAAGTGTAATTAACGTCGTCCCACCTGTCTTTACTTTTCTTAACTTTTCAGTTTGGTGGCTCTAAGTTTCAGGATGTAGAACACACATCAGTATGGTGTGAGGTGTTGCCTGGTATAGAGTGTTATGGCAAAAGAAGATTTCTTAGCAAGGAACAGTTCCCCTGCATAAAGTGAGTGCCTGTGGGCTGCATTATGAGGGTGGTGTAAAATGCTGCTTGAAATGCAAACATACTTTATTTAAAATTTCTGAAAGACTTGTTACATGAACAACTGTACTTAATATATCAATAGCCGCTGACGTCTATGTCCAGTTACCTAAGAGTTCACAGCATTGTGGTTCTTTAAACTATTGCCAACATTGTGAAGATGTGACAAACTAAAGTAGCAAGCATGCTGCACCAGTGATCTATAGATTTCATTCATCATTACATGCCAGCAGTCAATATTATACTGTACCAAACATTACTTCACATTGTCTTACTGTTTGCATAATAAAAAAGGTTTACACTATAATATAGCAATGATATAATCTTGGGATTAGCCCTGTGATGCACTGGCAGACTATCCATCTTGCTGGAATTTAACACTGTAGTGTCGAATGTCCTGAACCAGGGTCTCCAGACCAAATTAGGATTTGGTTTTTATGGGAAGCAAAAGACTGGAGAACCCAGAGAAAAACCCTCAGAACAAGGAGAGAACCCCAATCCAGCAGGAATCAAAGCCAAGTGTCAAAGGTGGGGGGCAAATGCTTTCATTGCTGTGCCAACCTTGCTTCCCAGATACTAAGGACAGACTTAAGCTGTCTTTCCCTACTGTGTTTCTTGCATGCCTATAATTTAACTCACTTTGTTTTGTTGTGTTACTTTGTGCATGACAGGTACTCAGGGCACCGCTTTGTTACCACTCTCCTCTACTCCATCCTCCTTGGTTTCCTTGGAGTTGACAGATTTTGTTTAGGTCACACAGGGACTGCAGTTGGAAAGCTGCTGACTCTTGGAGGACTGGGTATCTGGTGGTTTGTTGACGTGATTTTGCTCATCACTGGGAATCTTGTTCCAGAAGATAAAAGTAACTGGGTGCCATATTATTAAAACTTGTCTTGCTTAAGTTAAAGCAACCACACTCAGTAAGCTTGGAACAAGAGTAGAACGTTTACTTGAAGCAAGCTAGCCTAAGTGAAAACATTGTACAGGAATGCAATGCACTCAACATCGAGCTTGTGTTTAATGTACCATATTTAATGTATTCAGCCCATACATCTATGTAATGGAGGTGGTCTGAATCCAACGAGCAAAGGTCTGTTGTTGGTTCTCCAATAATAATACCTGCCTGTAGACCTCAAAGTTGCAGATCAGGCTGTGACTTGCAATCATTTCAAATGTAAATATGGCATTTCTATTGCCCTTTGTGTATATAAAATTGAAATCTTACAGCTCTGTGTTTTCTCATATTTCTCATCTGAAATGGCACTCTCGAAACCAGGACGCTAGCCAGCCTTAGGCGTTCAAGATCTGAGCCCCAGACCGCCTCTCTTTTAGCGCAGCCGTTTTCGCCTTTTCCCGATACTTACCATTTTTAACGCACAGGAAAAGGCTAAATCGAAATCGAGTCGTACGTGAACTACATGTAGATGTAATAGCCAACGAGGCGCATAGTGCCTTGTTTGCTATTGTTCATGTACGGCGAGATTTAGTGGAATAATTGTTTTATTATAATATCTCTAAAGCCTGGATTATGAGAAATTGGAACTAGTTTGGCGACAACAATTGAGTTTGTTGTTGTTTTGTAAGCAGAACCATGTTGTTGTTGAGGGGACATGCTGTTGTCAAAGCCGATGTGTTAGAAAGCTTCAAACATGAGTCCGGCGCGTTCTTGAACATTTCTTTTAATATTTCTGTCAAATTTCGTTGAGTTAGCGAACCAGTCCGAGAATTAAAATTGGGAAAAGTAGCTAGAAGTGAAAGTAAAAAGAAACAGTTTACGGGCGTATCGTATGTTTCAAAATGGCGGCAATGTGTAAGAGGTTCGCTTTTGAGTGTGACAACCAATTGAAATATCGTGTCAATTTCTCTAATATAATTTGCTCACTTACCGTCGAATAATTTCATTTTATCCCATATTTGTCTTCTTGGGTTGTATTTTTTGGTATATTCTCTTCAAGCAATACTTGAATTTTCCCTCGTCTAATTCAACAGATATTTTCCGTAGATATTTTGTATATATTTTGTAAATATTTTCAGATATTTTGCGTAGACCAATTAGAGTGGGTGCTCGCTCATATCCAGGGGTTGTAGGTTTAAAGTTTATCCGGAATTGGTATTTCGTCATTGGTAGACGGAATACGTGATCCAGAGAGGTGATGAGTGCGGTATCTAAAAAGTCGCGATTTAACAACACAAACGTGGATTGGGAGACTGAGACAGAGGGCGCTGAAGGAATGCATTTTTACCAAGAACCATTGGTATCATTCCCAACGTTTCTTCCATATATCACTCATGGTGCTTTCCACATTATCGTTTTTTGGCCCAGTTGTAAATAATTGAATTAATAAGACACCGGTGACGTCATCAAAAATGGGAATTCTCCTCTATTCTTTTAAACGTTTAGACTTTCTAGTCTTCTTGGATAAGGACGATAAACCGTAGGTACTGTCTCACAAACCTTATTCGTAATAGCTTCGTGGGACGTTAAAGAACCCACACACTGTTCGCGAAGAGTAGGGGACGTAGAACCCGGTGTTGCGGTTAGGCCCTTGTAGTTGCAGTTGTAATTTATACATACCTCGAGCGTTTCTTCATGAGCCCCTGGCTCGGGAGATTGGGCGACCACTCTCCACGTTATCGACAATGAATAAATAAATACATTTACAGTTGACACTCAAATAAAGGTCATTATTATTATTATTATTATTATTATTATTATTATTATTATTATTGTTATTAAAGATTCACACAGCTATTGCTAATATAGAAGCTGGTTTCTTCAGTGGCACCGCGTAACAACAAGTTGCCTAGGGAAGCCAAGAAACACCCCTTGTTTTCTTTTTTTCTTCTTCTTTCTACATCTCCAGCACCTTCCTAAGAATTCTTGCTGACCCCAACAAATCACATCTCTGGATCAGTCCAACAGGAATGCCCACCTCAATGGCTCTCAAATTGTCATTCAATCTTAGTTGTATTGATCTCAATGTTCCCACTACCACTGGAGTAACCTTTGTCCTCACACCCCACATTTTTCGAACTTCTCTCGCTAGGTTTTGTACTTTTCAACTTTTTCATCTTCCTTCTCTCTCACCCTACCATCTTCTGGAATTGCCACATCTATAATCTGACAGCTCTTGTCAATGATCACCAAATCCGGTCTCCTAGCCCCTATTTCGTGGTCTGTTCGTACACTGAAGTCCCATAGAAGTTTGTTATCGTCATTTTCAAACACACTTTGGAACATGGTCATACTACCTCCCATTTTTTTCAAACCCACATTTTCCTGACAGGTCCCAATGGATCGCTCTAGCCACATTGTCATGCCTCCTTTTGTATTCTTTTTGTGCCAGTTTCGAGCACGAACCTACAATATGGCTAATGGTCTCATTATTCTGCTTACAGATTCTACATTTGGGATCATTCTGGGACTTGTCAGCCATCGTTTTAATATAGTTTGTTCGTATTGTTTGATCTTGTGCAGCAATGATAAGAGCTTCTGTTTCTCTCATGAGCTTTCCTTTTAACCTGGTCCATGTTTCCTCACTTCTTTGGTTTTCACCCTGTCTCACAAACTGTCCATACAACGGCTTTTCTTTCCATTCTTGAATATTTTCTCTCTTAAAAGCTGGCAGCTGTTTCTCTTTTATTACTATTATGTCCATTCCTTGTAGACTCGGGCTAAACTAGGATGTTCGGCCTGGTATATAGTCCTTTGGAGCGGGTTATAACAAGTCACCACATGTCCCAGGACTCTTTTCCTTCGTTTTAACAGAGTCAGTACTTTCCTTAGTATCTTTGCTGTCCCCAACGATGCTGTTTTCTGGATAACTTCCAGCCTCACGTTCACGCTGATTCGCTTTATGTACTCGTTAAAGTTGACTGATACGGCTCCAAGAGCCCCAATGACAAGAGGCACTACGATGACTTTTCGCATGCGCCAGGCTTTTGCAATTTCATCTTTCAATAGTTGGTATTTCTCTACCTTCTCAAGTTCCTTCTCTTTCACCCTGTCATCACCTGGGATGGCAACATCAATCACAACAACCTCTCTCTCCATCTTATCAAAAAAGACAATGTCTGGTCTTCTAGCCTCGATTTTCCGATCACACTGGATTGTGAAGTCCCACAGTATTTTGAAATTTTCACTCTCCACCACTCCCTCCGGTTTCTGTTCATACCAGCAATTAGCTCTTTCCAATCCACATTTACCACAAAGTTGCCAGTGGGTATACCGTGCCACGTTATCATGCCTGCCTTTATATTCTGTCTGCGCCAACTTACTGCATTCACTCACCACATGGGCCACCGTTTCTCCCTTACTACCGGACATTCTACACAAAGGGGATTCTGCTGTGTGATCAATATGAAATCTCGTATAATTTGTTCTCAAAGATTGTTCCTTAGCGCTGCATATCAGGGCCTCAGTACATCCTTTCAAATCTCCTTTAGCAATCCACTGCCAAGTTCTATCCCAATCAATACCTTCCTTTTCTCTCACATACTGCCCATGCATTCTTTTCCGGTTCCATTCATTCTCCTCTCCTTTACTTCTAGTCCACGCCATAGCCAAGTTCTTATGCTTTCTTTTGCAATCAGCAAGGACCATCTTATCAATCAACAACTGATCTTTTGTGCCGCTACTCTTTCTCCTACACCCCTTCTGTTCTACAGGCAAAGCATCGTTTTCTACAAAGAACTCATACACACTATCAGCTATGGTCCCTGTCATCAATTTCCAAGCAAGTGGTAGACATGATATGGGTCGATAGTTATCAACAGCACTACCTCTTTCTTGGTCTTTCTGACACAGTACAGTCCTTCCAGTTGTCATCCATACAGGTATGGTGACCCTGTTGATCAAATCATTCATGTGGGCCGCCATTCGTTCATGTAATGCTGTCAATTTCTTGATCCAGTAGCCTTGGACGCCATCAGGGCCAGGTGCCTTCCAATTGGGGATCTTCTTCAACCTTGCTGTTATCATTTCAGCTGTTATTACAATGTCCTCCTGTCTACCTTCTACTATTTCCTTTTTCAGTTCTTTTAATCATTCTGCATTTTCACTGTATAAAACTTCCTTGCCCCATATATCTCTCCAAAACTGTTGGCTTTCCTCAGCATCAGGTCTAACTTCATTGAAGCTACTAGATGTTCCATTCATGTTTTGATACACCCTCTTTTGGTCTTGCTGGAACAATCTGTTGACTTGATGGCGATGAATCCTTTGCTCATACCGTTTCAGCTTTGCAGATTTAGCCAGCAGTCTTTGCCTAAGTTCTTCAATTACAAACTTTTCTCCTTTCTGTCTGATGTTGTACTTCTCCTCCAACTTGGAGTATTTTTCCTTTTTTTTAAGTTTCCCTTGTTTAGATCTTTCCAGGATGTTGATGTGCCTCCGTAACTCTGCAATCGAGTCTTTGATTCTTCTTTTCCACCGCGGTTCTTTGCTTCCTTTTTCCTCGTAACCACCCACTTTAAGTCCAATTTGTCTTCCTACGTAAATCGCAGTAGCATTAATCAATTTATTGGTGTCAGTGATATTGTTAGATTGTATATCTGACACTACTCTATTCACCTTCGTCCATTCTGCCAATGCTTTCCTCTCAACTCTCTTAAACCCAGCACCATTACACACCTGTCCGCTTCTCATAATTTCCAATATATCCTTGATCATTTGAATCGCCTCGTCTGTCGTGTCCCCTTAATACGTAAATTAGAGTGAGGCCAGTTATAAACCTTGACTTGAGAAAACCCAACTAGTCGACCATGTGCTCTCTTTATTCTTCTACTTTATCCCATAATAATATCTCTCTAGGTCTCTACTTCATGTAATACATGACATCCCTTCTTTTCTCAAAGGAAGCAAGGAGTAACAGTCCTTTAAACCTGATCAGAAACGAAACATATATGAATGAAACTCAAAAGAATAAAGACGCTTATATAACTTGCGACTTAACAAGACTAATAAGTTCAAGCAGTGTCTTTTCGTTCAGTGAGTGTCCTTAACAAATGCTCAATCAAATTCTTTGACCTAAACAACTCGGTAAACTCTTCAGTGACTAGTTCAGTATTCCATAACAAAGTATTTTTGTGGCAGTGTCCTCTGTCTTTGAGGTCTTTCACACCGCGGTCTTGCTGGGGGACTAGGAACTGTTGCTTGGTCAACTATAATTTTCTTGCAGAGCGGAGCTGCCTTATTTCCATTCGTCACACTTGCTCGTGCTATTAGTGTAAACCTGGTCAAAGCCTCACTTGTTGGTGTAGCAGGTGTCAATTCATGTGTAGCTTAGCTTGGCATTGTGGTAAGTACTGTAGGTGTATCTCGTGCTGTAGATTCGTTTGGGACAGCAGATGGTGTTTTGACAACAGACATAGGAGTCTCCGACATAAACGTCTTTACATGGGAGGTGTTTCTTGAGTATTGGGTCCCACCCTGGGATTCTACCACAACACTGTTGCCTGTCTTGCTTACAACTTGGAATGGTGATGGATCAAATGGTGTGGAGAACTTATCCTTCTTCTCTTGCCTCACAAGTACAACCTGAACATCAGATGGTCTGGCATTCATAGACTTATCAGCATATGCTTTGGTCTTTGCTTTGACCTCTGCATCCCTGTCACGGGTTTCCAAGTCTGAACGATAATAAGCTTGTAGTTCTGGCAACTTCCCCTTTATCTTCCGATTGAACAACAGCTTAGCAGGGCTTTTGCCAGTAGTTGTATTTGGCCACATATCTTCTTAATTCCTTCTTCCAGTCCAACCCTTCAGCTTGAGCAATGCGAATACTCTTCATTAAGAAGGAGTTTTGCCTTTCAACTTCCCCATTAGCCTGGGGCCATTTAGGTGTAGTCTTGAGATGCACAATTCCATTCTGCTTACAGTACTCCTGAAACTCTTCTGAGCGGAACTGTGGTCCATTGTCTGACTTTATAGTTGTTGGAAGACCGTGACGACTTAAAATCTCTTCTTGGTTGTCGATTACTCTCACAGTCATGGTAGATGTCATGATCGCATACTCATAATAACGGCTATAGTAGTCAAAAACGACTAGTATCGAGTGCCCAGATGGGAGCGGTCCTAGAAGATCTATGGCCAGATCTTGCCAAGGACCCTCTGGTAATGTTGTGGACCTCAATGGCTCCGATGGGTCTGGACGTGCCACCATTTGACACCCATAACAAGACTTGCAAAACTTTTCTGCTGCCTTGTCCATACCAGGCCACCATACTTTGCTTCTTAAATTTTGTTTAGTTCCTACGATTCCCAAATTTCCCTCATGGGCTAAGGCAATTGCTTGACACCTTAGCTTCCTTGACAGTACAATACGGGTACCTCTTAAGACCAACTGCCCGATCACACACAGTTCACCTGCAGCCAGTGAATAAACCTTGCATTGTTCAAATCGACCAGTTTTTATTGCTTCTCAGAGTTGTCAACCCTTCATCCACCGCAGACGCTTCTTCAACTTCTCTCGTAGTTAAGGCTGCAGGTGTGGCACTGATAGCTGCAAATCGGACATACTCTTCTGCTTCATTTATATGACTTGTTGCTTTATTCTGACTTAGCAAACGGGAGAGAGGGTCAGCTATGTTGTTTTGCCCTGGAGCATACACAATACAGAAGTCGTATGGCTGTAGACGGATTACCCATCTTTCAATTCGGGCTGAGGGTTTGGAACGGAGACCATAGATGACGTCCAATGGTTTGTGGTTGGTTACCAGATTAAACCTCAAACAAGAGAAAGGGCCTCCCTTTCGGTCTGGGAGTATTTGCGTTCACATTCTGTGAGGCTGCGGCTTGCATAACGAATTGGCACCCATACTCCATCCAGTGTTTGCACTTACACGGCTCCAAGGCCAACAGGACTCGCGTCCGCGATGACTTTAGTCAGTGCCATCTTGTCGAAGTATGCCAATGTTCCTGCTTCAGCCATGCTTTGCTTCAATGACTCAAAAGCAGCCTTTTGCTCAGCTTCAAAATGAAATGGGACATTTTTCATGGTTAGTTTCCTCAATGGTTCCGAGAGAGTTGCAAAATGGGGAATAAATCTGCTGCTATAATTAGCCAATCCGAGGAAGCTTCGTACTTCGCAGACAGTTGCTGGCTCTCTTGCTTCTTGCAGAGCCCTAACTCTTTCTTCTGTCGGGCCGATTCCTTTGTCCGAGAAGAGAATGTCCATAAAAACCAATCTGTCCACATTAAATAGGCATTTGTCAACATTGAGGGCCAAACCATGCTGTCTGAGACGTTCCACAGTTTTGTGAAGGCGCTGGTCATGAGTTGTCTGGCCTGGGCCATGTACAATGATGTATTTAGAGATATTGTCGACTCCCTCTATTCCTGCCAAAGCTGTAGATGTCTCATGCTGGTACTGCTAGCTTGCGGAACTCACACCAAACAAAAGGCGCTTATACCTGTACAAGCCTTTATGTGTCACGAAAGTAGTTATCTGGCGTGACTCAGGACTGAGTTCCAGCTGATGGTATCCCCACTTTAAATCCAACTTGCTGAAAACTTTAGAGCCATTCATGTTGTGCAATAATTCATCTATGGTTGGTATGGGGTATCGATGCCGCATTATTGCTTCATTTGCTCGCCTCATATCGATACAGAGACGAATATCGCCGTCCGCCTTTGGAATGATTACAACTGGATTCACCCATGGCGTGGGGCCCATCAACCTCCTCTATGATGTCACAGTCTAACAGTTCTTGAACCTTTCTCTCCACCTTATCTTGTAAATTGAACGGGATTCGCCTCAGTGGCTGGGCTACTGGTTTCACGGCTTTGTCTATGTGTAATGTCACTTGTCACTTCTGCGAATTTGTGCTGCAATACCTGTTTGGTTTCAGCAACTGTAGCGATGTTGACCCCTATTTTCAACACTCCCAATTTCATTGCAGGATCCTCGCCAAGAAGTGGTACTCCCTGCCCTGTAATAACGAGGAATTCAGCGTGAGTTTTCCCTTGGCCAACTATCACTTTACACACATAAAACAACCTTTTACTGGGAGGGGCTTATTAGATGCATAAGCAGATAGTTTCCTGTCAACAGGAGCAGCTTCAGACTTGCACTTGATCCTCTTGGCTTTCAATCCTTCCCAGGTTTCTTCATCGACAATGTTATTGGTGGCTCCGGAATCCACCAGCATTTCAAATTCTACACCACCTACAGACAACTTAAGCATGTTTGAATGAACTCTATCAGTAACCTTGAAATCATAATCAACTTGTTCCCCAGTGATTTTTGGTTCTTCTTGTATTTGGTTAACTCCTGGTTTCTTTGATTTGGTTTTGCAAACAGTTGCAAAATGATCCTTCCCTTTACATTTTCTGCATGTTTGTCCTCTAGCAGGGCATTTTGAATCTGCACCCACATGACCAGTTGATCCACAACGATAACAATGAATTTCTCTGCCCTTACTCCTCTTACTAGCTTGTTTACTCTTGGGTCTCCCAAGTTTCTTATAAACCCTGTTTGCATCTACTTTACTCGGTTCACCCATACTGAGCTGAGACATTTGGTGCCCTACAGTTTCACACTGTTCTGCGAGTTGTAGTGTGCGGCCAAGCGTTAGCTCTTCTCTTTCCTCAAGCAATTTACGTCTCACATAGTCTGACCTACACTTGCACAGGACAGCAGATAGTAGTACTCCATTACAGCAATGTTCATATCTCTGCTCCATTTCATTCCGGCAGTAGCTGGATGACGACCGGGCCCACCCTGCCCTACAGTGGGACACCTGCCGGGCGAGGCAGCTTCACCAGTTTACCCGGTTCCACTCCCATTCACGCCGTTCGTGGACGAATCATAATCTGTCATCTTCACTCATTATGACGGTGGTACTTTTAAGGTATCAGCATACCCCAAAATTCATCATTTTGAAGAAAAACATCTTTCGATATTTTCAAACAGGTCTCATTGTGGCCTTTCATGAGAAAACAACGTATGGAAAAAGGTTGATTCTAAACGAAGTTACTAAGGAAAAACGAATCTTTGCATTAATTGTCTCTAATTGATTGCTGTCAACAGCCTGTCACAACGAGTTAAATTCACATTAAAAATCACGTGACAGGAACGCGACGTGCATGCCGTTATCATAATCACGCAAATTGAAGTTCGAGCGACGAGTTGATTCCAGTGTTAACGTTGAGATTTACTCGGCGATGTCTTCAAAGAAAAAAAAAAGGAAAAGTTCGTGTCCGTTTGCAAGTGCGAAGAATGCGCCGAAATGGAAAAACATTTGACAAAGATTTTGCCGAAGCTCTGGCCTCAAGCGACAAAGGGTCGTATTCTAATGCCAGCAGGAGAAGCTGCTGGCATTAGAAGCAGAACAACAAGAAAAAGAAACCGGAGAAGTTAGTGCCAGCCGATCTAAAATCGCTGAGAAGAAGAAAGAAGAGCCTGGAGTAGAAGCAACGGAGTCATGGCAATTTAAGTTGTCTGGCCGAACAATTGTTCCCTGTCTTGTCGCTTTTGTCAAGCCGATGTGACTTTGCTTAAGAATGCCTGAATCTGGGGTAAGGATGAAGAGCATGAGCAGAATGGCTGTAAGAAGTGAAAGGGGAAAGAACAGAAATAGTACAAGAAAATATTTCCATAACAACTAGAATGGTGGCAGTAAAAGTCATGAAGATCCCTAACTGGAAGGCCCCAGGACTTGATGATGTCCAGGAATTCTGGCTAAAGAACTTGACGTCTCTGCATGATAGAATTGCCAACCGGTTAGCTCAGTTGGTAGAGCACCGGACTACCGTGCGGGAGGTCGTGGGTTCAAATCCTCGACCGGACCAACACTCAGGGTCTTTAAATAACTGAGGAGAAAGTGCTGCCTTTGTAATGACACCTTCAAATGGTTAGACTTTCTAGTCTTCTCGGATAAGGACGATAAACGTAGGTCCCATCTCACAGTACTGGTGTGGGACGTTAAAGAACCCACACACTGTTCGGAAAGAGTAGGGGACGTAGTCCCCGGTGTGATGGTCTATCACTTATTCTGTTATGGGGGCACCTGTGTATTTTACTATTCACTATGATAAGATTGAGAACTGCGTGGCTGCAATTTGCGCCTTAATAAGCAGTCTGACAAAGTCCCCCACAAAGTGTTGTAAAGCGCTTTGAGCCTTGGGATAAAGCGCTATATAAATCCTGAATCATCATCATCATCATTATCATCATCATCATCATCATCATCATCAAATGAATCACATGGTTAACAACGGAGATCCCAGCATGGTTGACGATGGGCAGAACATTGCTATGTCAAAAAGACCCACAAAGGCGGAATGCAGTTGATCATTTTCGACCAATATCCTACCTGCCCCTCATGTGGAAGCTTATGACTGGGATAATTTCTGATTGTATCAACGCCTTCCTCGAGGATAATGAGATGCTACCAGTGGAATAGAAAGGGTGCAGGAGAAAGAGTCGTGGGACAAGAGATCAACTTCTTATCGACAAAACTATTCCAGAAGACAGTAAACGTAAGCATTGGAATTTGGCCATAGCGTGGGTGGACTATAAGAAAGCCTACGACATGGTCCCACAGAGTAGTTGAAAGTGGGGCATTCTGGCTCATTTTTCAAAAAAGTCATTTCTCACATTTAAGTCCCAAATATTCTACTTTAATGTGCCCTCATTTCAATTTCATAAATCCTAATTTTCACTTTAGGGAATTTCACTTTTTCTGAATAGAATTTTTTGAAAAAGTGGAATCGGCCCCGCGCTGCCACTGAAATGATTTAAAGCTTTGGGTAGTACACACAAGCGAGAATCATGGAGAACTTGCCAGTGAAAGAGCTGAGAGCAATCGCTAAAAACGCTGGAGCGCAGAGATACACCAGATTCAGGAAGGATGAACTCCTCGAAATATTAGCTGATGTTCAGCCAGAGAATTTACCGGTGAGGGTACTAAGAATCATCTCCAAAAAACTTGGTACCCGAGGTTATGCTAAGATGTGTAAAACAGAACTTATTAATGTTGTGAGGTCGACGTCAGGCTCTAGAAATACTGACTCATCAGCATCTGAGATCAACATCCCAATTTTCAAACCTCCCAAACCCACAACAAAGTCTGTTCGCACCTCACTAAGGAAAGCCGTCGATTCGGCAAAGAAAGAAATTAAGACGTTTACGGATTGGATTGTATCTTACATCCCAGACTCAACCAAGAGGACTGTGAGTAAGAGACTAAAAAAACTCCAGAAAAAGGTAAGTAGCATTTTTAAGCCAGTCGACAATTTAATTCCAAAAGAACACGAAACAGCTCTGAAAGGCTTTTTGAAGACATTTATCATAAAAGGGAAGAAGGGTTATGATCCCACATCATTCCTGAAAAAAGTCAAACCAGAATTCTATACACTTATCCGCAAACAAAGGAAACCACTCAAGGTAAAGTGTATCTTCTCGTGTCGTTTCATAAGGAGGAATAAAAAGACCAATCGTATTACCGAGGAGAGCGACGGACACTTTCATTCATTGGTGGAGACAATAACAGCCGCAACAAACACCTTTCGTATATTCGATGAAATCGCAGCTCGCCTAATTGAAATGGTTCATAAATATGAGAACGAGCGCTCTGAATGGGTATTTGACCATGTGATAGACTTTCGTATCCACATAAATCCCTTTCAACCGTTTTCTGGAACTTCATATTTTCCACTACCACCGAAATTGGCCGCCAAGAAGGCAATCATAAATGTTAAGAACGAGGAAGACCAGGAGTGCTTCAAATGGGCAGTAACGTCTGCTGTGTTCCCCAGTGATAAGAACGCTGAAAGACTGAATAAGGAGATGAGAGAGAACTCTGAGAAATTCGACTGGTCAGGAATAGAGTTCCCAGTGGCATCACTTGGTACAAACCAGATCGATAAGTTCGAAAGGCAGAATTCCTATGGGATCAGTGTCCTTGGTTATGAGAACAACGAGCTGACCTTAATCAGGCGCAGTAATAAATTGAATGTACCAAAGATAAACTTGCTTCTCATAGCGAATAATGAAACAAATCATTACTGCTGGATTAAGAACATGTCAAGACTTATTAATTATAATAAACATCACGGCACTCGTTTTTATTGTGACAATTGTCTCAACTCATTCCGTTCAGAAAAGGTACTGGAAACACACATGGAATACTGCCTAAACAACGAAGCAGTGAAAGTAGAAATACCCATGGACGAGGACGGGAGCCCAAAGTTCATCACTTTCAAAAATCGCAACAGAAAGATGCAAGTCCCTTTTGTGGTCTATGCGGACTT